>CM053792.1:423296263-423896263 GCA_028749045.1 Cupressus sempervirens
GAAAAGAGTAACTTTAGAATCCCTCTTACTTACTTACTCTAACTTTTCATTTCCTTCCTTAGATATAGAGGATTGGAAATTATTACAAACATAACATAAAAACTGTGAGCAAATATTGTCAGAAGAAAAAGGTAGAATGTCAACCATGCCTTTAAAATATTGATTGAGAAATAAAATAACAATCTACAAAGAATGTAGCAAGTTGGGTCTCCTGAAAAACTCCTCTTATAGATGTGACTTATTACTCAGAATTGACTTGTAGTTCTCATGCTATGATTAGTCTTTATTAATCCTTCTTTAATATGATGTTCACCACTCTTTACACCACTTCTCGATTTCTTGAAAATTAGAAAAATTTGAACACATATGCACAAAAAAATTTCTACTCTAATTCAAATATTAGAACATAGCTTAAAATATTTATATGAAATATTGCACTTTATATATAATATTAAGAAAAGTGTATCATATCCACTATCCATAGGTTTAATAAGTGTAGTTGCATCCAACATAAGTTCATAAGACATTTAAAAGAAACATGTTGGAAAAAAATTTCACAAGGCTCAAAGAGCAAGTTTAGACTATATAAAAACTATATCAAATTTGAGACATTAATATGCCTAATCAATTGCTATGTTTGATTTAGAGTGGGATCAATATCCCCTAAAATATTATTAGGATCCTTGCCCATATTTTTACAGTATTAGGATGGTTCAACATATTGTGGGGAACAATTATTTCATGAGGAAGCTCTTGAAGATCATCAGATGAATGCAATAGATGACTATGATGTCTACATTAGGGATTATTGTAGGATGAGTATGTATCTAGTAGAAAATGTTTTAAAAATAAGTATCTACCTAAAAGCCATAGAAAAGGATGTTCTAGAAGTTATGGATCCTTTGTATAACATAGATAAAATATATGATAGGAAAATTATTAATGCATAAATAGGGCATGAGGAGGATGATGACATAGATCATCAAGCTAGGAATTTGGTAGAGCTTATAAGGGAATAGATCCAAAAGTCATTTTTGATGGATCCAGTTCCTCAAGCCATACCTCTACAAGCTACTACTAGGCCTTAGAAAGGTAAAGGTGCTAAGGTCACCATACCTACCTACCCTACTAAATATCTTATGAGTCTTGAAATAGTGCATCAATATGGTTAGGAGGTTGAGTATTTTGAGGTGGACAATGGAAAAAGAAATAAGAAAAGGTCAAACCCTAGGGCAAGGAAACCAATAGTACCATCCCAACAAATCAAGCCAAAATATGAGCAAGGGAAGGCTAAGCTAGAGCTAGCTGACTAACCTCAACTAGGGCAAGCTCAGCCAAAGCAACAAGAGGATAAATTTCTAGAGGAACAAGGGGTACCAACACCCAAAACTTCAAACAAAGAAACCTCCCCCTCAATTCCAAAGAGAGCCAAGACAAAAAAAACCAAGGTAGATGTTTGAAGGAGGAGATTGAAGAAGAAAAGTACTCCCTCCCCATAGGTTCTCTGAGAGCATCCCTAAAGTAGAGGATGAGAAAGAAGGGAAATAAGTAGAATTTGTCATTTTAAGTCAAAGAACCTACTCAGCCTAAGAAATAGACCAAGAGAGGAGGAGAAGTTCTTCCATCTACTCTAAGCGAGCTATCCAAGTAGAAACTCTAAGGATGAACAACATAAGTAGATAGATGAGATGGAGAGAAAAGAAGAAGATGTGTTTGACCTCTTAGGTTTGACTTTATGCTAGTGGGGACTAAGATGGTGGGTGAAAAGATAAGATATACCTTGATAAATGAGTCATTAGAAGAGGATTGGAATCAATTGCCTCCTCTACCTTAGGGACCTATTGGGATTCCATCACCACCACCACAAGATTTGGCCATAATCATGGATAAAAGGTGAGTAGATCCACCTCCTCTAGAAACACAAGCTGAACTAGAAAGTTAGGAAATGGAGGAAGGAGAATACCAACAACTTCATGCTGATGAAGTATCTAAAGAAGGGCAAATAGTAGAAGAAACTCAACAAACTCTCCTACATAAAAAGGCCAGATCATTAGCCTAACAAAGCACATAAAACCCTTCCAAATATCTTTAGCCAAATACATGTCACTAATGGGTACCACACCATTGTGACTGAAGAAGGAATATATGTTTCAAAAAAAGAAGCAAATAGAGCTAACTGAAGAGGAAGGAATGAAGGAATAAATAAAATTTAAAAAATCTTAAGCCACCTAAGGATGATGCGAGAACATGTTGAGATGTCATTTTACATGATGCTTAATGTTAGTAATCATTTTGAACTCCTCTCTTGAAAAGCTAATCTGGAATCAACTCCAAGGTTCCAGGTGATCTTGAAACCTATTGGAATCCACTCAATTGAAGATGAATACATTTATTCAAAGGGAGGCCTTTTCTAGTTCTAACTAATTTTGGATAAGGTTTGGATCTACTTGCTATCTCAAGAGAAAAATCATGCAAAAAGAAATATAGTCTTGTATTATTTTATTTTCTAAATGAATGCAATCTAAGAATGAAACTATATGAATTCCTTATTTAACCAAGTGTTTGTAAAAGAAAATAATGAAGATAGGGTTACAAGAAGTTTAAGAAAATATCTTTAAAATTAAATTCATAACAAACATAAGATACAAAAAAAGAAAACATGTGCAAGTTAAGCCTTTGAAAAGATTGGTAGGTAACCAATGAAAATAGGAGCATCAATTCCTTAATTCCACTAATGCAATTGTCAATGGGAATTTAGTAACCATAAGACAATTCACTTTTCATCAAATCACAAGGCTATGGAAAGTGAACTCATGCAAGACAAAAATATACAAAAATATATGCAAGAACAATAAGGATGATCTCTTCTCGAACTATGTATGTCAAAAAAAATTGTAAAACCATAACAAACATCAGAATTAAAAGATTTCTCAATCAAAATAAAAAAATAAAACTATTGGCTCAACTATACTTGATGAACATACATTCACAAAATATAACACACTTAGGCAAGAATCACTATATTCCAACTTTGAGCACCAACAACATATATTTTGCATCAAAATAACGGCTTGGAATACATATTACATTCCTAAATTTATAAGAAATCTTCTCTTCAATTTGTGTTGAGAGTGAGAGATATCTTTATGCAAAAATATGCTTCTAAACTAATAAAAACAATCTATTTATTTACAAACTAACTCTCTAATTGGTGCTTATTAGTTCTCCATCCATATTGATATCATTAAATGGATGCATGAGCCTTTAAATTTCTTAAAACAAAGAAAGCATGAGAAAATAAGAAGGAGAAAGCCATTTGATGATGTAGGAGTGTCTAGAAGTACTAAAAATAGAAGCTCCACATTCACTAGATGTTTGTAGGAGTTAAATTGCCATCAGAAAACATTTTTGGTGCATGAAATGATCTCTAAATTTGGAACTGGTTGCTAATTATTGGTGCACTAGTGACTTCTTTAAAAAATTTCAGTGCACCTTAGAAGAAGTGTACTATAGAAGTAGTGCACCTACACACCTAGCGTACCTAGTGCACCTAAACACCTAGTACACCTATGCACTTGGTGAACCTATGCACCTTAGAACATGTCCAAAAAATGCAAAATTTTACCAAGTGTCAAAATTGAAATTCTATCTTTTGGGCTTTTATCCTCTTTATACCAAAGCTATGTCTAGGTATTTTCTCTTGAATTTCTCTACAATATTAGTGACTTGAGCTACATATGGAAAATCTAAAGTTTCATATTTATCTTTCACTTTTTTCCTATGGTTACCTACCATGATGCAAGTCCGTACAAAATCTCCAAGTTTTACATACAAATCTAGTATTGCTTCTTCAGTCCTGAATGCTTGTGTAATATCATCATCAATAGAAGCTTCTCCAAAAGTATTCTAAAATTGTTCAACAACTGCTTCTATAGTCATCAGCTTATCCCTTGAATCATATTTTAAAATGGTCTAAGCACACATCACTAAAATGTTTCTTTGCCTGCAAAATTTGCTCTTGGGTTTGATCCTTGAGCTTATGAATATCCACATGTAATGTTTCCATCACTTGATTTCCATTCGTAATCTTCTCTATCCAATCATCAATTTTATCTAATTCATACACTATATATACATCCATTAACATCTAACAACTCTCACCCTTGATTGACTATAATGCTTGTACATCTTTGGCCCAAGTATGTACTTCATCCATTAACCAAAAATCCTAGTTCAAGATAGAAACCAACCTATCTTCATTATTTTTCATATGGTGTAGTAGTTTAAAATTTCCTTGTATAATCTACACACCTTTCTCTTCAAAACTTTCTAGCCATTGCTAAAAAGCTTTCAAAAATGGATCAAGTTGCACAATCTCCTTATTCCTCTTCTCAAATACTTCATTTAAAGTCTCCTCCTAATGTGCCAAATACTTCATTTAGATATCCCTTTAGGATCTCATTCTACTTTCAAAGAGTTATTAGTTTAGTCTCATCCTATTCTAAGTGCCTAAACACTTCTTTGATTCTTTTTACCACCATTAATTTGGCACTGTGTGTTGTGGGTTTTCCCAGCACAACCTCCATGATTTGATAATCGTTTGGGATTAAGTCCTCAATAACTACATGCAAAGGTGGAATAACAACATGAGAAAACAAGTCCTAATTCTGATCACTCATGATAATGGCTAGTATGCATGCATCTTCTAAAGGTGACTTAGGCTTCTTAAGGGCTTCAATGAATTCACTCATTCCCTCTTCCTCAGTAGAATTCTATTGCCTTTTGTTTCTAACCATAACTTCTTTCCTTAGCCATCTCAAAGTATGTTCCATTAGAGATTTACCTTTATAAGAAGGATTTTTTTTTGCTAGGCCTTTTCCCTTATCACTCCTCTTTGGATTCTTCTCTTCTTATGAGGGATCCACATTAGGAATCTCTGTATCTCTTGAGTTCATGGTTATCACCTCTATGTCTTGGGAAGTCTACTGAGGTTCCTCATATATCTACCCTTTCTTTGACACTTCATTAGAGAGTACTTATTGTGGCTCTTCTTCTTATTCATCTTGGACCTAATATTCATTAATTAGAGGGGGAGGTGTAGTTGATCCTTTATCCAAAAAAGATAAATCTTGACTAATGATGGTTGAGCACTTAAAATTCCTAGTGATTGAGGTGGAAATCGACTCCAATCCTCTTCTAAAGGTTTCTTTTTGGAGTATCCCAATATTATCTCCCACCAACTTAGTACCAACTAGCATAAAATCAAAATCTGACATCTAAAAGACATTAACCCCTTCATCCTCTTTCTCATCAATCCATTGTTGTAACTCATCCTCTAAAGTTTTAGAATGAATAGCCTATGTGGGAAAGGATGGTGGTTTAATGGTTGAGCTTCTTCTTCACTCTAGCTCTCTAACCCTACCAAGATGAGTCATATAACTCAAAGGGAGGTTATCTTCTTCATCTTCATCATCCTCTTTTTCCTCTTTTGGAATGACCTCTAGCACTAATGGAAAAGAGATAACCTTTCTAATCACTTTCTATCTCCTCTTGACTAGAGTTTTTTTTCCTTCTCATAGGAGCAAATGGGGAGGCTTGTTCTTATATTTCTATTTCTTTGCCTTGCCCTTGATCTATGAGTGGTACTTGAGGATTATCCTAAACTTATATGACCTCTACAGTCTTTAAGCCTTGTAGATTCTCTCCCCCTTATCCTAGTAGTGCTTGAGTTGTTACTTCTTTTGGCTTGACTTGTTGAGGAAAATTTATTTTCCTCTTAACCTTCACCTTCTAATCCCTATATTATCCAATGTCTCTATCGAGTTGGTGCACTATTTTTGGCCTCACTAGGTACTGAACTATAAAAGTGGGCACTGTCACCTTTGCTCCTCTACCTTTTGTGGGGCAGACTATACCTTGGAAAAATACCACTTGAGGAATGGGATCTAGCTTGAATGGTCTTTTGATCCAATCCTTGCTCATTTGATGATGTTTCTAGCCCTATGATTAATATCTAAGTTCTCCTCCTTATCAATCTCTACATTTATATTAGGTTGATTGAAAATCTTATCTCTATTATACAATGGATCTAGGATCTTTTCAATATCTTGTTGTAGTAACTTCAAAGGGACCCTTATCTTCAAAGCCTTACCTAGAAAATAAAGAGTCATCCTACAATAATCCCTTATACAAATTTCATAGTCATCTAGTGCATTCATTCAATGGTCCTCTATGGCATTCTCATGTTGGAACTATTTTTATACTAAGTACTACACTCTTCCAATGTTATAAAAATAGGGATGAGAAGAGTTGTATTCATCCAAGGGATACTAATCCCACTAAGAATCAAAAGATAGAATATCTTATCTTTAGACCACACTAAATGGTCCTATAGTAATAGGCCACATTTAAGTTTCCTTGTGTTTCTTCCTTACTCAATCATATGTAGAATGAGTTGTTATGCAATCTCCAATAATATGAGCCTACCACATGGATACCTAGGGAGAATTTTGGGATTAATAGTTGTACTCGCTACCCTTAAATAAGTGAGTGTTCTATATTGGATGTACTAGGTACCAATTTTTGAAATCTTTTCTACTTCCTTATCTAACATCCTTTCGCATAATCCCCTTTGATGAATCAAATGATTGCAAAAATAAAGGCATTATTCAATATTTTGTATACTTTTCTTTGATTTGAAAGCTTTTTCTTCACCAACTAGGGGTACACTATATAAGGCCATGCATTTGCATCTTGCATGCTGCCCTTTTTTATCAGTCCTATATAGTCTTATTGCTCTTATAGTCTATAGTCCTAAGCCATCGAGCCTCGCTTTCTCTCCCCGCTGCCTTCTTGAGGGGGCATCTCGCAACCCATTCTCTCCTCTTCTGCTCTAGCCTTGGGCATCTTATTTTCTTATCTTTGATGCCATGCCACTTGCGGCATCACATCAAAGAGGGGCAAAATGTAGACACCTAAAAACCTTTAGAAAATAAAGTATTTTTATTTTCTGAAAAAAGTCCTGATGACATCATCATTTATTAATTAATTATTTATTTAATTAATTAATCAATTTTTATGCCATTAAATCTCTTTATCTTAATTAAAAATATTTAATTAAGGAATCCCTCCCAAAAATGTTTAAATCTTATTTAAACATTATTTTCTTATTTATTAATTATTTAATTAATAAATTGACCAAAAATTCTAAAATAAATAAAAAATTTATTTTTTTGCCCAAAACTTGGCCAATTTCCTTATGACCAATAACCTCTTCCAAAATCTTCTAATCCTTCTTTAATTTTGATTAAAGGCTAATCCCATCATTTCCTACCCCTAATCCCAACTCAAAATATTTAATTAAAATTAAATATTAATCCTCATGTTTATTAAAAAAGTTTTAATAAATATCTCCTCAACCCAAACCCTTGAAATAAATAAAACTTTATTTATTTCCTAAAAATCTAATTTATCCTCATCCTAAGAAGTTCTAGACTCTTCTAGAAAGTCTTCATCCTCATCCTAGGAAATTCTAGACTATTCTAGAAAGTCTTTTTCCTCATCCAAAATCTAGACTCTTCTAGAAGATGTCTTTAAACCTAATCCTAATCTCCTCCTAACCTTGTCACATTCCCTAAACATGGGTTAAGACTTACTAACCCAAGCCAAAGTTAACAAATATCTCCTCCTTCACCCACCCTCATTAAATGCCATCCACTTGCCTATCCCTAAGCTAATCCTAAACCATCCTAATCCATCCTCTAATCATTTGCACAAGCCTAAGCAAGCTTAAAACCTTCCTAATCAAGTCCAAGTCGAATTTGCTCTCATCACCCTCAAAATATCTCAACCATAAAACTTTATGAAGTCCACTAGGTCATAAATGACTCTTACAAGCCCTTTTATTGCTCTTACAAGTCATTATGAGGGTCTTTATGAAGATTTTATCTCTTGAGCCTCCTTTGTTGACTCATCCTTGCCCTTTCTTCCATCCTCTCACCATGTGACATGTGTCACTCCTTGATTGGCTATAAGGAAGCACAATCCATGTGCTCTCCTCTCATGCAATCTGAGCCTTCCATAAGCTTTTTCCCATCCTTGCATCTTAGCCCTCAATCCCTCAAGCCTCTTGCCTATAAATTGGATCCTTCCCCTTTACAAAATAACACAATCCATGAAGTAAAGTTATAATGCTATTTTGAGAGCCAAATCCATACTAAAGCCATCTATCCACACCAAAAATCCACAATCATCCATTGAAGCCTTTGGAAGCATATTGAGCATACATCCTATCTTTTTAGACAAAGCTACTCAACAAGAGAGCTTCTCATTGAGAGAGCCCATTAATGGCTCATATTTTCAATTGAGAGCTCATCTTAGTCTATCTTGAAGTTTATGAATTTTGTTTAGTTTGTAGAAGCTTTATTTAAATTTGGTTTCTATTAGCATACTAACATTGCTCATATACATTTTGGCACGCCCGGTGGGACCCCGCATGGGTCATCTTCATTAGCTTTTTTAGTCAAGTTTTGTATGTCATTTGCTGATTTTGGCTAATTTTTCTTGTTTTTGTGATTGGTAGGATTGTATAAATTGGTTTTGTAGGTCCACATGAGCATGAAGAAGACAAAGGAACTCATAATCCATCTCATAGTATTTGCAGATTTTTCAAGCTTATAGGTGGACAAGGCACTTGGAATTCTTCTTCCTCTTCTTGTCTATATTCTTCTTATTCCATCTACTTCTTCTTCTTCTTCTTGTGGGAGATCTTGGCCATTTTATTTTTTAAGGAAGCAAAATCATACACACTTCTTTTTAGTGCTTAAAATGAACCCCCAAATCATACTTAAATCCATTTAAAAACTAAAAATTTGCAAAAAAAAAAAAGAAGCCTTTTAACAAGTGAAACTAAACCAATTCAATCATTTGCATCCTTGCAACATCAAGGTTTTAGATGCATTCATACAAAGTTAGGAACACTTCATTTTTGAGAATTTAAAAAGAACTTCAAGTTTCCATTTCAAAAGGTTCAAAATCAACACTAAGTGCACACTAAAATCTAAATCAAACTCAAAGCATCAATCAAGGATAAAATGAACCTCATTTGAAAATATTTTAAAGTTTTTTTAAAAATCTCAAGAAAACTAAGAGTCCTAAAACTTTTGTTATTTGTTCCAAACAAATGTCTTGTTGCAAAATCTTGAATGTTTCTTAGGTTTTTCATGCATCAAAACAATCTAGGAATATCATTTTTGGGCTTAAAACATGCAAACTAGAACACAAAATCTTGAATTAAAAGCAAAGTCCAAAGAGTCATTTTCACTTTTGAGTCCAAAAAAATCTTGAATGATCTAAGGTAAAAAAAAAAAAGCACTTCAAAGTTCTTAAAACAACACACAAAATCTCAATCTTGAATGCTCAAAAGAAAACACTTGAATGTTTAACCACTTTTCTTTGAATGCATGTTGCTAAAATCACTCTTGAATGCCATGGATTAAAATCAAATTTTCCTTGAATGCACATTAATCTCGCTCACACTTTATTTGGGCATAAAAATTGGACAAATCTTGACATGGAGGGCCTCCGGGCGCGCGCTTGAAATCGAATCTCACACACCTTTGTTTTGGGCTTAAAATAAACTCACACTCAATCTTGAATGCCTTAAAGAAAAATCAATCGATACTTGACGTGGAGGGCCTCCGGGTGCATGGGTTTACCTTCTTGTTGACCCTAACTCTTCTTCTTGTTCGCATTCTTCGATCAATTTTATTTTTGTCGACGCTTCAAAGTTGGAATAAACATTGTATCTTAAACATGAGTGCTTGCAAAGTCTAGATTAGAAAACTTAAGCGTCAGTTGGTAAAAGAACAAGCATGCTTTTTAGCCCAAGATCATCCAAGTCTTCTCTCCCCTTGTCGTCTTTCGAGGCCATCTTGGGTGCATAAGATTAGGATCCAAAATCTTGTCTTAGCTTTTTAGGAGGCCTGCTTGGGGATTTCATCACCCCTTGGGACGACCTCAACTCCAGCGTTCTGGCGGAGTATAAAGATCGGGAGGTGAATCCAAAGACACCTCTCTTGGGATCAAAATTTTGTCACTCAGGCTAAGCCTCAAGGAACTTTATACCCTTGAGAAGTGAAAGAGGAGAAGTGGGTTACCGCTCCTCTCGGCTATGTGACATCTTTTTGGTTTCATCTACGGATTTGGGCCTCACGTACCTTGTGTATATCGAGGACTCCCTAGCTAAACCAAATTTCATCCTTGTAGAAAGCTTCCTAGGATGTTTGTGTGTTTGACGTGATTGCTCCAAAATTTTGTCTGCTTATTTGTTCATAGCTTTTGAATGAATGTTTGCCAACTTTGGTCAAAATCCCAGAAAAGCAAAAATCTCCCAGCTCAAGGCATACTTAGCGTAGTCACTGCCTTATCAGAAAATCATCCAAGCTCCCCCACTGCAACTGAATCTATCTAGTTCTTTGCCTTAGAACAATCCCAAATCCAAAGTCCATCCAAATCATCCCCCTAGCCAGCTAGCAACCCAATCCAAAATCACACCCAAGCCTTTAGAGAGTTGTTGTCATTCTGCTAGAATTTTCTATCCAATCAATCCAACCAATCCACAAGCTTCACCAAGGTTATCCCTTTGACAAAGCTTTGTCTAGGGTAATCTAGCTTTGTCACTTGTTATCCCTCATCACCTTGAGCTAAAGGTTGGGATCCACAAGTGGTCAATCTCGTGTCATGCCCATAGGATCATTAGTCTATCCTCAAGTTGACATAGCCACCACCAAATCTAGCGCATAGGAAAGAAAAAATCTCACCTTTTGACAACATGCCCTTGAAGTCTTCCATCCACAGGAAAGCCAAAAATCTCCAGCCAATCCTCCTTAGGTCTGTCATGCAGCTTTGACTCTCCCTAGGAAATCTTTCATCAGCCAATCCAAAATTTGTGCTTAACCCAAATCCAACCATGAGCTTTCATGTTCATCCATACTCAAGACCCCATCCCCATCAAACTCATCATCAAAGCATGAAGTACCAATCCTATCATGATGTGTTTGGTCGCATTGTCCTTGCTCCTGCCACCTCCTATTCCAATGATGATGAAAATCTTGTTGACTATGACGGGTATATTGAAAGCCTTAGAAACATTCCCCCAAGCATCCCCCAAAATCCAAGAGTTATTCCAAACTATCTAGTCATGCCATCTGATATTTCAGCTTCCCCTCCATCACCCCATCAACCAAGCTTCCAATATTCCACCCCCATCACACTAGCTATTCCTGTCAATCCACCTCCACCTTTGACACATGAGTCTCCAAGGAATCTCCTAGAGGAAATACAAGAAAAGTCGCCTCCAACAGTTGATAAGCCATGTCATCTAATCCAATCATGTGAAGTAGTCAGTGATGAAGCTTCCCCATCTATAATATCACCTCCATCTCCCATAGCTATCATCCCCATACCATCCATCAAATTGCTTAAAATCCTTCCACTTCCTGCAAGCATCAAAATCCCACCACCTATCAAATCCCTCCAAATCCTATCCACATCGCCTCCAAGCATTTCCCAAATCTCTCGTAATGACCCTTATGCATCCATCTTCTACTCACCCATCTCCACTACTGAATCTCCCATCTATCCATCTGCTGCCTTTGAAGAATCCATCCCTTCACCTCCTATCGTACCATCCACTCCAAACCAATCCTATCAAGATCCTGCCCAAAAGCATGTTAACATCCCCCAAAGCATAAATGAAGATATCATCGTACCATGTCTTCCATCCATAGTGCAGTCACCATCTCCTCCATCTCCAAAACCTCAAGCCATATCTCCTCCACTACAAGATATCTTGTCATCCCACCAGCTACATCAAGATCCTATCCTTCCATCTCCCTCGCTCCATGCTTCCATCTTACCACCTATCCAAGCTATTCCACCATCTATAATCTACCCTCTTGGTTCACTTACATTCATCCATGGTGGCCCTCTCTTAGCAGAAGAATTAAGAACACTATCTCCCCATTACAATACACCTAATAAATCACTTCTACCATTTTCTGCAAGCAAAAATTTTCCTCAGCTTGTTCAAATGCTCAATCGATGGCATTATCAAGGTCAAGGTTTAGGACCACAAGAGAAAGGAATCAGAGAGCCTATTATTGCACAAAAAAATCTAGGATTTCATGGTCTTGGATATGTATCCAAAGGCTCACCATCTAAAGGTGTTGGTACACCACATCCCCAAACCAAGCCTATCTCCAAGCCCAAAATGCCAGCCTCCCATCACTCCTTCAAGAAATCTTATGTCATCCCCCCTCCACCATCTTTGCAACCCAAAAAAACCTACCATATCCCCCCTTCATCTGCTAAATCCATTTTGGGTCCCTATGTCCCAAAATCTACCATCCTCCATCCTCCTATTAGCCATCATAAAAATCCTATTCCATCCATTTCTATGCAAGATCAACAAAGGCACATATCAGGGCACATCATCAATCATCATCCCCCTACATACTCTTTCATATCCTCTCCATCTCACAAAGCTTCTCCTAACCATCTTCCCAAAGCTTACCACAGCAATGTGAATGCCAACTTCAAAATGCATAAAGCTAAAAATCTACATCCTAGGCAATCATATGTCTATTCTAAAAGACATACTCCAAAGAGGAAAAATCCAATCAAAGAATGCAAAACAATGCAAAAGCCTATGAAAAGAAAATCCAAAACCATGTGGATCCCCAAGAAAAAAGTTGAAACCCAATGCATAATGGCATCCACCATTGCTAATCCCCCATCTAGTGACTCATGTCCCCCATCTCCTAACTCCATCTTGGGTGCCTATATCCCCAAGCATGCTTCCACAAATCCTCCATCACGCCCGCATCTACCATCTATCCCCCATATGCTCTTTTCACACCCGTCCCAACATGTGCCAATGTTGCTCTTGCAAGCATCCCCATCTCATGCTCCTTTCCAGAATTTTCATCCCTCCATCTCCTACCATCAATCCCATCTAATCCGATCTATTGCATAAATCACACATCCGGTGTACCAACAGCTAGCAACAAAATTGAACATTCCAACAGCTAGTGAAAAATCCCAAAAAAAAAAGCCAAAATAGCTGAAGAAAGCCAAAATCATTCCAGCTAAGTCCAAAGTCAAAAAGTCAAAAAAGAAAAGATAAATAAAGCATCCATTGGTGAAAACTTGGCAATTCAAGTGCCTTGGACAAGTACCATGATGAAAACTTGGCAAACAAGCATCATGCGTAATCCCGCCATCCCCAGCTTAGCCTATCACCCTCATGCTTTTGGTCATCTCTTGACATCCAACTCCATCTTCCAATCTATCCACCTATCCTCCATCCTCTAGCTTCCATCTTACACCATCCACTAATCTTATGCAGCTTTAGCCAATCATCTCAGCTATCATCCATCTCCCTAGCCCCTTCAGCTTTTTCCATCCTAGCTTCAATCCTATCACATCCATCATAAGACCTCCTTCTGCATGTTATCTTCTAATTGGGGGCACTATTTTCCTTGGAGATCTTGTCTTGTCCATCCTCCCTTGTCATTGGTATCTAGCTCTAGGCTATCCTCATGCAAACCCAATGTCATCTCTTTATATCCATCATAATCCTAGCTATCTACCATCCTATCCAACCATCTCATCCTGCTCCTCTAGCTATACTTGGTCACAAAATCTTTCTTCATCATTGGATGCATCCTGCCAAATCCATATCTTTCGCTATCACCCCACCCTTAGCTTTCGCATCTTGCACAACATCGAACCATCTTGCTATCCTATCATCCTAAGCTTTAGCCCACTTGTAAATATCTTGGTCTGTCAGCTTGTACATCCTCTTTAGCTTAGTACCATTGCATCTATCCAGTGTTCGTGTCAGTTCATCCTTGATCAACATCTTGCACACATCGCACATCTTGGTTAGCTATTCCAATGCATCCTTTAGCTAGATTTCCTGTCACCAAAGTGTTATCTTTCTTAGTTCAGCTTGCCAGATACATCACTCATCCAAATCCACCAGCTTAGGTGCTCTCCAATAGGTCCTTGCAGGATATAGCTTTCCTCATGTTTGATCTTGGTCCGTTAGTACCTCGTCCTACCCATCTCGTTGGCAAATGGTTCTCTTTTGGATTTTCGCTTTCTTTTGATTTGGACTCTTCCCTTTTGGGTCTTGAAATATCTTTTCCAAGCAATCTTTTTGTTTCCTCCTCAAGGTTGCCATGATCCTCTATATCATGGTATGCTACGAATGGGGCAATCTGAGCATAAGGTCTTGATCAAGTCTTTTGTTTATTTTTCTTTTCTGCTTGTGGGTTACCCAGTATCGGTTCCACACTGCTTCCTCTGGGATTCATGTGTGATGCTGGGGCAATCCTTGCGTGTTTGTTTTGAGTTAGTTTGTCAGTCTTTTGGACGGTTGGTGAAAAGGCCTTGATGTTCTTGGTAACCTTGGCAATTAACCAATAGTCCTATAGAAAATCTAGTGCTCAACTACATGGTGGTACTTCTCTTTGAAGTATCCCCCCGCTCAAAAAGCTTCAATGGTTTTCCTTCATCTCCATTATCCCCCATCCATATCCAGCATCTGTCTCTCCTACCCCAGCTGATGCATCAGTATCTCTTTGAATCACTCATCACTCTTAGCTTTAGGGATCCACAATCCTAGTCTTAGGGATCCACCAATCCAAATCAACCCACCAAGCCTCATCTTTCGAGATCCACAATCCTAGTCCTAGGGATCTCCGAAACCCATCTTCCACCAATCTAACTCTTTGAAATCCTATTGCATCAGCTTTATAATCCCCTCATCCATCTCCCTATCCTGGATTCTTTTTTATAGCACTCCGCTCCTTCATCCTCTGCAATCCCTGAAGTCTTAAGCTAGCTTCCTCTTGTGCATCTGATTCTCCTTTATCATTCTCCCATAGTGAGAGTTTGAGCTAATTCAGCCCCTTTTCTTTGCCAATCTGAGTCTCCTTGCTTATCCCAGATTCTTGTACTTTTCAAGAAGCCATCGAGCCTCGCTTTCTCTCCCCGCTGCCTTCTTGAGGGGGCATCTCGCAACCCATTCTCTCCTCTTCTGCTCTAGCCTTGGGCATCTTATTTTCTTATCTTTGATGCCATGCCACTTGCGGCATCACATCAAAGAGGGGCAAAATGTAGACACCTAAAAACCTTTAGAAAATAAAGTATTTTTATTTTTTGAAAAAAGTCCTGATGACATCATCATTTATTAATTAATTATTTATTTAATTAATTAATCAATTTTTATGCCATTAAATCCCTTTATCTTAATTAAAAATATTTAATTAAGGAATCCCTCCCAAAAATGTTTAAATCTTATTTAAACATTATTTTCTTATTTATTAATTATTTAATTAATAAATTGACCAAAAATTCTAAAATAAATAAAAAATTTATTTTTTTGCCCAAAACTTGGCCAATTTCCTTATGACCAATAACCTCTTCCAAAATCTTCTAATCCTTCTTTAATTTTGATTAAAGGCTAATCCCATCATTTCCTACCCCTAATCCCAACTCAAAATATTTAATTAAAATTAAATATTAATCCTCATGTTTATTAAAAAAGTTTTAATAAATATCTCCTCAACCCAAACCCTTGAAATAAATAAAACTTTATTTATTTCCTAAAAATCTAATTTATCCTCATCCTAAGAAGTTCTAGACTCTTCTAGAAAGTCTTCATCCTCATCCTAGGAAATTCTAGACTATTCTAGAAAGTCTTTTTCCTCATCCAAAATCTAGACTCTTCTAGAAGATGTCTTTAAACCTAATCCTAATCTCCTCCTAACCTTGTAACATTCCCTAAACATGGGTTAAGACTTACTAACCCAAGCCAAAGTTAACAAATATCTCCTCCTTCACCCACCCTCATTAAATGCCATCCACTTGCCTATCCCTAAGCTAATCCTAAACCATCCTAATCCATCCTCTAATCATTTGCACAAGCCTAAGCAAGCTTAAAACCTTCCTAATCAAGTCCAAGTCGAATTTTCTCTCATCACCCTCAAAATATCTCAACCATAAAACTTTATGAAGTCCACTAGGTCATAAATGACTCTTACAAGCCCTTTTATTGCTCTTACAAGTCATTATGAGGGTCTTTATGAAGATTTTATCTCTTGAGCCTCCTTTGTTGACTCATCCTTGCCCTTTCTTCCATCCTCTCACCATGTGACATGTCTCACTCCTTGATTGGCTATAAGGAAGCACAATCCATGTGCTCTCCTCTCATGCAATCTGAGCCTTCCATAAGCTTTTTCCCATCCTTGCATCTTAGCCCTCAATCCCTCAAGCCTCTTGCCTATAAATTGGATCCTTCCCCTTTACAAAATAACACAATCCATGAAGTAAAGTTATAATGCTATTTTGAGAGCCAAATCCATACTAAAGCCATCTATCCACACCAAAAATCCACAATCATCCATTGAAGCCTTTGGAAGCATATTGAGCATACATCCTATCTTTTTAGACAAAGCTACTCAACAAGAGAGCTTCTCATTGAGAGAGCCCATTAATGGCTCATATTTTCAATTGAGAGCTCATCTTAGTCTATCTTGAAGTTTATGAATTTTGTTTAGTTTGTAGAAGCTTTATTTAAATTTGGTTTCTATTAGCATACTAACATTGCTCATATACAGCCTTGATTGAATAAGAGTAGATATCATTGGGGAACTCTCCATAGGTTTTTAGCACAACACTAGGAAGGCATTCCAATCAATATGGTTGAGGTTAGAGTCCTAGATCTTTGAATACTCATCTAAGAAGTTTGACTTTGCTAGAACACCTTGGAACTTGAAAACTACTAGTTTCAGGACCATCTTTGTAGTGAGGGAAGATGATGAAGTAACCATTGAATCTACACAAAATCAATATCCATTAGTCTAAAAGTGAAGAAAAATAAAACTACATAAACCCTAATAATAATGAAAATATAACCCAAAAACCCTAATTGTTAAAAGACATCAAAAAACCATATTTCTAACCCTAAAAGGAAAAAAAAAAGTGCACCTAGTGTACCTCAGAGGTGTGATAGATGCATTTTTTCCCCTTATACAAACTCTTAAAAATAAGAGTGTGCACAAAGTGCACATCATGGGTGCACTAGGTGTGCACCCTTACAACATAAGGGTAAGTAAAAAAGAAAGGGTGCACATTTAGACCACCTCATGGGGTGCACTAAATGTGCACCCTTTACGTCACCTAAGGGATATTTCAACCTTAGTAAAGGTGCATAGCTATGCATTTTTCACAATGTGAAGATAGTATAAGTTTTAGTTTTTTAAGCTTTTTAGTTTGTTGAAACAAGGTGTGCATCTTGCACACCCTATGCCTTTAATTTTTTATGTTTTGTGTGTGCAGGTATGAGGGCGATTGGGCATAGTAATTCACGTAATTGGCTAGGGAGATATGGTCAATAGTGGCTCAAAGGAAAAAATAAAGGTGAGGAAAGGGGTGTTGGTCCTAGGATTTATAGGCCCAAGATCTAGTACACCTCTTGGAGGTGGATGGCTACACTGCTATCACTTCTAAGAGGAAACTTCTTTCTTCACTTTCTTATCGCACTAGCACACCTAGTGAGGTGTGCTAGGTGCACCACTTTTTTTAAAAAGATGACTTTTTACCTCAAAAACCAAGTTTTTGGCATTTGGGTAGAGACCCAGATCAAGGTAAGTAAAACCCTAAAAGACTCAAAACCTAGACTAGGGATCTGGAAATTTAAAAAATAAAGTAAAGGGTGCCATTTCTAAGTGAAAT
This sequence comes from Cupressus sempervirens, assembly GCA_028749045.1. NCBI lineage: Eukaryota > Viridiplantae > Streptophyta > Pinopsida > Cupressales > Cupressaceae > Cupressus > Cupressus sempervirens. Next base: position 423,314,069 of record CM053792.1, read on the forward strand.
GGGGCATGCATTTTGAAACCACAACAAATAGCCCAAAAAAATGAAGACATGAAAAAGCATTTCTTCATCAGCAAACATTCCTCTAATATGTGTCAAGCACCAACTAAATCATGAATACTCTAAGTGTATTTTGAGTCACTTTACAATCAAAACCTTAGAATCAAAAATCTCCAAGTTTAGTGTGTGTTTAGTGTATCCATTTCCTTTAACATCTCAAAAAGAAATCTATCAAAAAATTTCAATAGCTTGGAAACAATCTTCTGGTCCATTCATTAGGAATCTACACAAAAGCTATTTATCAATCCCTTGTCTGACAAGATGAGAGAATCGGTCTGAGGGCTCTTAATAGGTAATTACTTTCATTTGAAGTCCTAGGTAATATGTTGAATATTTTCTTCACTTAGCTTGCAATGTCACCATTTTGATTCTTTAATGAAGTAATCATTTTGATACTAGATAGCTTATTTAGAGTGCATATCCCTATAGTCAGATTACCTTTCTCAGACTTTGTAGAATTTTTTATTCTTATCACCCTTTTATTATTATTATTTTCTTTTTGTACCCTTAACACACTTAGACTGTGTGGCCAAGACATTGATGTCATTTCTTAGATTCAATATTTAGTGAATATGCCTTGCATTGCTCTTTTAAGAACTTTTTAGAAACTTCCACACTAAAAAATGATCTTAGCAATTCCTTCGAAGACCCTTCTTTTTGAACTAGTTGGGTTTGGACTACCCCCTTTTTCCATTGACATTGATTCAAGAACACCTAAGATAGTTGATCTTAAAATTTGCAAAGTGTTGAAAACTTGTCAATCTACAATTTTGAATTCAAGACTAAAAGTCACTTGTTACTGCAAGTAATATCTATTCCTCAGTTGGTATAAGAAAAAAATCATTAAAATGTTTTGACAAAGAAATACCTCTTCCTAAAAGTAAAAACCAAAAGAATGGTTAATAAGATATGTCAAGATAAAATCTAGGATGCACATAACCCCTGGACTGATGCAACTTTGAAAATAAACACACAATTGAAAGCAAACATACTTGCAAAAATAAACACACTTAGGCTCCAAAGTAATGCTTTAGAAATTTCCCATTGATTGGAAATAGAATAAATTCCCCCTATAAGGAACTAAGTTTGAAAGTATTTTCTCCCAGAATTTTTGTGATTTGATAAGGACCAATCCAAAAGTGTTTTCTTTTGCCTTGTCTTAGAGAAGAACAAGGTTAGATATTATAAAAAACTTTATCATGTCCCTCTTATCCAACCACCTCTTGATGATAGGTTGATGTTTTTCCATATGCTCCAAGGAAACCATCCATTTCTCATTTATCTTTAAAAGATTCACTAACCTAATATATACCTTATTAACATCTTTAGCATACACACTCATGAATTTCAAAATATGAATCCTGGGGTTAAGTGGGAATATTGGTTCTTGCCCATAAACAAGTAGATATGGAGATCTCCCCAATGCATTCTTGACCCTTAGTTGGTCTATCCATAGTGCATATTTGAGTTAAGTGTGCCAATTTTTAGTATTTTCCTTCAATAAATGTCATATTACCATGATCAAGTTCTTATTCATAGATTCAGCCACACCATTTCCTTGTGGATAATAATTTGAAGAGAAGTTGATAATAACCTAATTTGCCAGTGCTCATTAAGTAAGGAAGATTGATGCAAAAGTTGATCCATTATCACACACTAAAAAAAATGGTATCCCAAATCTGGTAACAATGTGTTCTTCCAAGAAATCTATAACCACCTTAGCCATGCAATTTTTGGAAGTCTCAGCTTCTATCTAGTGCATGTGATAATCAATAAATATGAGAACAAAAGTGTGTCTAGTTGACAATTGTGGGTTTATTGGACCAATGAAATCCAACCCCCACTTTGCAAAGGGGTGTACCTCAAACACTAGTTTTAATAGCATTACATGATGTCTTTCTCCGTTAGCACTAGTTTGACAAATGTGGCAAGTGTGCACATGTTCAAAAGTATCTTAAGATTGTAGACCAAAAATAACTTGACCTTAAAATCATATGGGCCATAGCCTCTGCTGAATCATGTCCTATACTATACATATTGTGAAACTATTCCAAAACTTCTTTAACTTCTTTGTGTCCCAAGCACTTAGGTAAATTCCTTCATAGTTCCTTTTGTATAATTTTCTATCATGTAGCATGTAAGAATTGCACTTCATTTTGAGTCCTCTACACTATGAACTATTCATCCAATTGGGGTACTAATTTTGTAATAGATAGTAAAAAATATGCTAGTTCTAGACATCCATTATTATACCTTGATCAATATCAATTTGAGATACTACAATATTTTTTTGATCTTCCACATTTGTTTCACCATCAAATTGGAATTTATTTTCATCTTCAATTTGGTTATCTGTTATCATTTTTTATAATCCTTGGCCTCTTACCAACCTCATTGGTTGAATATCTAAATTAAATTCTTGAAGGATTTCCATCCATTTTCCTCACCTTTGACCAAGCTCATTTTGCATTAATAATGTCTTAACTATAGGATCAAGCATAATCACATATACCTTGCTCCTCTGTATGTACTGGTGGAACTTATTTACCACTTTGATTAAAGAAAAATATTACTTATTGAGTTTCGAATAATTTAACTCAGCATTTTTAGAGGAAAACTCAAAAAGGAAACAAACCTTTCATCTTCATTTTCCTTCTTTTGCGTAAGAACCCCAACACAAGAATGTTCTGAAGAAAAAGAGTATATTTTGAAAGGTAGTCCATAATCTAAATTGACTAGTACTAGAGTCATGGAGATGACCACTTTGATATCTTCAAATGATTTCTTAATCTCTAGAACCCATTTTGTTAAGCTTTTTCTTAAAGTAAATCATTAAGGGAATGAACTATCTTTGCAAATTTTCTTATGAATTTTTGCACAAAATTTATCTTCCCAAAGAAAGACTTAAGTTACTTTCAACTATGAGGAGGTGACAACTTTAGAATAGCTTCAATTCTATCAAGATCAATGGAGATTCCAACTTCAAAAATGATATGACCTAGGAGCCTTCATTTAGTAACCCCAAAAACATTTCTTATGATTGAGTAAAATGCCATATTTAAACATATGTTGAATACCTATCTTAGATCAGAAATGTGAGTTCTTTGATCCTTTGAAAAGATAATTAATTCATCCATATAGATGACTATAAACTTTTTTATTAACCCCTTAAATCCTTCACCCATGGCTCATTGAAATGTAGCCCCTGTATTAATCAGTCCCAAAGGCATTCTTTTGTAAGAAAAAGTTCCCAATTTAGTCATCAAGGTTGTCTTTAGTCTATCCTCTTCATCAACCATCACATAGTTATAACCTGAATATCCATCTAAGAAAGACATCATCTTAGAACCATTGACAATTTGCAAAACCTCATCTAGTGAATGCAAAGGGTAGTTGTCATTTTGAGATGCAAGGTTCAGGTTACAAAAATCCACACAAAGATAAATGTCTCTAGTCTTTTCTACATAGGAACCAAGTTAGCCACCCATGTAGAATGGAAGATGGGAAAGATGATCTTGGCATCAAGAAACTTCTTAACTTCCTTCATTATCAATGGTTCAATAATAGGATTAATAGGTCTTTTTCTTTGATGGAAAGGTTTAGCATTTTGTTTCAAAGAAATATCATGCATAATGATTTCAGGATCATATGTTTTGATCTCTTCGTAGCTCCAAACAATGACATCCTTATACTTTGTAAGTAATTTGAGCATATCTTCCCTTTCTTGTGTGTTGCACACCTTTCTATCCCTTACCATTCTAGGATCTTCATTAGTACCTAAGTTGTATGAATCTCATTCCTTGATCCCCTTTTCTTTGACCATTCTTTTGTTAAGCATTGATTCATCACAATCAAAAATACACTCCAACTCAACCATTCCTTTAAAAATAGTATTGGTTTTTAAGTTCAAGATCCCATCTTTGTCTTCAAGTTCATCATCCTCAAGTTTTTCATCTAGAGTGTCATTAATCTCTTGCCCTTAAAAATGGCCATAGCACATGACAAATTTGAATATATTTTGATCATCTTGAAAGACTTGGAAGTTTGTAATATTGTATGGGATAGACAGGGCACTAATCAATTCTACTCAAAATCTTTTCAATTTTGTTCTCTTGACTAGTTTTAATGTGCTAGCTGAAAGAGAAGGAGCATCTGCTACCATATGTTTCCTCCTTAGAATTGACTTTATATTCAAAGCTTCAAACTCATCCATTTGATCCCATACTCTTTTCGTGTAAGCAATCAACCTCCTATCATTAAAACAATATACTAATTTCAATTGTCTTATAACCAACAGAGAATCTCTCTCGACTATGAGAGATATGATTCCTTTCTCCAAAACAAAAATAAATCCCCAATCAATTCTATCTATTCTACAACATTATTAGGAAATCTAAACTTCAATCAATATGTTGCATAGAAAGACTTACATTTTGGGTTGATTAACTCAATACCTATGGTAGCTCCTAATTTGTATTTAGAATTTTCAAAGTGAAGTGTCTAAATCAAATATTCCTTGGGATTTGTAACCTTATTCTCATTTTTCCTAAGCTTTTCTTTCACTTGGGCTTGAAAGGATTATTTCTTGGGGATCCACTATAGTCTTTTGCAGGGTCGACTTGATGATTTTCCATTGTTAGTCCTTGATACAGGAAGTGTATGTTTTTCTTGTTTGTCCTAAATTTCCCCAATTAATTCTTTAATTTTATCAACTTTAGGTTTAGGATGGATGACTATTGAACTATATCCTTGACCTTTTACATAATGTCTCATTCTTTGGACTTTGATCATTCCTAGTGGAGGAGAAGATAGACCTCCACCATCTAAAGAGGTATCACTATATGATATATTTAGATCTTTAATCTCCCCTTCAACTTTTTCCATAGATTTAGATATGTTTTTAGAATGTTGACTTTCTACTAGTTCATCTTTTGAAATGTTACCACTCTTTATTTCTATCATCTATGATAATACCAACTGCTTCTTGGAAAAATGAACATTCAAAGTCAGAATGACTAACTTCATGAAATCAGCAAAATTTTGGGAGAAGTAGGATACTAGGGTCAGCTTCTTCTCCGAAGAATTGTAAATTAACCACCATATTATCTATGAGCTATGTTACAATCTCCTATTTTAGGATTGAAATTGTGGATCTTTCATTTTGTTCATTTGATATTTTTGTTGAAGTTGTATCAAAAACCATCACTTTGTAAGAGCCCAAATATGACTGTAGGAATGCCACCTTTGGAGCATTGTATTCTTTAACCATTATTTTTAACTTTACCTTTGCATCTATCTTGATTTCATTGTTCAACCCTTTCCATGGTAGTCATAATTGAGTAAAATCCATATAAAACCATCCTCTTAGGCATTTTGTCCATTCTCTATTTAATAGAAATCTATATGTCTCAAGAATCTCATACACATGTACATCAATAATGTCTTGAATTTGAGGGTTAACTTTCTACTGTATCCAAACATCTTTCAACACACCAATGAATTTTACCTCTATTTTATCCAATTGTATCACTATCCAATTAGAGGGTTGAGGATTGATTCCCAACCTTTGTGCTATTGATAGTGACATAACATTACAAGAGGATCTTGAGTCAATTAGGAAATTATGAAGATTCTTCCCATATATTCTGATGCTAAGAAAAAATTGGGGCACCTTAACCTTGTCTTTAAACATAGTTGGCATTTTCACTAAAACATTGACTTGTTGAGATACTATCTTCTGAGGAATAGTATTCATATTATGGGGTGCTTTTGTATGATCAAGAGTTTTGATCAGTGCTTCTCATTGATGCAGATAGTTTTGTTGCATGTCAAACCTAGATATGTTGGACTTTGTTCATTTCAAATCTTCCATCGCACTATACTTTTTTGTAGACCAAGTAGGAGTTTTGAATATTTTTAACACATTTACATGATTCTAATTTTATTGTCCTTTGTATGTGGGCCTAATTGGTATAAAATTATTTCTCACTCTTAGATCAGGAGGAGTTGGTTGTAATGCTAGTGGAATCCCATATGTAATAGTTTCTTTTCTACTTCACAAGTTGTAAGTATTCTGATTGTCTTTTCAAAAAGCAAGCATCTCTTTAGGTTGAATATCTAGTTCTTGACTGAATGGAAAAGATAATTCTTCATTGGTTGGTTGTTCTACCTATGTGTTTTGTGTGAAATCATAAAATTATAGTAGTATAGCATTAAATTGTATAGGAGGAACATTAACATTTGATTGTGAATTTTGATTCATTTCTTGATTTCCATTGTAATATGAACCATCATTGTTAAATGCATTTTGAAAATTGTCATGTTGATTGATGTCCACATACTAAGCATTATTGTTATTATTATCTACAAGAATGCTTCCATTACTTGAACAAGTGTTCCATTGTCAATTTTTCCTTTGCAAAACATTGTTATGATCAGGAGGATTGAAATTTTTTCCTCCATTATTATTTCATGCATTGTTGTTCCCAACATTCTTGTTTCCACTTGTTGGTAAACATATGGACCCAAAATTTAATTTTTTTAGTGGAGAATATTGAACCTCTTTAAACAAAGGTTTAGAGCAATTTCATGTGGTTCATTGGTTCAGATATCTCATCTTGCATGGTACAAAGGTTATGAAGGTCCAATATTCTTTCCAAATGGATTCATGTTTTGATATGGCTCAACAATTTGAAGTTCAACTCCAAATTTAAAGATTAGGTTTGAAGGATGAGTTTAGAAACTTGATTAGTGCTAATTGGTCTAAAAGGGATTCATAAGTCTAATAGGTAAGATTCAAGTATACAAATTCAGGCTCAACATTTCAAGGGTCTAATGGATCTACTTCAAAAACCATAAGAATAAATCCCAATCTAAAGGTCCAATTATTTTAAAACAATCTATATTTTAAAGATTCATATCAAGCTATTCTTAATTGTTAATATCCCACATGACATGTTTCTCTTCTCCATCAAGGAAGATCTAGCTCAAAAATCCCTTTGATTAATGAAATATCAAAGTCATCCCCTATGAAAGAAGAGTTATCAAAGGCATTAAGGCTATGCTCAACTCTATAGCTAAGTGCATGCGAGTTATTTGACAAAATGTCTATGGAGACTACACATTATTGCATGACTAGGCTATTCCATTCATCAAATGAATAGTCAACTTGCACTCCATGTTAATTCATCACCAAGTAAAGTTGTTTGAAAGAAGAATCATAGCAAGAAGCAATCATGCTCCCCCTCACTTCATGAATCCATACACCATGCATGTGAAAGCATCAATATGGAAAATGATAAATTTCCAAATTTTGATAAAAACAAAGACCATATAGATGTAGTGGATTTGTTGTCAAGGTACAATTGAAGTATATGGAAGGTTGGATAGAATGTCTTGCAGTAGAAGCCCATCTAGTTGCATAGAGGTTTTGATTACAAGACTTGATATTAGTTTCAATAAAGGTCAAAGGATAAAACCCAATATTTCCAATTAGAGTACCCATAGCTAGTATTTTTGCTCAAGGTTCCAAGCTTACAAAGAGTAGGGTCTATGATTTAGAATGCTCAGGTATAGTCCAAACCATAAAGACACAACCTTGGAGTGAAGGTTGTAGATCAACACATGGTGAAAGCATGGTGGCATGAAACATATTTGAAAATATGAGTGAGTGGTCAACCATTTATGAGGAGAACATGGGTCATGTATTTCTCTCATAACATTGCCGTTGATCCATAGGTTCACCATAGATGGAAGAGAATTTGTTGTGATAAGGATTGATCAAACTCTATCATGTCTAATGTGTTTGAACTCATCACTATGGTCATAGTTTGTGAAAATGGGTATCTTGTATCAAATTCATGCTAGCTCATTGTCTTATGGATGAGTAACATATGTGAGCATAAACATATAGTAAACCCATAATTTGATCATCTAATACTCATGCACATGGCTTGATCCATAGTGATGGTGGTGATCACCCAATCTATGGAGTTGATAACTAATATTTTGAGAAAGGCATCAATGATGATTAGTTCTACTTAGTTGGTTACCTATGCACTTACTCTCACCATTATTGTGGCTAGAGATGAAGATTCCTCCATTACTACTTTCGATCCATTAGTGATAATTTCATCATTTCATACTATTGATAGCAACTTTTGGGTGTCTCTATCAATGAAGATATGAATAGATGCATGCACAAGTTAAGACAAAGCCTCATATTAGTGGCTCTGTAACTTGACAAGACTTGCACAAACCAATGTAAAAGCACTATTTTGAGCATTAGAAAAGATGAGTTACATATTGGAGATGTTGGGGGGAAACACATATAACCTATACAATGTGTTTAATAGAATTTGCAATCCTATTTGATCATGGAGGGTGATATCAAGTGGTTTTCATGCCTGACCAACAAATAAAGTAGTGTCATGGAATACTTATTAATAGACACCTGGTCTACTGATTTAATTATGTTTCTCAAAAACATGTGAAAAGGTGAAGGTCATGTACTTGATTGAATGTCTTTAATAAGACACGGTGACATTTCCTCAATTTTTGACTCATGCATGATGGATATCATCATTAATGAATATGTATCAGAGGTTACTATAATCAAGCCTATGAAATGCAAATTGTTGGAGCAATATTGAATTAATCATGAAAGAAAGGAGAATCCCGAAGTCTTCCAACATGGTCTCTCTTAATCCATGTAAGATGAGGTTGAAGGTGTATACTCTCCATGATATGTAGATTAAAGGAGAAAATTTTGCACTTTTTTAAAGCCTCATTGACTGAGTCATGAAGTTTAAATGCAGTTATCAAGATTTGGTTTGAATGCTTGGAAACACCTACAAATGACATATTTTTAGGAATATATGATGGGAGTGCCTAATAAATCCTGTGTTCACCAATAAAAGAAAATTCAATTTGAAAATTATTCAATATTTCAATTCGATATGTCACCAAAATATTCCTATAATTGAACATAAGAAAGTTCCCAAGTTCCTTAATCTCTTGAAAAAGATAATTTGAAAAGAATTAGTTTTAATAACTAAAAAGAACCAAAATCATCAAAGGAAATAGATGTACGAAAAAAAAATAGCAAAGGGGTTCCAATTTTAAAAAGTTTTTTCTAGTTCCTTGGAAGAGTGGACTTTGGGGCTGTAGGAAGAGTAGAGCTCTTGTCTTTTTTTTTTTAACTGTGTGTTAGAAAAAAGGGGGTGAAATTTTGATTTTAAATGTAATCTAAGAGAGGGAGTTTTTATTTCTTCTAGATAGTGACTCTGATGCAACATGTAATGAGATCTGTGTTATCTTTTACATTTTAGAGAAGGGAGATTTAGGAGATAACTATAGACCAAAACTTTGAGTTTTGGTAGTTTTCTTTCCACTGATTGTTATCTTTGTGTAATTTTTAGTTTTCTCTAAACACATTTTAGTGTCATTTTCTAAACACATTTAATTTCAAGGTGTCTTTGAAGCTTTGATTCTTCACTTTCTTGGGTTTTTATTCACTTTTTCATGCAATATTTAGGTAGACGAACCATGTGTCATTCACTATTTAATTCTTTTCAATCAAATTAGTTTTTCACATCTATTTCATGTTTATAGATAGATAATTGTAAACCTTTGTGCTTTTTGGTTAAAAGCATTTGTATTTGTATTGCTATGAATTCATTATAAATCATATAGGGGAGTTCTACCTAGATAAATTTAGAGGGCACTTACACTTTTCAATAGCGAAATGACCCAACTATCAGTGCATATTTAGTCTACCTACTTGGGTTTTGGAGTTAATTTGTACTTATTCTTTGGAGGACAATTTTTTCACTAATATATTTTTGATGACTCTATAAGGGAATCTAAAATAAAAATTTAGTGCATTATATTCGATTTTCTTAGTTTTATGATTATCTCCATGTGTAGGAGATTGGCGACTCTATAAAAGATCATGCTAGATATTAAAGTCATGAGAAGACCAAGGTCAAACCCTTCTCTCATGGAAATTTATCAAATGGATGATAAAGTGTTACGTGAATTTGTGGACAACTTTAAAGAAAGCATTTCCTAGGCTGTCCAAAATAATGCTTAGTGTAAATAATTATTATTTATTACTTAGATTAAATACATTATTCTATTATTTATTAGGTTAGAAACCATGGAGTATGTGCACTCATATGAGTTTTCATGTTGACAAAATAGGAGTAAGAAACTCTAAATTAGCACATGGTGTCTACATCTCTATACATGAGACACCTTGTCAAACTTATCGTCTCATTGATGCACATATATTCATGCACAATGGAGGATGTATGCTTAGTTGTCATGCTTATCTCCTAGTCCATTTTAGAGACATTCTAGATGCATCTAAGAGGCATTTATATACATGCACCTCTAGTGTACGATACAATCAATTGAATATCATATTGTTATTCTGATCATACTTCATTTGGTCTATTGTGCTAGTTGTTGAGCTTCTTGGTCTTTGGTGAATTTTTCCCTAAGGAAAATTATTACATGGTATCAGAGCTATACCAAATTCTTACATGGTATTAGGGCCATACAAGTGTCATTTCATAGCCATTGGAGACTGTCATTGCTTCACCTCTCAGAGGAAACCTTGATCTTGATCTAGAGTATCTACAAATATTGGGAGAATATAGAGCCAAAGTGGACCTTACCATTGTGTTTGGACGATTGATTTGATGAAAATTGACTATAAATTTTCCTATGCTATGCCACAGTCAAATTTGAAGAATTATTTTAGCAAACTGGCATTCAAAGGCCTGATTTGGAAGCATGGTATGATCTATTAGATCTCAAAATTTATTTTTTTTAGATCTAATTTTTTTTTTCTCTGCAATTTTGAATTTGTATTTTCAAAAAAAATTATGCATACTGGGCTTGCAAAGAATTTTTTTTTGCAGGATTGGGAGGTGGAACTTGGCCCCTACAGGGAATATTCACTACAAATTTGGAATATTCCTCTATCTATCTTTGGCAATCTTTTCCAAACAAATTTGGCTTAAGCCACATTTTCTACAAAATAGTAGTTCATTCCACACAACTTTAATTAGTGGGATTGTGTATATTAATACTGGTGGTTATATCTTTTAAACACACTCGAGCACCATATCTTGGTGCATGTAAGACAATACCCACAACGCTGATGGGCTTTTAAATTTCAAGGCCATCTTTTTTTAAAACTCACCACCTAAATTAATTTCTACCCACTACATGCCTATCCATCAAGTTCTCTGCCAGTGACATAATCTATCAATGATGTCATCTTACAACCTTTTAGGAACTTAAAAGTTTTGACAATCCAACTGTGTAGTGTAGTAATCGCTATGTAGCAACATAGTCACCATCCTATTGCATGTGGCACACTAAAACATAGGTGCCAACAACTTAGTGTAAAAAAACCACATCATCAAGCCACGGTAGCAACTACCCAATGAGTGATTGTACACTATGCAAGTGCCACATCACATTTTTGTACAACTGTATAATTACTGACATCATCATTGATGTCACTACCACATCATCTAGGGGCCAATTTATTGTTGACATCAATGGATACCATCATTAAATTTGATGATCGTCTAACTATCATCCAGACGTAAAATTGAACTACTATGACAGTCGGCTGACTGTCAAATTTAACCTCATAGTTTTCTACCTAGACTCTTGTCCAGATTCAATTTTGATTTGACAGTCCAACTTTGGGAGGCCATATCTCAGTCATCTGGACTCCAAATCAGGTGTAATTGTTATTTATTTTGGCTAGAATCTCCCTAACTTTTCAATAGTTCTCTTCTTTTCTAGTTTTGGTGCATGGATTTTTCAAAAAAAATTGTTTTTGGTGACTATACCTATCTAATTCTATATTTTGCAAGTTTAATTGCTCCATATGGGCTCATCTAGACTCCAAATTAGTTTCCATTTTTTTAAAGTATATATTTTTTCATCTACTTTCTAGATCTATAATCAGATTATAGGCTTTTGTGGACAAAAATATCACTTTCACCAATAGGTTCTTTCTTTGCTTTGTATTGCTACAACATTATTGTATTTCTGAGCTACATTATAAAGTTTCAGATTTGAACTATCCAAGGAGGTTGTAAACTAAAAATTAGAAGTCCACTAAGGTCAAAATTGACAAAGTGGCCTATTATAAATGTACTACCTATAAAGTACCAAATCATACATTTGGAGGGGGGTTGATTGATCATTTCTGCATTTTTGGGGGTGCATACATTCATTGATCTCATGGAAGTTTGTTTCATATGTTGGGGTGGTTTTAAACCAAAGTTGACAAAGAGAAACTATCAAACATGGAGTGCCTTAATCATTGATCATCTAAGAAGAGAGTATAAGGGAGTATTTCCTTATTTATGTCTCAATGCACTAATCTCTTCCACTGATCAACCACCTATTAAAAGACTTTTGAACATCATTTATTTCAATGTCACTCGTTCTTGCTAAAAATTCATTGACAAGTTCATTTATCCTTTTAACATTTGGATAGGTCTTTGGGAAGCATATGGAGATCCAACAATTCCTCCCTTTCTAAAAGACATTGTATCTTTAGTCACTTTAGTTATGATCTCTCAAACTCCAAATAAGATTCCACCTCTTGATGCTCCTATTGCTTCTACAATCCAACTAAGGGAAAAGAAACTCAGAGGCATGGAGGAGTCTTGACTCTTTAGTTTGTTTTCTCAGGTTTGGACATGTTGAAGACTCGATAATAAACATGTTTTATCCCTAGAAATAGAAAATGGTAGAGAAGGAAAAACCTTTATCCCACATCTTATGTGCATGCGTATACCTCACACAACCATGTCACCCCCTAGAGGGCACCCGTATTTTTGGTATATTCAAAGGACTCAATAGTATATATTGAATGAGCACCCTTGTGGTAGGGGAAAAATGTGTATACCACCTTAAAACATCTAGTAGCATGCCTATGGTGAGTTCTACAGGAGAGGTTCTTCCCCCTCCTTGCACAAAGATTATGCCTCCTTTCAGAGGGGAATTTGGTAGCTTCTAACTAAAAGGTTTTTACTTGGCTTCTATTCAAATTAATCCCTAGTGGCTTTGCAAGTAGAGTTGAGACTAATAGCCCACACTAGCATCTGAAAATGCACACACTTGCTTAGCAAGAATGGGGGCTAGCACTAGCTAGTACAAAAAATAGAGCCTCTCCTTGACATGCAATATCAAGAGTGAGGAGAGGAAATTAATCAAGCTTTGGAGTCTTTTTCTCTATAAAGCTTCTTCATTATAGTGAGTTGGAATCTCTGGCGAAAGGAGTGTGCTCACTTGGGTCATTCCTGGAGGTTGGATCACTCTGGTAGGCCCTTTAAAGGATTAACTTGGACTGGTGTTCTACATTTTAAGGTTTGAGTTTTTGATTTCCCTCAAGGGGAAAGAGCATAATTTTCTACCTAATTTCCTTGCCCAAACATGTAGAATAAGTTAATTTACCGACTTAACTTAATCAATCCAAACTTGTCTTTTCTCAAGATTCTGATTCCCTAAAAGGAAACCATCGTCCCTTCATAGAAAAAGACCCATACTAGAGAACCACTAAGGTGCTTGCCTTCTTCAAAATTTCGTCTTTCATAAGTGTCAAGGTTTCTGATTCACCCTTGGTCATGACCTCCAAGTGGTGAAGAGTATAATTCCCTATTCTTCTGTCTTGCACCCTAGGAAGTTCGCAAGCCCTAATTAATCTATGTTTTAAAAGAAAGAAAGAAGACACATTATTTTTATGGGTTTTAAAGGTAGTCTTTGTCAAATGTATCTTCAACAATCGTCCTATAAACAAAGGGTCAGTTCATGTTTGAATGGGTTTTGTAAGGAATCTTCAAAAAATGTCCTATAGACAATAGTTAAGTTGTAGAAAACTAGGGAAATAAAACAATAAAGATTTAGAGAAAAATATGTTAGAAAAATTAAATGAAAAAAATGCTGAAAGTGATAAATTAAGCTTTTTATTGTGGAATTTCATGTGAAATCTTGCACAGAGTCACGTGGAATCTTTCACTGAGTCATGTGAGAAACTGACGTGTTGCATGAAGACTTGGACAATGGGGCACTTTTTCATCCAATATGGTTTAGAACTTCACACTAGAACCTTCAAATCCTCGTGCAAAAATGGAATGTCTCACACAAATATTTGAGTGATTGTACATAATAGTATGGACATAATGCTAAAATAACAGAAAAAATGTAGACGAGGCAAAATAAATTTATTTCCTTGGCCCCATGGTGGGTGCCAAAAATGTATATGTGTAAATGTGGCCTCTTTTTAGCACACACATTTCAACATGGTCTTTATATATGAATTCATCTTGGAATGAACATGGGATTGTTCACCCAAGAGGAGTCCTACAAGATGACCTATTGCCTTCTATCTAGGTAGATTTTACCTACTTATGCTCTTAGATTTGAGGTACAAGTAATCAGACCATGCTAGAACGAAGGGTTTAAAATGATTAATCTATATGAATATGCAAGTAATCTAAATGTTGTGCAAGAATTTATCTAAATAATAAAAGAAATTAAGCTATATGTAATGCATTGTTTAATCTCAAATGAATACTAAGATGTTTAGGTAGAAGCACATATAAAAGCTATGAAAGTGAGTATGTAATCTAACAGCAATTCAATAGCAATAATTTTCAACCTCTGTAATGAAGAATTATGAGTCTTTTAAATAGAATCCAGGAATCCATCAACAGTCAAGATCAACCTTGATAAATGGTTAGGATTAGATAGAAGATTCAGTTAAGATGGAAACTTCCTTGTGTAGGTGAAGTGAACTATTTCTGATCTGAGTGTGATAAGTAGTTAACTGAACTTGTCATAAATGTGAGAGCAAGTTAACTAGATTGATTCTAATTTCAAGTAGTTCACTCAAAGTTTATATTTTGAACTAAAGAGAAGATTTTGAAGCTATTATTTCATTTAATAGGTGAAATATGATCTCGCAAATACCTTTTCATTTAATTAAATAATTATATTCAATTAATTAAAATAGGTATAGTTATTAAATTAAATAAATTTAATCCCTTAGTACATTAGTCCTAGGAGATAATTTAATTTAATTAAAGTATAAACACTTTAAATTAAATAAATCTTAATCAATAGGTTTGATGTGACTAATATGAGTCAATACTTTGGGAATTAAATAGAGAGTATGATTAATGTAGATTTAGGTTTTTTGCATTTGATAATTAAGTCAAGTAGCGACAATCAAAATGAGAATTGCCTAATGAGATAGGTCTTTAGGGTTGATCAGAAATAGACCAGAATTGGTTGTCATGGAAACAAGCCAATTTTGGGGTATTACATTTTGCCCCTCTTTGAATGAATGTGTGAGCAACACATTCAATTCAAAAAAAATCAAAAGGCATGATGCGAAGATCAAGAAATAAGATTGGTTCTAAAATTGAAGATACAAAGACCAATTGATAAGCTTTAAAGGACCACCTCCAAAACAAAGATTAATCCCAAGGAATCCAAGTAGAGCACCCAGATACCCAAAATGATAAGCATTCTAAAGGTTTCCATCAGAACGAAGTTTAACCCTTAAGGATCTAGACAAAATGTCGAGATACCTGAGATTGATAGCATTTAAAAGATTATTTCCAAAACTAAGCTTAAAATTTAAGGATCTAGATAGAACATCTAGATACCTGAGATTGCTAACATTTAAAAGATTATCTCTAGAATAGATCTTAATCTATAAGGATCCAGATAGAACATCTAGATACCTAAAATTGATAGCATTTAAAAGATTGTTTCTAGAATAGAGCTTAAACTTTAAGGATCCAGATAGAACATCTAGATACCTAAAATTGATAAAAGATAGCTAGATCAAATTATGAGTCATAGAATCATCCCCAGAATGAGGCTTGATCCTTAGAAGTCGAGGTTTACATTGTCCTAATACTTGTAATCAACCAATGAAAAGATGAAATAAATGGCAAATATGTTAAAAAGAGGGAAACAAGATGCCCCTAGTGATGAGATGCCTTGAATGATGAGGACATAATATGGGAATGAGATGCCCCAAGCAATAAGGATTCAAATTTATTTGAATTTCAAGTTCAATGATGTAATCATCCTACCCCCTTAGGAGTGAAATCGAAAGATGACACATCAAAAATATGATGTAAAGAAATATGTTGAGAGATATAGAAGAAATTGAAGATTGAGCATAATGTAGAAGAGATCAGGATGATGAGAAAAAATTTAGAGTTGATTTGAAGTGATTTGGAGGTCTAGAAGACCAAGTTTGACCAAAAGTTGACCAAATTTGACCATAGTTGACTTGAGTTGACTTTTTCCAAAATAAATTTTGAAAGTTTGATGAATTTTGAGTTGAAAAGATTCCAAGAATCAAAAAGTATCAAAAAAATATGGACTGCATAAGCATTCAATTGCGTCAGCCCCAAAATTTTAAAACACATTTTTCAACTATTTAGGTGTGTCAAATTTTGAATTCTATCTCGAAAATGGATTCAAAATAGTCAAATTAGCTATGGGTGATTTTTGTGCAAATCAAAGTACTTTGAAAAATTAGGTCAAACCCTATATAAGGGCCTAAGGGGTCATTTTCAATTCATTTGCACCTTTTGTCTTTAGTGAATAGGAGCTTTGAGAGGAAGATGTCAATGAATGTGAGATATCACTGTTTTGAGCACTCCTAACAACACAACCAGCCAATGGACTATGGACCATTGGTGAGTGATCGATAATCATCCTTTGTACTTTTAGTTTCATGCATTTTGAGGTCATTTATTACATTTTTAGCATGTTTTTAGGAAGTCACAATTGATCTTCATGCAAGACTATCCTTTCTCACATGAAGGCAGTCTCTTCTCACATGAAGATTTTCCAACCCGGTGTATCTTTGTGCATGTCACTGGGGGTTCTAGCATGGGGGATACCCACTTCTCATGCAGAGAATGTGAGAATTTTGCATGGGTGGTTGTCACCTTTCATACGAGACTGTCTCTATTCACGCAAAACTTGTTTCTTCACACAAGAGAGTCTCTCTTCACACGAGGGGCATTTCTTCGCATGAGGATGTGTTTTCTCATGCAAAGATGCACAATCTCACCAAAGAAATGAATTCTCGATTGATGAAATGAATCTTCACATGAAAATTCATGATATTAGATTGTTGAAAATTTGCATTTTTTTATGTTTTTGCATGAATTTCACATTCATTTCATCATCGTTTTGATTTGTTGATTGAGTATTGACTATTTTCTTGTCACTGTTGTTGTTCATGTGTATAGGAGGTATTTGGTGATGTTTCATTTAGATCCCATTATACATCATATGGGGCTTTGTTTTGGAGTCTAGATGTAGTTGACATGGCTCATATTGATAGATTGGGGCTCACTTCTCTTTGCCAGATCCCAACATTGTTGGTGAATCAAAACCTGCTAACTGCATTGGTGGAGCATTTCCATCAAAAAACAAACACCTTCCACCTTCCTCAGGGAGAGATGATAGTGACTTTGGAGGATATATATAGGATCCTAGGCATACCATTTCATGGGTTGAGAGTATCATATGACACAGTGCCTTGGGCTGGTACAGAGGCCTTGTGTGCCATTTTTCAGAGGGAGTTAGCTATTGGATGAGCCATTACCTGGGATGAGCTCATCCACACATATGGGTAGATGCATAGATTGGCCATGGTTTTAGTCATATTCATCATCTGTTTCTTGGTTCCAAATAAAGGACAACATAGTTTGGAGTGTGGATGGGGGATTATACTTCAGAGGATGTTAGATTCTCTAGAGAGATTTGGATGGGGCTAGTCCATGCTCACCCATATGTTTTACGAGATGCATGAAATTGTATACCATGAGCAAAAGAGTATGGCTGCTAGTGCGTATGTTCTATAGCTCTAGGCATGGGAGCATCTTCTAGTCACACGACCTATTTTTTAGGATGCTCAGGAGCCTGCAGAGCCATATATTTGCAAATATAGAGGGAAAATTATCTAGGCAAGCTTGGGTAAGATGGAGCACTGGTAGGCCCATCTCAATGACCTAGTCTCCATCACATGGCAGCCCTAGCAAGAGATGGAGGATTAGGACGATGCTCCTAGATAGTTAGGATGGATGTTTTATTCATGGCCACTGGTGGGGAGGATGACATAGATTATTGAGTGGTTTTCCATTAGTAGAATATGGAGATAGTATGGGAGGCAGTAGGACATCTCCCAAGAGTTTTGTGCCTATGCATGAGTCGTGAAGGATCTTACATAGGGGTGGTTGGTGTGGCTAGATGTAGGGCAGCCTATGATCATTGTGCACAACCTAGTTCTAACATAGTGGGACTACCATCCATAGGTAGTAGATGTAGGGGTGACGCCAAGATATAAGGCATATCTTATTGATCACCCCTTCCCACAATTCACAATCTCTTGGGGGGAGCAACGCCAATGCCACAATAGGCTTCAGCATAGTAGCAACAGGCTCCCCCATAGTAGGCACCATAGGGCCCACTACTAGAGGTGTGATAGAGAGTTAGATAGGTAGAGATCCTTGCATGATAGATGCGATCAGATCCAGGGGCTAGGGGTAGTGGCAAAGGGTAGAGATGGTGACATAGGCCGAGGGTGGAAGAGTAGGCACCCACTAAGCAGGCACCTAAAATGTTTGATGAGGAAATGCAGGAGCAACCTACCACATGATCCAAGGATGTGTTTTGACAATAGAGGGAGTGGATCTAGTAGGCTTCCTAGTAGATCATAGAGTTATATATTGTGGTAGTGGTGAGGGATGCATGATTGGCTAAGCAAGATCAGGAGATCTTGAGACTACGAGAGTAGGTACAAGTAGTCGAGTAAAAGGTGAAGATGCTATAGAATGAGGTCAAATTGTAGATTGCCTAAGTGGCTTATTATTTCTTAGCATACTCTATACTTGTGCCTGATGAGGCTTAGAAGGTGCCATGATTTTCCTAGTATGCCTGAGATTTTGGGGGTGCACATTCGCCTGCCAGACTAGATATGCCACCTCCTCCCCCTCTTCTAGCTACTAGGGGTTATGGTGCAAGTCACAGTTAGCTACTAATTGCTCGTACTCCCAATTTTGATTCTAACTATGTATCCATTGGTGTGCCAACACCATTTTGTATCATTTTTTATTGATAGCACTTGAGTAGTGCTCATTTTGTTGTACTAACACACATTTTTTATATACATATATACAAGATTTTGAGCCAAGTATCCCTATGTACATGTCATTTTCAGTGTCTATGCTTTATTTTGATGTACTTGAGATATTTATGTGATGATTATGAGATGCATGTGTTATGTTATGAATGCATGTTTGATTTGATATGATGTGATTATGTAGTATAGATGATATGATTATATGGATGCAATGTATATGGAAATGAACTAAAATCTCTCATGTAGTATTACATGTTTTGTTTGATAGTAATAGGTACCCCCTTGAGGAGTATGTGAATATGAACCAAAGAACCAAACACTTGTGTAGTCATGGAGAATCCTAATACATTTGTAGAGATCCATAGTCCCTCATCACGAAGGATGAAACAAAATTGCAATTGAATCTTGTGTTTATGCAAATGAAGTATGCAATGCAAGACTATGTTAAGTGCAACCCTAGATCTAATTACCAAGCCTTGACCATTTATCAACACTCAAAAAAGGACAAAATCCCATTTGTCATACAATTCCCACTAACATTGCAATCATGAAAATATGAGTAGGACATATGTTATAGGTTTGTTAAGATGAAATGTAAGCATTTCTAGGCATAAGAAGCCAGAATGACCAAAACGTTTATCCCTTTTTATTGTAGCAAGTTAACATAAGTATCAAAACATAAATGTTAGGATGACTAGAATGTTGCTTGCATGGCAGACACACCAAACACACGAGAGATCCATCTTATGCTAAGTACTTAGTAAGTATTATGTCCACAATGACCCTTGCATTTGTAACCTGAGATAGAAGTGTGCTAGATATACTCACAGTGACCCATAGGTTCACTTAGTAGGACCAGTATCAGTATGTACTCTAGCATGAAGAGTTCACTCTAACAAACAAGGAGAAGAACCAACATTATTGACATATTCATATAAGTGGAGTCGAGTTACACCTAGTCATCCAATTCAAGATGGAGGTTCTTATAGTGGACACCCCTCTTATAGGAATTTTTCAACTAATTCGAACTAAATTGCAGATAGAAAGAAAAGAAAAGATCATGCCCCTAGTCATTACTTCTCTAGTTAGAAATGGCATCATCAAGTTTCTTAAGGAGACATGATAAAGAAAAAACAAAGAAAACCAAGAAAATGCTTAGCATATCCAAACAAGTATGTCATTTTGAGTTCATTTTTATGTCATAGGATTGATGTCAAGTATCAGTGTCCAAAACATGTTTGAAAGAAATCTCTTCAGTAGGGTGACCACAATAAATAGATGCAGTCAGAACAACTAGTGACTAAGATCAAAGAGGAATTTTCAAGGTGAAGAACCTAAGAGGACTGAGTGATAGTAGACAAACATAGCCAGGATGACTGGTGATTGATGCAAGAGAGATCTTCCATAAAGGAATCTAGAGATGTGACCCAAGCAATAGTAGGTAGACACAACTAAAAAAATTGGTGATTTTTGTGAAAGAGATTCTATGAGGAGAATCTTGAAAAGAGTGACAGTAGTGATAGTACACAAACAGAACTAGAACAACTGGTGACTATCATGAAAGAGATTCTATGAGGAGAATCTCAAAAGGAGTGACACTAGGAACAATAAGTAGACATAGCCAGAATGATTGGTGACTGCCATGAAAGAGATTCTATGAGGAGAATTTTGAAAAGTGTGACACTAAAGGGGAATGCCCCCAAGCTATGAGAAGACTCAATCCATGGATACATGAGTAGAAAGTAGGAAAGTAACTATACAAAAAGCCAAAAGATGTGCTACAAGATGGAGCATTAGGAACAAGAGGCACTTGTTTACCAGGTTTTCACCTTCTTGGTAGAGCTTTCAATTATTTTGCTACCATGATGCCTATTTCTAGATTTTCACCAATGTCATTTTTCTTGTTTTTCAATTTTTTTGTATTTTTTCTCTTTTTGATTTTTTTTTTTTGATTTTGTAATTTTTCAAATTTTTTTGGTGTTACCAAGGTGCCTATTACTAGGTTTTCACTAGGGTAACAATTTTTTTCAAGACTTTTTCTGATTTTTATGATTTTTTTCAGGATGTATAGATATGTACAAAGAGCTATTGATATCAAATCAACTATAAAACCACTTTAGGTGGAGAGTCTTGATAAGTTCCTTAAGCACTTCTCCTTCAATTGTGGAAAGTTGATAGGTGATGGATCGATAGATTACAATAATGATGTAAGGACCGAGCAAGTTTGGTTCAAACTTCCCTTTTTGGATTCGTTGCTATTGATTCCTAGGGCTCTCTCTCAGGACAAGATCACCTAGCTAAAAGTCATGTGGCCTAACCTTCCAATTGTATCTTCTTGATATTCATTGTTGATAGGCTCGTAGGTGATCACATGCCACTTATCGATGTTCATCTAGTAACATTAGCTCTTAAAGTTGAGCTATTTGATAATCATCATCATTAATAAGGCCCTTCATAGAGATTCTCAAGGTAGGAATCTCAACCTCTATTGGAAGCACAACATCCAATCCATACACCAAAGAAAAGGGAGTCATAGCCATTGGAGTCCTGATGCTTGTCCTATATGCCCACAAGGCTAGATTAATCTGGAGATGCCAGTCTCTCCCTGATTTGCTGACTACCTTATTGGATACCTTAGCTTGGCCATTACCTTGGGGGGTAATAAATGGAAGACCAATGTTGTGTGATTATGAATTTCTTGCATAGTTCCTTGAGGTCTTTGTTCTTGAAGTGTCATCCATTGTCAGTAATGATTAAGGATGATACACCATATCTACAGATGATGTATTTTGTGATAAAAAGAGCTACAAAATGCCAGTGTTAACTATGAAAGGTACTACCTCTACCCACTTTGTGAAGTAATCTGTAGCTATAATAATGAACTTATGTCTATTAGAAGAGTTTGGGTGAATCTAACTCACCAAGTTGAAGGCCCATTGTTGAAATGGTCATGTTGTAGTAGAGGGAATCAAATCTCTAGCTAGAGCGTGGATCAGATTCCCATGAAGCTAACACTGCTCACAGGATCAAGCATACTTGATAGCTTCTTGCTCCATTTTAGGCCAATACTAACTAGCTCTAAGGATTTTACAAGCTAGTTTTAGGCCATTTGAGTGGGATCTACAAATGCCCTCATAAATGTCAATTAGTGTGCATTTGGACTCTTTGAGTTCTAAACACCTAAGGAGTGTTCCGTCAAGAACTCTCCTATAGAGATTATTAGCAATAATGTCATACCATGAAGGATTATGGATTAGATAATGTTTCTCATTCTAGGTTAGACCTTCTAGAATGGTTTGATTATGGAGATAGGAATAGATGTGATGATAGCAGGATCACTCTTGTCCTATAATAGAATAGATCATCCTAGAATTGGGGGTGTCATATGCTGGGTAATGTAATGCTTTCACAAAGAACTCATGTTGGAGATTATTTTTAGGCATTTGTAGCAGGGAGGAAAAAGTAGCCATGGCATCAACCACTTTATTATCTACTCATGGAACTTGATGGAAGGTAATGTGTTCAAGTATTTCAACCATGTGCTTGTATGGAATTAGTTTCTCATCCTTTATTTGGTACACATCATTAACCTGATTGATGATAAGCTGAGAGTCACCAAAGATGTCTAACTGATCCACTCTCCATTCAGCTACAATTTTCATGCCACCGATCAAAGCCTCATATTCAGCAATGTTATTTGTATAAGGAAACATAATCTTGTATGCTTTGGGCAATGAATATCTCCATGGCATTATGAAGAGTAATCTAGCACAAGATCCCTATTGTGTGAAGGACCCATCAAAGAACATGACCCATGTTTGGGGTGTGAGTGTTAGGATTGACTCATCAAAAAAATCAATGTTCATTAGCAAGAGACTCTACATAGGTGTATTAGCTAGCTGGTCTACAATTGTTTGTCCTTTGATAGCTTTATGTTCAACATATTGGATATCAAACTCACTGAGTATCATAACCCACTTAGCCAATCTTCCTGTGAGAGATGCCTTACTGAGTAAGTACTTTAGTGAATCTATTTTAGCCATGGGCCATGTAGTGTGGGCAAGCATGTAGTGTCTCAACTTATGGGAAGTAAAGACAACTACCAAGAAAGCTTTCTCAATGATGTTGTAGTTCCTCTCATAAGAGATCAGTGTGCGACTCAAGTAGTAAATAGCTCTCTCTTTGTTGTCATTTTCTTCTTGAGCCAATAGGATTCCTAGAGATGTTTTAGTTGTTGAAATGTACAAAAGAAAAGGCTTCCCATGGATAGGAGGCATCAATATTGGTGGATTGACAAGATATTTTTTGATCTATGTTAAGCTTTAGGCTCACAATCCTAGCTCCAATTGAATTTGGTACCCTTATGTAAAGTCTTTGTGAAGGGTTGTGATCTATTCACCAATTGTGAGATAAATCTATGAATAGATTGGAGCCTACCTTGTAGACATCTCATCTAACTAATTTTTTTGAGGTAGTGGCATATCCATTATTGCTTGTACTTTCTCTAGATCCACCTCAATTCCTTTTGTAGAGATGATGTATCCCAACAACTTTCCTAATTTGACACCAAATGCACATTTCTTAGGATTGAGCCATAAGCTAAATTTTTCCATGTGATATAGGATGGATCTAAAATCTTGTAGATGAGTAATTGATTTGGTAGTTTTGACCAAGGTATCATCCATGTAGTCCTCCATGGTCTTATGCATTATGTCATGAAAAATTGTAGTTACTACACATTGATAGGTTGCACTAGCATTTCTTCAAGCCAAATGGCATTACATTCCAACAAAAGGTCCCCCATGCACATGTGAAAGCAATTTTCTCCTAGTCTTCTGGCACAATCTTTATCTGATTGTAACCAAAAAACCCATCCATAAGTGAGTACATCTCATAGTTGGTCATCACGTCCACTATCATATCAATATTTGGAAGTGGAAAATCATCCTTAGGACATGCCAAGTTGCGATCATGGAATTCAATACAAATCTTGATAGATTTATCATTCTTGGAGACTAGAACAATATTGGATATCCATTTAGCATAATCAATTACATGAATGAAACCAACTTTTAGAAGCTTCTCCAATTCCACTTTGATGAGCAATGCAATGTGAGGATTCATTTTCTGAAGTTTTTGTTTAACTGGTTTGATGCTTGGTGCTATGGAAAACTGATGCATGATAAGATTAGGATCTATTCTTGGAATGTAAGAGTATGTCCAAGAAAAAATTATCTTCTTTTCTCTGAAAAAGACAATGAAATCTTCCTTTTCTTTAGGTGACAATAAGTATGCCAAATGTATCATATGAGGATATTCTTCTATACCCAATTTAATTGTTTGTGTTGGCTCTATCAATACTGATGATCTCTCCTAAAAGTGACTTGGAAGCACATCAAATATCTCATCCATGGGCACCTCAGAGAGGTTTTCACCCTTGGATACATCTTTTTTTTTTACTTTTTTGGGTTCCAACACTGCCACAATGTGGTTTTTACCATCGAACCTTTTGCATTTTTAATTTTTAATTGTATGATTGAGATATTTGATTTTAGCTTCAGTCATGTTGATTTTTTTTCATTGGTAGAAGATGTTATAGGTTTGATAGTGTTTAGATAGCAGTCGAGAGCATAGTCACTTTGGAATGTGGGGACTTCACTAGATGCATTGGGGTTCTAATCTATAAGCTCAAGATGCATGAGTGAAAGAGTAGTGGCTGGTTCAATTGCATTCATGGTATGGTCATTAAGTGCTTGGACCAGAAATTTGAGACTTGCGATGACTTCATCCACAAATGTGTTAAAATGCCCCTAAGTACTAATGTTAGAAATTGACAACTCTACGACACTAGTTGGATCATACCCATCCAACCTAACCCTAGATATTTCAACCACTTCGATTTGGTTTTCATGGACATAAACTTGGTCAATATCTTTATCAGCATTTGCTTTTGAAAGAGAGTCAAACTCATATTCCTTAGAATTAGTGCTACATGGTGAGAGACTATAGAATTCCCCAACAGTGATAGGGACATGCTCACCTTCATCATCTGGGTTCTTACACAGATACTCAATAAGTAATGATTGACTAGACTCCTACTTTTCTAAATGATCTTTGGGTTGCTTAGTATTGTCCTCAGAAGAATCACTAGTATCATCCATTGTGCTAACACATGGCACAAAGTCATCTAGCTCAGCAAAGAATTTAGTGAGATCATGAGTAATAGGATAAGGATAGGGATCCTCATTATCAGATTGTTCCTCTTGAGTGTCTGACTTAGCTTGTGACTCATTTCCAGATGAACTCTTAGGTTTTGGTATGAATTTATTAGGTCCCAAATGGAAAGGAACCTTCTTAAATCCTAGGCCAATTGTATCACTGTTGCTTGAAGCTATAGCCTTGATAGGATCAATTAGGCCATTGTTATTACACCCAATAGGGCTAGTTCCCTTGTAACCAAAATGCTTCATGAGCTTGAGACCAAGCCCATATTTCTTAGGAGTGATTTCTTGAGCTTGCTCTATTAAGTCTGCAAGACTCTCATCTCTATAAATCCATGTAGTAATGGCTCTATTTTCACTTTCATCCTCTAGGGGAACTATAACCTTAACAAAAGTGCCATTATACTTGGTCTGAGGTGTCAGCACGAACAACTTCTTTTCCTCTAAGGGTCTCCCATAATGACAAGGAGAATCTAGAAGAGATGTTAATGACAACACTGGTTTGATATGATACTCTCCCATGCCAGTTTCTTTTAGTTTGAATGACTACTCAATTTTTTTTAGCTTATTTTCATGATAATCAGTGGATTCTCGATTAGTAGGGATGCAAGTTTCAGTAGCTTTGGGCATATTGCACGTATAGCTAGTGGTGGCAAGACTAGTAACTTGGGAGCCATGAAATATGAATTTGATGCATTGGTGATATGTGGAGAGCACAACATGCATCTCATGTATCAATGACCATCCTAACAAAATGTTGTAAGCCAAGGGAATGTTGAACACCTGACAGGTGACATCCCTTTCTATATGGCTGACATGAATGGGTAAGACCACAAGACATAGAGACTTTCATTCCACTTCATCATATGCTTTGATGGTGATCTTATGTTGAGGATCAATAGAGTCCTTAGAATAATTCAATTGTCTAAAAAAGTAGTATAGATAATATTTAGGCCAATGCCATTATCAATGCGTACTTGATGAACATGTGTCTAATGTATCATAACCTCAATGTGTAGAGGTTGATTGTGCAAGCAATTCAGTGAGTTATCATCCTCCTCAGAGATGGTCATAAGATAAGGTGAGTTAGGTGACCTATCATAGATTGAAATCACTCAAGATCAAGATCTTGAGGAACATTTGCCTTAGTGAGGGCTTTGTCTAGAATCTACCTATGAGCAGGCAAGATTTTAAGCAACTTAAAGATAGATATTTGAGCATTAGTTTTTTTTAGTTGATCAAGAACACTATAACTGGTATTCATTGTGAGTTTTGCACCTTTTTCAGATGGACCAGCAAGGGCTTTTTCTTTATGTTGTTCACGATCGAGAATAGAAGGTGCAAGGCCTTTGAGCACCAACTTGGTGTGAGAGCAAGTACAAACATTAGCACAATGTTGCAAAGGTGTGTGATCCATTTTGTTGGAAGTAGGGCCCATCAAGAAAAATGGTATCTTGGGTTTGTCATTATCTTGTTTTCCCTTAATGGTAATGACATTGCAGTATTTAGAATCCATAGGTTCAACCATGTTTATCACATTATCATCATTGCAATATGCATAGTTGACCTTGTTGTTGGGTTTTGGTTTTGAAGTCTCTTCTTTTTCATAGGCTAGGAAAGGCTCTTTAAATGCCTTATGATCTAAGTTTTTGTTATGTCCATCTACCACAAGTTCACCAGCATCAATCATGTCCTAGACTTTATGGCACAAGTTTATGTAGTTGCTAGTTTTGTGTCCCTTATTTTGGTGATACTCACAGAATGAGATTTGGTTCCACCATGGTGGACATGGTTGAGGATCATATGGATGAGGGTTGTCCAATAGTGAAATAAGCTTGTGTTGTAGCAATGTTTTGTAAACCACATCCAAAGATTCACCCAAGGGTGTATACTCTCACTTAGGGCATGTGGCCCATGAGTTTCTCAATTTGTTCCTAGATGTCTTATTTTTAGGAGGAATTTTCTCAGTATTTTTGGCTGCATTGAGACCATCTGTGAGATTAAATGTTGCCTTAGCAGGTTTGGAAGTGACATTGTCAACAACTCCATCATGTACAATTTCTCAATTTTTGTTGACATATTTGGTTTTATCCTTGTTGGAGGTGAAACCTTGTTTTGTGTCCCTCTAAAGAGTGAGTTGACCTTTCTTGACCATAAATTTATCAATCTAGATAGCCTGTGTGATCATGTCTTCAAAGGTACACATACCTTAAAGTTGGACTCTATACAAAAAATTAGGTAAGAAATTATCAATGAAAATGTCAAGCTTTTCTATTTCTAGAATCTTGCATCAATATTTAGTGTATAGTTGTCTCTGATAGGAAATGAGAGCATCCCAGAAATTCATCTGAGATCAATATGCACATCCTGTATACAATAGTTCCTTGAAGAAGTTCTAATAGGAAAATAAAAGTGCAAACAACTATGCCATAAAAGTGGAAACAAACATAGTTGATTTTCCACAATTAAAATCTTAAAAGAAAGTGATTGCAATTTATCAATCTAAATAAATTTCAGCAGCATTATGACATACAAATTATTATTCTACAATCATAGAACTAGAAGAATGAGACAAAATAGAGAACAGAAATATACATGGGGAAAACCTTTCTAGGTGAAAACCCCACCCTCCAAACCATCAAGCTAATGTATTATTTAGCAACAAGTTATAATACATTTCCAACCTTCACATGGACATTTATATCTTACTCCATTCTAAAGAAAATCTAGTAGCATAATCTTGTGCAAATAACTTCGCATCTCTCTCTCTATTCTCTACAACAATGCTTTGTACTTATAGAGTTTTCATACAAGAGGAAACAGTTTCTAAAGCATCTACATTCAACACATCTACAAATTATTTTAGAAGCTTCCTTATGCACAACCCTTGCATAAAACAAAACATAAGAGAATAAATCACCAAAAAATAGAAGCTTTCTATTTTTCTACTCCAAGTCTTTTCTTGTGGAAGAATCTAGCTTCACTTAGCAGCTTTCTAGGAAAGCACAAATAAAGTAATAAAACATGGTAAGGCTGAGTCACCTTATCCCAACAATCTCCCACTTGACAAAGACCTTACAAGATTCAAACTGATGAAACTATATCATCACAACCATCCATGAAACAACATAAATCATAATATATGCTCTTGTGCTCCAACTAGACACCTATCCAAATAACACAAGCATATGATCCATGTGATAACAAAGGATACAAACACTACCACCACCACACTATGCTCATGAGCTACATAGAAGAATTAAAAAATCAACTTTTTAGCCCAACAAAACTATGAAGTCATCCTCTAGAAAATAAGATAAAACATCAGCTAGAACAACAACCAAATTGATTGGTCCAATCCAACTAATAAACCCATGAGGTTGAAAATAGCATCCATAGTAAATGTTGACTCATCCAATGACCCATACCTCAAAGGTATTGAACACCAAAAAACTCATGCCAGCAACATAACCAACCCATAAATTGCAACCTCAAGCTCTATGTGCAAACCAATTGATGAAGACCACATACAAGAACTCCCCCTACATGGGTAATGTCAAATCTGAAAAATAAATAGCATACTAAGTCTACTGATAGCAACACAAAGAAAGTAAAAAAATGTAGTACCAAGGACCTTCCACAAAGATATGCAAAACCTATAGCAGAAACACTGCAAGAAACACCTCTCTCATCCGGTCTCCACAACTCTCCCATGTTCTCCACATCCAAATAAGAAAAGAGATAAAGTAGCCACCATGTCATCACCAAAAAAAAATGAAGTACAAGTGATAAAAAATGACCACATAGCTCCAAAAAATCTCAAAAAACAATGTTATGTGAATCCAAACATCCAAGAAGATAACCAAGACCAAAGAAAGAAACTGCAAACCATAAGCATGTAGCATGTCCTTCTACAAAAACTTCTAAATGTCAACTGTGCCAAGTATGATCTCCTTCACAGACCCAAGAGAAAAGCCACAAGAACATCCAAAACTGTTCAACCTAAATAGATCAAACATAATATGATATCATGAATATACATGGATGTAAGCCTCTCAAAGAAGATCAAACAAATCCTTTTCCCATTTTAGGAAATCAGCCCACTACCATCTCCTATTGTCATCATATATGAAAATACACCTCAAGGAGATAATCATGTTATCCATCTCTCTTAATGAATCCTCCAAAATAATCTAACTATAGCTCAAGATCCATGAATATGAAAGAAATGATAAAACACCTGAAAGTAACATTGGGAAATACCTCTCAAGTGATAAACTACTGAGTAGACTAAGAGCAAGGAATGAGAATGCTCCTCCAAGATATGCAAGTCACCTTGTGACTTATCCAAGAACAATCTCCTCATAGGTATCTATTGGATTCACATCCAACAAAAGTGTAGGCTCCTCAGACTTTCTATTGAAATCTCATCAAGAGTATACATCTCAACAACATGTCTCTCATCTCAAGAGAACTCTAGCCTCACCTTAGTCTCCAAGTATCTAGAAACACCTATAATCAATCACTCCATGCAAAAATCCACTGCAACATAGTACTATCATGAAGTATCAAGAATATGATCAAAGTACTCAATACAAATAAACTAAAACAAGACCAATGTCAAACCTCCAACCAATGAATCAGGAACATAATCATGACATTGTAATCTAAACCATCTCCTTCAAAGAGATAACATGCTTCATCTGATCATATCAAATAATAGCATACACAACATCTCTACCAAGGATTCCTTGAATTGTAAAGATGTCAACATCTCCAAACAAATGAAGATACCACCTCCAACTAGTGAACCAACAAATGTGAAAGATCCTTCTGTAGCAACAGGATCTAAGGCATCCTCCAACATCTGCAACACTAAAAAGGATCATCCATCACCATATGATGGAAAAATACAACCACTGCTAAAGCTCCCACTAAAGTGTGATACCAAGCTCTCCAAGCATATGACACACCATCTTCCAAATCTGAAAAATCATCCAAGTTGACACATCACATTGGGTGAAACCAAGATCTCCACACTAAAAAAAAATACCATGCTATAGGATTCCATAACTGACTATTCAAGTACTCAAATATAATCCATCCTCTCTCTCAAAGCAATCACACAAATGTACAAGTGACCACAAACAAGGCTAGCTAACAAGTCTATACCAATACTGAATCAAATCTAGTGGATATAGATAGTCCACATCCAAGTTAGCCCACTGCAATTAAATGGGTGGCCTACTCACTTGATTGCATAACTTGTAGATTCAATCATTGCAACATGCAAACCCACTATTACATTAGTGACATATACAAATCAGATCAAAGAGAATAGTCATGTAGAAAACATGACTCAAACACCAGATCAAGCATAAATCTGATTTGCCAATTATGCCCACATCAAGCACCATAGTCTAGAAATCCAACAAAGCATCACAACAAAAAATGTTGAGTGACTGATCAAATACCAACATCTCCATGCAGAGAAATAAAAACACCTCCTCTCACCATGCACAAAAAATGCATGCATGTAGAACTACAACTATCTCATCTAGTACCACTCTAAAGGAACAAGAGTCCAAAAAATAGCTCTTTAGTAGATCCACAAAAAACCACAAGTTTTTATTTAAAGATGCAAAACCAACAAAAACATTGTGTTTATGAACACCCATGCATATCCACGCCCACTTCTCATCTAGAAGACTCAAAGTCTCAATAAAATATCAAACAACTGAATCCAGAATAATGGATTATCATAGATGAACATCACCATAGATTTTTTAGGAAAATGTATAAACCCCTTAGATCCAATGAACAAGAATCCAAGCCATGCATGTATAAACATCCAAGAGGAGAACATAGTATTGGAACTCCAGGCCCACTTGTAGACCAATCCCAGAACAACTACTAGTACATGCATCTGAGAGAGATAGGCTATCCAAAAGCTTCTAGATCATCCATTGATCAACTCCATAGCCTCTATGCATTCTAGGTAAAAAAATAGACACCTTCAAATACCCATGCATCAAGAGTTGTTCTACTGTCAACCAAGTACTCAAAATCAATGTCATTTCAACATGACCAACTCTATTTTCTCTGTCTTCACCATCCTTCAAGAAATGTCTACTGTCTCCTGAAAGAATAAATCAGCTACAAGACTTCCACTCATCAAAGGATTAATTATCAGTTAATTTCTTCAAAAAAAACTTCTTCAAGTTCTGCAAGCTAAGAAATCTTAATAGAAGAAATACCTAGAACCAGAAACTTTGTGAATCCTCCCATGCAAACAACATGCAATTCACAAAAAATGGGCTCCAATACCAATTAAAGGGAAATGAGAGCATTCCAAAAATTCATCTGAGATGAGTATGCACATCCTAGATACAATAGTTCCTTGAACAACTTTTAATAAGAAAAGACAAGTGCAAACAACTATTCTATAAAAGCGAAAACAAACATAGTTGATTTCCCACAACTAAAACCTTAAAGGAAAGTCATTGCAATTTACCGATATAAATAAATTTTAGTAGCATTAAAATATACAGATTATTATTCTACAATCATAGAACTAGAAGAATGAGACAGAATAGAGAACACAAATATACATGGGGAAAACCTTTCCAGGTGAAAACCCCACCCACCAAACCATCAAGCTAATGTATTATTCAGCAACAAGTTACAATACATTTCCAGCCTTCACATGGAGATTTACATCTTACTCCATTCTAAAGAAAATCTGGCAGCATAATCTTGTGCAAATAACTTCTCATCTCTCTCTCTCTCTCTATTCTCTACAACAATGCTTTGTACTTATAGAGTTTTCATACAAGAGGAAATAGTTTCTAAAGTGTCTACATTCAACGCATCTACAAATTATTTTAGAAAATTCCTTATGCACAACCCTTGCATAAAACAAAATAGAAGAGAAAAAATCACCAAAAAATAAAAGCTTTCTATTTTTCTACTCCAAGTCTTTTCTTGTGGAAGATTCCAGCTTCATTTAGCAGCTTTCTAGGAAAGCACAAATAAAGCAATAAAATGTGGTAAGGCTGAGTCACCTTATCCCAATAGTCTCCACCATTGGAGGAATGTGAGAAAAGGTTCTCCAACTTTCTACTTAAGGTTGCATAGATCTCAAATGTTGACAAGGTGTTGAATGTTATGAGAATAATGCTAGACAAATAAGTTGGCAATTTCATCGAACATCTTGATATCGAGAGGTAAGTGTGAGAACCACTCCAAAGCCTGACCACCTAGGCTCCTGGGGAACAAACACATGAGGTTTGTCTAATCATTTATAGACTCCATAAATAAGGTACCAAATTCTTGCAAGTAATCTTGGGGATCAGTGGTGCCAAAGTACTTTTCATACTTAGGTAGCTCTATGCTTTAAGGAAAAGGAGGCATGTTTATGCTTTTGTCAAATGGAAATGGACAAAGAGAATCTAATGTGTAAATTTTTTCAGGTTTCTCTTTCTCATGCATCATTTGAGCCAATTTGTCTTGAATAATTTTCAATTTTTTATGGAGTTTGGAAGTCTTAGTTTCTTCTTCAGTTGTGATGATGGTTTCCACATTGAAATGAGAGGGAAACTTAGCTCCCTCTTGGGCAAGTTTGAGATAGTATTTTTCTTTCTCTTCATTGAGTAGGATTCTCATGACCTTTTGAAATTTTTTGTCTCTTCAAAATTTTGCTATGTTCAGGGAGTATTTTCACCTCTTCCTATTCCTCATTGATGTCATGGTCTTTCTCTTTCTCTTTGTCATTCCTAGGTGGTTCTTGATGTCTTCTATGACTACCATGTTTAGGTTCATGATTAGTCATTGTAGGAACGTGTTTAGTTTTAGTATGTTGTATTTTGAAAGGTCCCTTGAAAAGGAAGTTAGACAATGTGTTTGGGAATACAAGACCTCTACTAGTCCTAGGATCCTCTTGATACAAAGGATTCCTAGTTTGTTGTGGAAAATGTTCGCTATACTCAAGGTGACCTGATGGGTGAGGGAGATTGTGAAGATACCTCACTAGATGAACTAGATGCCAATTGTGTAACAAAAGGTAGGTGACCTCTACTATGATTACAAACCCTAGTATGACCTTGCCTAATTCTAAGAGGATAAAACATGTTTCTGCTTCTTGTTACAATATTCATAGACAAGGACAAGAAGCAAGAACCTAGACAAGGACCACACTAAAACTTAGTCTCAACAGGACAAGACAAGAATGTTGTATACTAAGGCACAAGTAGTCTGATTTAAAGCCTAGAACAACCAAAGGTTATGACTATCATAATGTGGAGTATGACAAGCACTAAAGAACATCAATCTAAAGAATTAAAGGATGAGACTAGACAAAGTGTGAATCAAAAATCTTCAACTAAGATAAATATCATAGTTTGGAACTATGTATAGGTAGAGAAGGGACAACTTAGTATGGGAAATAGACTAAATGCAAGTCACAGATTGGTTGAATAAGCTGATTTGATAGTTTTAGAACAAGATCTCACATGAAGATTCTTTGTGGGCCACACGAGAAAGTTTATTGGCTTGTGTGAAGACTCAAAATAGCAATTTAAATTTGCACGAAGAAGTGACAGGACTAGCAAAGATAGTTGGCAAGATCTCATGTGGGCATATGCAAGTTCTCACATGCAGATCTAAACTAGCTCGTGCCAAAAAGTGAATTTTAATGTGAGGAAATGCAAGAATGTGCACGAAAATCAGGACCAAATTGACAACACTGTTGGATTTTGAAGAGATTTTTGAACTATTTGGATAGATTGGATAGACTAGTTGGATTGATCCATTGGATAAACAGCAAGGTTAACTCTAAAAATTGTTTGGACAGTGTTTAAGTTTCAAACAAGGAAAAGCATTTTTAAACAAGACATTGGGAAGCAATCAGTAGTCGAATACAATCCAACTAAGGGCAAAGAAACTTAGAGGGATGGGGGAGTCTTGACTTTTTAGTTTGTTTTATCAGGTTTGGACATGTTGGAGACTCAATAAAAAAACATGCTTTATCCCTAGAAATAGAAAATGGTATCTTATGCACATGTATGTACCTCACATATTTGTGTCACCCCCTAAAGGGTGCCCATGTTTTTGGTATATTCAAAGGACTCAATAGTATATGCTAGATGAGCACCCTTGTGGTAGGGGAAAAGCATGTATACCACCTTCAAACATCCAGTAACATGCCTATGGTGAATTCTATAGGAGAGATTCTTCCCCCTCCTTGCAAAAAGATTATGCCTCCTTTCAAAGGTGAATTGGGTAGCTTCTAACTAAAATATTTTTACTTGGCTTTCATTCAAATTAATCCCAAGTGGATTTGAGACTAGTAGTCCACACCAGCATCTGAAAGTGCACACACTTGCTTAGCAAGATTGGAGCTGGTGTCAACCAATGCAATAGATAGAGCCTCTCCTTAACATGCAATATCAAGAGTGAAGGAGAGGAAATTAATTTTGCTTTGGGTTCTTTTGCTCTAAAAAGCTTCTTTATTATAGTGAGTTGGAATCTTTGGTGAAAGGACTATACTCACTTGGGTCATTCCCAAAGGTTGGATCACTCTGGCAGACCCTCTAAAGGATTGACTCAGACTGGTGGTCTAGATTTAAAGGTCCATGTTTCTGATTTCCCCCAAGGGGAAAAATCATAATACTCTACCTTATTTCCTCACCAAAACATCTAGAACAAGTTAATTTACCAACTTAGCTTAATAAATTTTGGCCTGTCTTTTCTCAAGATTCTAATTCCCTAAAAGGAAACCATCATCCCTTCATAGAAAAAGACTCATACTAGAGAACCAATAAGTTGCTTTCCTTCTTTGGAATGCCATCTTTCATAAGCATCTAGGTTTCTAATTCACCCTTGGTCATGACCTCCAAGTAGTGAAGAGCATAATCCCCTATTCTTCTATCTTGCACCCTAGGAAGTTCACAAGGCCTAATTAATCTATGTTTTAAAAGAAAGAAAGAAGACATGCTATTTTTGTGGGTTTATTGGTAGTCTTCATCAAACATATCTTTGGTAATCATCTTGCAAACAAAGGGTCAATTCATATTTGAATGGGGTTTGTAAGGAATCTTTGACAAATGTCCCATAGAGAACAGTTAAGCTGCAAAAAACTAGAGAAATAGAACAATAAAGATTTAGAGAAAAAACATATTAGAAAAATTAAATGAATAGAATGCTGAAAAGTGATAAATTAAGCTTGCTATTGCGGAATTTTGCGCAAAATCTTGAGCAGAGTCATGTGAAATCTTTTACCAAGTCACATGAGAAACTAATGTGTTACGTGAAGACTTGTGTAATGGGGCACTTTCTTGCATGATACGATTTAGAACTTCATGTGAGAAACTTCAAATCCTCATGTGAAAATGAAATGTCTCGTGCAAAGATTCGAGTGATTGTATAGAACAATACAGATAGAATGCTAAAATAATAGAAAAAATGTAGATGAGGCCAAAGAAATTGATTTCCTTGGCCCCACAGTGGGTGCCAAATATGTATATGAGTAGATGTGGCCTCTGTTTAACACACACACTTCAACACAGTCTTTATATACGAATTCATCCTAGAATGAACATGAGATTGTTCACCCAAGAGGAGTCCTGCAAGATGACCTATTCCCTTCTATCTAGGTGGATTTTACCTACTTATACTCTCAGATTTGAGGTAAAAGTAATTAGACAATGCTAGAATGAAGGGTTTTAAATGATTAATCTATATGAATATGCAAGTAATCTAAATGTTATGCAAGAATTTATCTAAATAATAAAAGAAATTAAGCTACATGTAAGGCATTGTTTAATCTAAAATGAATACTAAGATGTTTAAGAAAAAACACATATAAAAGCTATGAAAGTGAGTATGTAATCTAACAGCAATTCAATAGCAATAATTTTCAACCTCTGTAACGAAGAATTATGAGTCTCTTAAATAGAATCTAGGAATCCATCAATGGTCGGGATCAACCTTGATGAATGGTTAGGATTAGATAGAAGATTTAGTTAAGATGGAAACTTTCTTGTGCAAGTGAAGTGAACTATTTTTTATTTGAGTGTGATAAGTAGTTAACTGAACTTGTCATAAGTGTGAGAGCAAGTTAATTGGATTGATTCTAATTTCAAGAAGTAGTTCGCTCAAAGTTTCTATTTTGAACTAAAGAGAAGATTTTGAAGATATTATTAATTTAATAGGTGAAATATGATCTCACAAATATCTTTTTCATTTAATTAAATAATTACATTCAATTAATTAAAATAGGTATGGTTATTAAATTAAATAAATTTAATCCCTTAGTACATTAGTCCTAGGAGATAATTTAATTTAATTAAAGTATAAACACTTTAAATTAAATTAAATCTTAATCAATAGGTTTAATGTGACTAATATGAGTCAATACTTTGGGAATTAAGTAGAGAGTATGATTAATGTAGATTTAGGTTTTCTACATTTAACAATTAAGTCAAGTAGTGATAATCAAAATGAGAATTACCTAATGAGATAGGTCTTTAGGGTTGATAAAAAATAGACCAGAATTGGTTGTCATGGCAACAAGCCAATTTTGGGGTATTATAGTAGAGATATTTCCTTGCATTGTACAACATTGCATTTGTACATGGGTACCTAACATGCCCTAGTTGCTAGGACCCATTATGCATTTCATCATAGCTTTTGTGAGCATAAGTGCATTCCCCTAAGTTGCACTAAAGGGGGGTTGTTAGTGTAAATAATTATTATTTACACTTCACTTAAGTTTACTCAGGTTAAAAGCATTATTTTATTATTTATTAGGTTAGACACCTTGGAGTATGCACACTCATATGAGTTGTCATGTTGACAACACAAGACAGTAAGAAACTCTAAATTAGCACATGGTGTCTACAACATCTCTACACATTAGACACCTTCTCATATGTATCCTCTCATTGATGCATGTATATTCCTGCACAATGGAGGATGTGTTCTTAGTTGTCATGCTTATCTCCTAGTTCATTCTAGAGACATTCTAGATGCATCTAAGAGGCCTTTATATATAGGCACCTCTAGTGTACTATACAATCAATTGAATATCATATTGTTATCTTGATCATACTTCATTTGGTCTATTGTGCTAGTTGTTGAGCTTCTTGGTCTTGGGTGAATTTTGTCCTAGGAAAATTCTTACATGGTATCAGAGCTATCCCAAATTCATACAAATATAAGTTTAGAAGATGATGCCACATCTTGGTTGTTGTAGAGAATCCTCTATGCAAGATCTCACAAGTTGAAAGAATTATAAGAAAAGAGAAAAATGCTACAAATATATCAAAAAAGGGTGTCACAGTTAAGTAAATAATTGAATTTTGATGAAGAAGAGGCTCTGGTTATCTTAGTTTCATCCTTCTACTTTAATCATCTTATCATGAATTATTAAGAAGTCCAGTAAGATTTTATCTAGTCTCATGCTGATCCAATTTTGAAAGATGAGAATATCTATGATAGTAATGGAGAAATGGTAAGAACTAATAGTAAAATCTTGCCTCAAGTTCCTTTCTCACCTCATCTAGAAATTTTTATAGTAGAGGATCATGATGATCATCTTTTTCTTGAAAATTCTATTGGAATACTTTCTAGTAATGCCCTATTAGAAGATAAATCTTTAAATGTCATGAAAGAGGGTGAGAATAAGGATTC
The DNA here is from genome assembly GCA_028749045.1 of Cupressus sempervirens. Classification (NCBI taxonomy): domain Eukaryota; kingdom Viridiplantae; phylum Streptophyta; class Pinopsida; order Cupressales; family Cupressaceae; genus Cupressus; species Cupressus sempervirens. Next base: position 423,352,253 of record CM053792.1, read on the forward strand.
TTTGTATGTGTGTGCTGAAGAAGGCCCCATTCTAGAATCTTTTAATGTAGTAGTAGATATTATTATTAATACTAATTTTTAAAATGATGCTGAAATTTTTCTTGAAAGAGATTCTGTTGTGACTGAATATTTTTCCAAAGGCATGAATCTAGAAACAAAATCAGAGCAAGAGACCTTGTTACTTCAAGAAATGTTATAGACACAAGATGATCAGATGGGGATGAATAAAGAATCTTAAGTTGAAAGTGAGAAGCATGGTAGTAGTGATGATGAAGGTAAAGACGAGTTTTCCATTGAGAGAGAATCTTCAATAACATAATCTTACTTCACTCGTCACAACCATTATGTTCTTGCTGATCATGATGAAACTCAAGGAAACATTGATGAAGGTGATCTTGAATTATTTTTTTCTCCAATTTTGAAATATTTATATTTTAATTCAATTATGGTCATCTTGCTATAAAGTTCCTATTTGTGAAAAAAATACCAATAACATGTTGCCAAAGCCTGCATCTTTTGTCTTTAATGAGAAGGTTGAAAGTAATCTTTCCTATTGTGAAATTGGTGGTCAATCCATGGGAGAATCTTGTCAATCTAAAAAAAAGAACAATATTTATGATGAAGTAAAGATGTCTTTAGCTAAAACTTCTCATGATGGAATTCTTTTTGAAAAACTTGATGACTTAGCCAAAGTGTTGAAGATACTTTTCTTAGTGAAGAAGAAGAAATCATATGTGAATTTCTATCATCACTCCAACTGGATCATCTCTTCAATGATGACTCATGTAGTCATTCAAATCAAATTGATAATGATGAATTTTTTTCTTTTCATTCATCTATGTGCAGTTTTGTTGGTTTAAATTGTGGAAGTAATAGCACTTTGGAAAAGAGAAAGAAAAACATACCTTGCATGCTTGATGGTGGTTTGATTCTTGAAAGGGATGGAAAGAGCATGTACTCAAGAATTGATCTTATGTTGGATGAGACATCTCTTGGCCTACAAGTTGATCATGATATAAAAAAAATTCTGCAAAGGGTGAGTCTTTATGACAACATTTATAGATTTTGTGCATGGTTTCCTAAGGAGGTTCCTTCTTTTCACATTTTTTCAAATTCAACTAAAATCTAGTCATATAATTGTTGAAGATAAATTCTCAGGTGAAAAATAATGCTATGATGAGTCATGGTCATTTGGGAAATAGTGCTAGGTCAACATATTCATATATGTTTTCAATTTGAGGTTTGGCATTGAAGAAGTTGCTAGCTAGCAATGGTGTGGAGCTTCGCTATTGAGACATGGTTTGCTGATATAGAAGGGATCCACGTGATTCATTTTATTTCTTCTAGTTCTCATGGTAGGTTCTCTTCTGATCTTTATATATACCTTGTAAATATGCTTTTAGTGTGCATAGTGTTAACTTGAATAATGTGCAAGCTTTGTGTTTGTTGGTAGTTTTAGGTGTTTTGGTTGGTTGTCTTTTCCCTACTCCCCTCTACCCTCTTTTGTAGGAAAATCCAAATTTCCTCTTCTTGGTGACTCTATCACCCAATGGATAAGGCACTTTTCTTCTGCCAAAGATTGCTTGAGTTCTATGTTTTTGAGTCAAAAATAGTCCCACAATTAGAGCCCCTATTGGTACATATATGGACCCAAAATTAAAAATATTTAGTGGGGAATTTGAACCTCTTTGAACTAAGGGTCAAAGTAGTCTAGAGTGATTCAATGGTTTGGATAGCTCAACTTTCATTTTACAAAGGTTACAAAGGTTCAATATGCTTTCCAAATGGATTCATGTTTCGATATGGTTCAATAGTTTAAAGTTCAACTCCAAATCCATAGATTAGGTTCAAAGGCTAAGTTTAGAAACTTGATTGGTGTTAATTGGTGTAAAATGGATTCATAAGTTTGATGGGAAAGATTTAGATATATAGATTCAATCTTGGCATTCTAGGTGGTCTAATGAATCTACTTCAAAAACCTTAAAGTTCAAATCCCAATCTAAAGGTCAAAATCTCATTTCACTTAATACTTGAAGACTCGAATTCTTTTTTTTAAAATCTATATTTTAAATATTCATGTCAAGCTAGTCTTAGTTGTTAAGATTTTTCATGAAATGTTGTTGTTCTCCATCAAGGAAGATTTAGCTCAAAAATCCCTTTGATTAATGAAATATCAAAGTCATCCCCTATGAAAGAAGAGTTATCAAAGGCATTGAGGCTATGCTCAGGTCTATAGCTAAGCGCATACAATTTATTTGACAAAATGTCTATGGACACTACACATTATTGCATGACTAGGCTATTCCATTTGTCAAACAAACACTTAGTTTGCACTCCATGTTAATTCATCACCAAGTTAAGTTGTTCGAAAGAAGAATCGTGGTGAGAAGAAATCATGCTCCCCCTCACTCCTTAAATCCATACATCATGGATGTAAAAGAATCAATATGGAAAATGATAGATGTCCAAAGTTTGATAAAACAAAGTCCATGTAGATGCAATGGATTCATTATGGAGGTATAATTGAAGTATGTGGAAGATTGGATAGAATGTCTTAGAGTGGAAGCCCATCTTCATACATAGAGGTTTTGATTGTGAGACTTGACATTAGTTTCAATAAAGGTAAAAGGATGAAACCCAATATTTCCAAATGGAGTACCCATAGGTAGTATTTTTTTTTTAGGGATCCGAGCTTAGGAAGGGGAGGGTCTATGATTTAGAACACTTAGGCATAGTCATAACCATAAAGACACAATCTTGGAGTGAAGGCTATAGGTCAACACATGGCAAAAGCATGGTGGCACAAAACATACATGCAGATTGGAGTGAGTGGTCAATCATTTATGATGAGATCATGAGTCATGTGTTTTTATCAATAACATTGATATTGATCCATAGGTTCATTGTAGATGGTAGGGAGTTTACTATAATAAGGATTGATCAAACTCTATCATGTCCAATGTGTTGGAACTCATCACCATGGCTATAGTTTGTGAAAATGAGTATCTTGTATCAAATTCACACTAGCTCATTGTCTCATAGGCTAAGTAATGTATGTGAGTATAAACATAGAGTAAACCCATGATTTGATCATCTACTAATCATGTAGATGGCTTGAACCATAGTGATGGAGGTGATCACTCAAACCAAGGAGTTGATAATTGATATTTTGAGAGAGGAAATGATGATGACTACTTTTTCTTAGCTGGTGACCTATGCACTTAGTCTTGCCATTATTTTGACTAGGGACAAATATTCTTCCATTACTACTTCTAACCCATTAGTGATAATCTCATCACTTCATACTACTGATAGCAACTTTTGGGTGTCTCTATCAATGAATCTATGAGTAGATGCATGCATAAGTTAAGATAAAGACTCATATCAGTGGCCCCATAACTTGATGAAACTTGCACAAACTAATGTAAAAGCACTATTTTGCGCATTAGAAAAGATGAGTAGAAAATTTGAGATGTTGGGAAAAGAAAACATACAACCTATACAATGTGTTTAACAGAATTTGCAATCTCATTTGATCATGAGAGGTGATATCAAGTAGTTTTCATGCATCACCTACAAATAAAGTAGCATCATAGGATAGTTATTAATTGACACCTAGTCTACTGATTTAATTATGTTTCTCAAAAACATGTGAAAATGTGAAGGCCATGTGCTCGATAGAATGTATTCAATAAGACACAGAGGCATTCCCTCAATTTTTGACTCATACATGATGGATATCAAGTTATTAATGGATATCTATTATAGATGACCATAATCAAGCCTATGAAATGTCAATTATTGAAGCAATATTGAATTAATCATGGAAGAAAGGAGAATCTTGAAGTCTTCCAAAATGGTCTCTCTTGATCCATGTAAGATGAGGTTGAAGGTTTATACTTTCAATGATATGTAGATTAAAGGAGCACATTTTTCACTTTTTTAAAGCCTCATTAATTGAGTCATGAAGTTTGGGTGCAGTTATCAAGATATGGTTCGAATGCCCAACAACACCTACAAACAACATATTCCTGGGAATATATGATGGAGTGCCTGATAAATCCCATGTTCACCAAAAAAAAAAATTCAATTTGAAACTTATAAGTATCTTAATTTTATTTGTCACTAAATTGTTCCTATAACTAAACATAAGGAAGCTCTCAAGTTCCTTAATCTCTAGAAAAAGATAAGTTGAAAAGAATCAATTTTAATAACTAAAAAGAAACAAAATTATAGAAGGAAATAAATATATGACAAATCAATAGTAGAGGGGTTCCAGTTGTAAAAAAAAAAATTCCAATTCCTATGACGAGGGAGAGAGTAGAGTTTAGGGCTATAGGAAGAGTAGAGCTCCTGTCTTTTTTTTCTAAACCGCATGTTAGAAAAAGGGGGGTGAAATTTTGATTTTAAATGTAATGTAAGGGAGATATTTTTGGTTTCTTCCTGATAGTGACTATAATGTAACATGTAAGGAGATCTATGTTATCTTTTAAATTTTTAGAGAAGGGAGACTTGGGAGATAACTTTACACCAAAACTTTGAGTTTGGGAAATTCTCTTTCCATTGATTATTATCTTTGTGGAATTATCATTTTTCTCTAAAAAAAATTTAGTGTCATTTTTTCTAAATAAATTTAATTTAAATGTTTCTTTGAAGCTTTGATTCTTCACTTTCTCAAGTTTTCATTCTCTTTATCATGCAGCATTTGGGTAGATAAACTGTGTATCATTTATTGTATATTTCTTTTCAATCAGATTAGTTTTCACATCTAGTTCATGTTTATAAGTAGATGTTCATAAACCTTTGTGCTTTTTGGTTAAATCATCTATATCTGTATTGCTATGAATTCATTTTAAATCAATTATGGGGAGCTGTACCTAGATAAATTTAGAGGGCACTTATACTTTTCAATAGTGAAGTGACCCAATTGTTAGTGCATATTTAGTCTTCCTACTTGGGCTTTTGGAGTTAATTTTTATTTATTTCTTCAAAAAAAATCTGTTCACCAACACCACCAAAATTATTGTTGTAGTTTTGACCATAATTGTTGTTGTTGTAAGCACTAGTATTGTTTTTCTAAGAGTTGTTATTCTATCCTTGCAACAACCTCAAGCAAGCTAGCTCATTGTTAATTTCTGACATGATATTATTTATTTGACCAAACTTGGAGGAAAAATTGTTGTCTACTTCAGAAGACATTGCTACCTTTTTCTCAAAGAAAGAAACTTTTGGAGGTTCATATCCTAGATATGTTATAGTCAGGTTTTGTGGAGTAGGTGCCTGTTGTAATAGAATTGGATTTATTGGGATGAAATTGCTAGGAATCATAAGTGATCCAACATAATATGTTGGCATCATTATAATAGCTTGATCTAGAAGCATCAATCCTCCTCCATTAGGATCGGCTTGCTTAGTAAAGATAATTGATTTCAAGAAGAATTTGTCCAATATGTCCATGTTTTTTGTAGAAAGTCTTCTTAGAAAGATAGCGGTACGATGGTCCATAGCATTATAATAAATTTGAATAAAAACTTCAACTAGTATAGTGTATGGTTTTTCTAGCTTGTGGTATGCCATATGAAAGTGATGGTTTAAGTGTGAAACCATCTCATTTGTATACCTTTTGATTGATATGAATTGTTGATATTTACCACATCTGGGTTGATGAAAGTTTTGAATTGTTCCAAGAATAAGTTTTTGAAAGTATCCTAATCTCCAATACATCTAGGTGGAAAATTAACATACCAATTAAAAAAATTCTCCCAAAGAGTAGGGGGATAAATGAAGAACCAGATTCTTGTTAGCAATCTGCTTTTAGTTGCAAATTTTCTTGAAAACCTTGATATGATCTTTAGTAGTTCTCATCTCTCCATAGATGAACCTTGGGCAAAAATTCTGAAGATTCTTAGGAAGATCATTTAGTACACCTATCAAGTTGATTGGTGAGTTTACAACATTTGCAAAAAGGCCATTAGAAGATTTGGTGGAATAATAGGTGGTTGTTGTGGAGGCAAAACTAAGGTAGATGACAAAATATTGAATGAAAGTGGTAGAATTTGAGGTATTCCTTGGTCATTGCAATGCTTACAAAAATGGCTAAGTTCGAGGAACTTGTGTGCATTGGGTGAAGATCTTAAAGCTCGCTGAAAAGGATATAATGGATTAGGATCTTCTAGTTTACATCAATTCTAGAAAAAGTGCACCTCTTTAGAAGTACATTTTCTCAAAAATATGGTGCACCTCAAAAGCTTAGAGGCTCAAAATATTTTATGAACTTGTAAAAAATCCAAGATTTTGAAATTGCAAGTTAGTTTCTTCTATTTTGAATGGTTGAGGCCCTCCTTCTAGCACCACTTTTGTTGAGCTTTCATTTTGCACAATGCTTAACAAAAGGAATCCTTTTGAACTCTTCTCTTGAAAAGTTAATTTGGGATCAACTCCAAGGTTGTGATCTAGTGACCTATTGGAATCTACTTAGTTAAAGACAAATGTATTTTTTCATAGGGAGGCCTTTGCTGGTTCTAATCAATTTCAGATAAGATTTGGATTTTCTTTCTATCTCAAAAGAAAAATCACACAAAAAGAAATATATTTTTCTACTTTTCTATTTTTTAAATGAATGCAATCTAACAATGCAACCATATGAATTCTTAATTTTAAAAATTATTTGCAAAAGAAAATAACAAAGATAGGGTAACAAGAAGTTTAAGTAAATAACTTGAAAAGTAAATTCCTAATGGACATAACCTACAAAAAATATCATGTTTGCAAGTTAAGCCTTTGAAAAGATCGATAGGTAACCAATGAAAATAGGAGAAGTGCTTCCTTAATTCTACTGATGCAATCATTGATGGAAATTTAGTAACCATAAGATGTTTCACTTTTCATCAGATCACAAGGCCATGGAAGGTGCACTCATGTGAGACAAAAAGCTATATATGAACAATAAGGCTGATCTCTTCTTGAACTAAGTATGTCAACAAGATTTGTAAAATCATAGCGAATAGTAGAATTAAAAGATTGCTCAATCAAAATATCGCAATAAAACTATTGGCTCAATTACATTTCATAAACATACATTCACAAAATATAACACACCTAGGAACAACATATATTATTACATCAAAATAATGGCCTAGAATACATATTACATTCCTTAATTTATAAGAAATATTCACCTCAATTTGTGTCAAGACTAAGAGATATCTTTATGGAAACATATGCTTGTAAATGATTAAAATAAATCTATTTTTGTACAAAATAACTTTCTAACTGGTGCTTAGTAGGACTCCATCCATATTTATATCATTAAGTGGATCCATGAGCCTTTATATGTCTTAAACTACCATGCATTAGATGTTTGTAGGAGTTAAACTACCATCAAAATTCATTTTTGGTTTATGAAAAGCTCAAAATTTAGAACTAGCAATTAATTATCAGCACACCTCTAAATTCTTCAAAAAAAATTGATGCACCTCGAAAAAAGTGCACCTCAAAAGGAAGTCCAGAAATGCAAAATTTTACCAAGTGTCAAAATTGAATTTCTAGCTTTTGGGTTTTGTTCCCCTTTATACCAGAGATATATCTGGGTATTTTCTCTTGAATTTCTCTATAATCTCAGTGACTTGAGCTACATCTAGCAAATATTAAGCTTCATATTTGTCTTTCAATTTTTTTCGATAGTAGCCTACCTTGATACGAGTCTCTACAAAATCTTGAAGTTTCACATCAAAATCTAGTAATGCTTCTTTAGTCCTGAATGCTTTTCCAATATCATAATCAGTGGAAGATTCTTCAAAAGTCTTCCAAAACTATTCAACAACTACTTCTATAGTCATTATTTTAACCCTTGAATCATCTTCAAGAATGTCTAAGCATGCATCACTATAATGTTTCTCTACCTCCAAAATTTTCTCTTAGGTTTGATGCTTGAGCTTATGAATATCCGCATTTAATGTTTCCATCACATTATTTCCATTCACAATATTCTCTATCTAGTCATCAATTTATCTAACTCTTATGTTGTATATACATCCATTAACATCTGATACCTTTGACCCTTGATTGAATGTAATGCTTGTAGGTCTTTTCCTCAGGTCTGTATTGTCTCCATTAACCTAAAATCTTGGTTCAAGATAGCAAACAACCTATCTACATTGTTCTACATATGGTGTAGTAGTTTAAGATTTCCTTATATAATCTACCCACCTTTCTCTTCAAAAATTTCTCACCATTGCTGACAAACTTTCAAAAATGGATCAAGTTGCATAGTCTCCTTATCTCTCTTCTCAAGTGTTGCATTTAAAGTCACCTCAAGATTTTCAGGATCTAATGCACCAGCTACTTCATTTAGATATCCTTTTAGGATCTTATTATGCTTCCAAAGAGTTATTAGTTTAGTCTCATCCTATTCTAAGTACCTAAACACTTCTTTGATTCCTATTGTCACCATTAATTTGGCACTGTCCATCATGGGTTTTCTCAATACAACCTCCTTGATTTGATAATCCTTTGGGGTTAAGTCCTCAATATCTATATGTAGAGGTAATGGAATAGAAATATGAGAAAAAAAGTCCTAATTCTAATCACTCATGATAAAGGCCAATGTTCATGCATCTTCTATAGGTAACTCAGGCTTCTTATGGCTTCAATCAATTCTCCCATTCCCTCTTCCTCAGTAGAATACTACTGCCTTTTGTTTCTAACCATCTCTTCTTTCTTAGGCCATTTTGGAGTATTTCCATAAGAGATTTACCTTTTTCTACTAGGCCTTTTCCCTTATCATTCCTCTACAAAGTCTTCTCTTTTTATGAGAGATCCACATTTGGCATCTTTGTATCTGTCATAGTTCTCACCTCTATGTCTTGGTAAGTCTATTGAGGTTCCTCATGTATTTTCCCTTCCTTTGACACTTCATTGGCAAGTACTTGTTGTGTCTCTTCTTCCTATTTATCTTGGACCTATTCTTCATTAACTGGAGGGGACAAAGTAGCTCATCCTTTATCCACATAAGATAAATCTTGACTTGACAATGGTGGAGCACTTCATCTTGACTTGATGATGGTGGAGCACTTAAAATTCTTGGTGACTGAGGTGGAAATTTACTCCAATCCTCTTGGGGAGGTTTCTTTGTTGGAGGATCCCTTATCTTATCTCCCACAAACGCAGTACCAACTGACATAAAATAAAAATTTGACATCTGAAAAACATCAGCCCCATCATCCTCCTACTCATTAATCCATTACTACAACTCATCCTCTAAAATTTTAGACTAAATAGGTTGTGTGGGAATGGATGGTGGTGTAATGGTGGAGCTTCTTCTTTGTACTAACTTTGTAGCCCTAGAAAGACAAGTCCTCTGACTCAAAGGGAGGTTATCTTCTTCATCTTCATCATCCTCTTCTTCCTCTTCTAGAATGACCTCTAGCACTAATGGAAAAAGGGATAATCTTTCTAATCACCTTCTATCTCCTCTTGATTGGAGTTTGGATTTTTATTCTCTTGGGAGAAAATGGGGAAGCTTCTACTTATTTTTTAGGTAGAGATACTTCTTGTATTTTTGTTTCACCTCCTTGCCCTTGATTTGGTGGTGGCACTTGAGGATTATCCTAAACTTGTATGACCTCTAAATTCTATGGGCCTTGTAGATCCTCTCCCCCTTGTTATGGTGGTGCTTGAGTTGTTACTTCTTCCATCTCAACTTGTTAAGGTGAAGTTCTTTTCCTCTTACCTTTACCCTTCTGAGATATATAAAATTAAACTTCTCTATTGAGTTGGTGCACTATTTTCGGCTTCACTAGGGACTGAGTTGTAAAAGTGGGCACTGCTACCTTTTCTCCTCTACCTTTTTTTGTGTATGCTATTGCTTGGAAAACTACTACTTGAGGAATTAGATCCAGATTGAATGGTCTTTTGATCCAATCCTTGGTCAATTTGATGACATGCCTAGCCCTATGACTAATATTTGAGTTCTCCTCCTTATCAATCTCTGCATTCATAAAGGTCAATCAAAAATCTTATCTCTATTATACAATGGATCTAGGACCTCTTCAATATCTTGTTGTAGTACCTTCAAAGGGACCTTTATCTTCAAAGCCTTGCCTGCCAAATAAAATTCATCATATGATAATCCCTTATATAGATTTCGTAGTCATCTAATGCATTTATCCAATGGTCCTCTATGGTATCCTCAATTTTGGAACTATTTCCCTACTAAATACTATACTCTTCTAATGTTATCAAAATAAGGACAAGGATAGTTATATTCATCCAAGGGATATTGATCCCACTTAGACTCAAAAGATGAAATATCCTATTTTTGGACCACACTAAATAGTCCTATAGTAATTTCCTTACAATATCATATGCAAACAAGATTTATCATGTAATCTCTAGCTATATGAGCCTATCACATGTATACCTAGGGATCTTTTTTGGATAGAAAGTCATACCTGTTACCCTCAAATAAGTGAATGTTTTATATTAGATCTAATAAGTGTTGATTTCTAAAAATTTGTCACTGCCTCATTTGACATCCTTTTCATATAATCCCCTTCAATAAATTGAATGATTGCAAAAATGAAGGCATCATTCACTATTCTTTATTCGTTACTTTTCTTTGAAAGCTTTTTCTTTACCAACTGGGGGTACACTATATAAGGCCATGCATTTTCATCTTGGATGCTGACTTTTTTGAATAGTCCAAGATAGTTTGTAGATCTTGTAGCTAAAATGTACACCAAGTAAGATGTCATATAGAACTTCCTATTATTCTTGACTACACCAACTTCTCATCCAAATTTTCACTCAAAATCAAAGCCTAATCAATTGGCATCTTGTTGTTTTGATGGTCTTAATAAAATGTACCATCCATATGTTCAAGTGTCTTGATGCTAGTAACCCCATGAATTTATTCAAAATTATTATAGAATATCCAATATCATATTTCATATAGCCTCTTTTCATATCCACTTTGCATGTTTTGCATCTAAGAGGATTATTCTCGATGAGGTACAAGGATTAGATGATTTTTGATGGTTCCTCTCCATGTTCTTTGTACCATCTTTCCTCCTAGTCATAGGTCAATCTAATATACTAATCTTCTCTTGGAATATGGAATACCTTTTCTATGTTTTTAGATTTGAGATCTAGCACAATATCTCTAGTTATACTCTTCATGACCCTTTCTTCAAAAATATAATTTTCTACCAGTGCCATAATCAACTTTGAGGACTATACTGATACTAGGTGTGATGTTGTGTTCACTAGCCCTGATTAGTTAAGAGAAGGTGTAGTGCCTGCCCCTAGTTTGCATTTTCACTTTTATTATCGAACTCTTTAGGCTATTTTTATCTTTGATGATTAGTAGTATTTTTTTGGAGATTATCAGATATTATTTTAGATTTAGTTTATTATATGATAAGATCATTTGGTACTTTATATTTCATGTATGCATGATGATTATTTAGTGTTTTCATATATAGATGATGAATAGTTACATGGTTTATTATCATATGTATTTTCTTATGGATACTTACTCCATATTGCATGTGTATGGTGTGCGTGTTTTTTTTCTTTATGTATGGCATTTCTGATGTGGTTAAAGAAGGGAGTTGTAGTCACCTGCTAGTCATGATCTACATAATGCACCACTTCCTCTCATTGCTTGTTTAGCTTAGTCTATATTGTGTATGTACATGTGTGGATTCTATGTAGGTTATTGACTTCCCTAAATTACCAAGATGAGCGTACCCTATTGCATTATCTCAATGGTAAGAGAGGGGAGATAAATTCTTGAGTCCAAACTCCAACCCTCTAAGCCATTTGTCCTAATTGAAAATTAGGACAAGTATCTAAGTCTAGTACCCTCTAAATGCATCGGATGACGTTAATTCATGATTAAAACCCTTTAATTTGATTTTGTATGAGTTTTTCTATGATGGGTTTTTGTATGTTGTTTTATGAGTCTTTGATGTATTTTCTATTGAGTCTGATTAAATATTTAATTAATGATTTAATTTAATGGAAAATTAATTAAATAAAAAGAATTAAATTTGGAGATGAAAGTTATAAGGATAAATTTGGAATGTAATAATATTTATTTAATTTAATAATAATAATATATTTAGAGTTTATTTTTAAATAAATGCTAAATAATATTATTACTTAATAAATATTTTATCAATTAAGTTTCAAAAATAAATTTAGAAGTGGGATAGAAATTAATTTATTAAAAATTTCATGATCGCATGATAACTGCATTAGATTTAAAATTAATAAATTAATTTTAAAAGAGTCAAGTGAAAATTAAATAAAGTAATTTATTAATTAATGTGCATTATTTTAATACTTATTCCCCTAGGAGTATGTGCACCTCTTTTATGCACATGTTGTCTACAACACAGGTGTTAGTACACTAATTAAACATATGGTGTCTACAACCTTATCATTCTTATCCATTCATCTAGAAGGTTGGATAAGGCTTGTGCTTAGTTGTCAATGCTTATCTTATCTCTTGGTTATTTCTAGAGACATTCTAGATGCTTCTTGAGAGGTGCTTATCTATAGGCACTCCTATTAGCTTGGGGGTTCAGTTCTTGGAGGCTTCTACATGTGGCTAATAATAATGAGCATTCATATTGATCATATTCTTTGGCCTACTGCATGCTTGTGCCACAAATTTTGGAGAAGGAAGGAAGTTTTAGAAAAGAGAAGGTTCTAAGAGGAGGGATTTTTCTCTATAGTTTTTTGAGGGGTAGTGAATTAGCATTAGTGTCTAGGTAGACGCTTGTAATTTTCGTATATTTTATTATACTCTTTCTCTTCCTATCTTCATCATGTCTGCTGAATGTTTTCAAAAAAATTCTTATGATAAATGTTTTCAGTAGTATGCATTCTTGTTATGAACATTTAATCATTCTATTATGAGAAAACCCACAAAATCTATGTGGCCCTCTTCAAAAGGTTAAAGAAATTTGTTGGGAAGGGTTTGAATTTAATTGAGAAAATCTTCTTGGGTAGGTTGTATTTTTCTATCAGATTAATTCTAGATTTTGATATAAAAATAAATAAATAAATATGTTTTCAATAAATTTGTTTTATTAAATTTTGTAATTTACAAAATTGTAATAAAATAAATTATGATTATAATGAGAGGCTTTGTTTATTTTAATTTTTTATTGAGAAATTTTTTAATAAACAAAATACAGTTTTTATTTAAAAAAATACATTTTTTAAATTGTTATTTTTTAATAATTATTTAATAATTATTTATTCTTTTACTTAAGATTAATGCATATAGACTTTAGTTGTCATCTAGGAATTTGTGACGAGTTGTTGACAACACGGGAGTTTGTTCCTACTTAAGTCATACTTATCCTCTCACCTTGATCAAGGATATTCCACCTTTTTGTGGACATATCCTTAGTTGTCACACTTATCTCTTAGCACTTTCTAGCTTACTCTAGAAGCTTCCTTGAGATAAAATGTATTGAGTGATTTAATAATTAATGGAAGATTAATATGATTAGTTTATATAATTTATTAATTAATTTAATTAAATATAATTTAATTAAGATTAATTAATCATTGGAGATGTTTGAATGAGTATTAAATTTATTTAATACTAATTTTTGATTAAGTCATTGATTATTTCATTGATAAATCAACAAATACTATAATTTAAATAAATTATTACTTCTTGATTATTTTAAGAAAATTGACCAAATATCAAAAAGGGGTATCTTTGTGTATTTTATATATTCATAATGGTTGATTAAATTATATTTAATTTAATTAATTTATTGAATAATGGGAGATGCTTCTTGGAATTAAGGGAGTTTTATTTAATTATTAGTAATATTGATTTTAGTAAAATAATGCAGTGATTTTATTAAAAGTCAATGGGAATTAGTTTAATGATTTAAATAAGTAAATAATTATCTTCTGATTATTTTAGAATATTTTTTTAAAATAATGGGGGATAATTCTATATTTTATTCGAAGAGATAAGTGGGTTGACTTGGAGATTAAATAGAGAATCTTATACACTTGAAATATACTTGAAACAAAAACTAAAACCTCATACTTGGTATAACCATGTGATTTCAAAAGTAAACTAAAACATGTATTTGCATCATGGTTATTTTGAGAAATTGAATGGGGTAATTTTGTATTCTATTTGAAGAAATGAATGGGTTAAACTATATGGAGTAAGATGTACCCCTTTAAATTTGAAAACTCACACTAAAATGAAAATTAAAACTTTACTATAAATTGATATTGTGTATTGAAGGCTAAACCCAAACATGAAACTTACATTGTTGTATGTATATCATTTGTGTTTTGGGGTCAACTAGATTGTTGACTAGTTTTAGGATGTCTACCAAAGGCTCGAGGGTTATGTGAGTGTAGTCTCGTGTTGATTTGTACTCGATCTTTATTACCCAACCATGGTATGTGTTGGTATGCTCTATGATATGTTTGTATTTATTGTTCATTGATATTGTTCAATCTTCTTATGTGAAGCTAAGATGTATGTACATGAGAGACTTGACTTAACCATTTTTGAGTGATCAATCAGTTATACTTGGATTACTTTCTAGTTGCCTTGATGGGACTAAAGTGTTTATTTTGATCTTGATGATACCATGTTGTGACATATTTGACTTGACCATGTTGGAGTCTTCGATCAGTATTATTTTGGGATACTTTTTGGTTGCTTGTTGAGAACTGATGGGTATTATGATTTACTTTGGGATACTTTCTAGTTTCTTGTTGAGAATCATTGGATATTGTGATTTATCATTGATACCCTCAATTTCTTATAGAGAGTTGTTGTGATTATTATGATTATCATTTGCTACTTTCTAGTTGCTCATGGAGAACTGATGTGAATATTGCGGATTATCTTTTGATGCTTTCTAGTCACTTGTATAGGACTGAGGTGATTTTTTTTATTTATGATTTCATGAGCTTAGGGTAGGTTATCTATATGTAGTGTCAGGAAGTGGCTTGCAATGGGGGCCAAGAGCCCTAAGAGGCTTTGGGGGTAACCCATTGTAAGTTTTTTTAATAAGTGAAAAAATTTACACTAAATGAGAGTTAAATGAACCTAACAAGATTAATTGTATGTTCTCATCCATGCCTTGAGTGCTAGTATAGACTAGGATGGGAGTAGAGAGAAGACTTGGTTATGAACTTGAATTTTGTAGTATGCCTTGTCAGTACGAGAGGATACTAGTAGTTGCAGGGATCACTAGGGACCTAGGATTCCTAAGGGATTTCTTGGGTAACTTCAAACATGATTAGTGTAATGAGACTTACCCACTTACATAGTAGATCCCCTACATGTCTTTTGTGCCTCTAGGTCTAGATGTCAATCTTTAGTGAAACCTTTGAGTTAGTATACATTTAGGATTTCTAGACTTAGTGAGTATTGTGTTATGTGATTTGATATCCTATTTGGGACTTGAGACTATCTCGTCAGCATGGTGGGAGTGGGCCATTTAGGTTCTATGCAATCAAGTGGTAGTGCTTTTTCACTCTTACCTTTGAGATCCATCCATAGACATTGTGGCTGGATCATTCTTGGTAGGCATTTACCTTCATTCTATTCCTGAATCTTATGATGGATGTTATTTACTGACATATTTCTTTATATTGATGATTAGCATGTGATAGATGATGTTATCTACCTTGTAGGATCATCTTATGCTTTATTCTTGCATGTTAGATTTTTTTTATGCGTATGTTGTAGCATGTTAAATTTCTTTATGGATATGTTGTAGCATGTTTTAGGAGTGACATCCCTATTACTATTGTTTCAATGATCTAATCGCTAGCTTTGGATGTTATGTGTCGGAGATGGCTAGGGCCCACAATGGTCTAATAATGCTATTGATAGTTGGGAGGTAATGTGCACTTAGTAAGTTGTGTTTTATGTTGGATGGTTATCTTTTATGATGGTTGTTATATCTTTATTGATGGATGGATGTATTATTTATGTTAATAGTTTCATTTACTTTATTGCACTTGTATCATGGATTGATGAGGATGATGTATCTTTATTTTTTTACATATGTATATATTCTTTTAAGCTTTTCATACCCTGTGACATGTATAGTGGATGATTGAGCATTCCAGATTTCATTTGCCAAGGGGCATCCAGAAAAAATTTATATTATTTTAGGAACATTGGACTTTTCATTATTCTTTCATGTGGATGTAGTAGTTGTTAGACTAAGTTTTAATTAAATTAAATGTGACTCAATTTCTTGGGATCCTTACAAAATGTAACTTGTTATGTATGCTTTCAGTTGATTGTAAGTTATTACTTCTACTACTATGTGTTTGATGTGAATGATTTACTATTTTCACTTAGGTTTGCACCCTTGTCCAAAGCTATGGGACTTGAACTGTGAGGTTGAGTCTTCGGAGAAGGCCGGCTTCCTCTTACTATCAGGATGCACCTAACTACTCTTGGAGAGGAAAAGGGAGAAGAAGAGCATGACATCAAATCTACCTAATCTAATATAAAGAGGTGATGCACCAAAATAGAGTGTTTAGACCAATCTTTGCCCATATATGCACTATTGAACCATAATGAAACTAAGGATATACACATTCAAACTTGCTTTAATCTAATAATCACATGCAAATCATAAAACCAAGATGAATGACACAAGGAAAGAGAGATTCACTTATATTATCATTCATAGGCCAAGGAGATATACTCATGCAGATTACAGATCTCTACAAAACATCAATGAGAGGCAAATAGTTCTTGCACTTTCATGCCAATGGCTAAAGGAGATAAGGTAGAATATCATTCAGTTCAGAGGCAGGGAATTTTACACTGAAATTGTAGAGCAACAGTAGAGAACAATAGAGAAAGGTTTGACCCTTACAAAATTCACAAAAAATGCCTTTATAGTTTAGGCATAACCGAGATTTTCCCTCCAAAACTATCCTGCAACCACCACTATCAAGGCTCTACAAAGAAGAATCATGGGGATCTGAGGAAATCTGATCTAAGTATAGCTGTAGGTACCACAAAATCTGACTATTAACTAAAATAGGGCCTTGAGAAGATAGAGGCGGTGCCATAACTATGCTCTAACCAAGAAGATAGATTAGATCGAGGGAGAGAGTGTCTCTACATGCTATACATTCACTTCTGGTGGTTGGAATTGATCATAAAGATCAAATTTGTGTAAAACCTCAATTTCTTATCATTCCTGAGCACCTGAATTAGCAGGGTCAACAAGTCAACTAAAATCTGCATCCAAAATTGTCTACATGGGCCAATAACCTCCTTTTATCTTGCCATCTCATAGGAGTCTTACATGGTTGACCATCTCTTTTCATCGCTAACCACGCCATCCTACAAACCTTGACTGGGACAGTCACATTAACTGCAAGCCACGAACTGTTACTACCTCCACTAGACCCACTGGGACACATGTCACTTAGGTGCTATGTCACTATGTGTATCCTCCAAGAATTTTCCCATAGCAAGATACCACCCACCATGGATATAGACTAATTTGACGATCATGAAGAGTTGCCATATTACTGCGCTATCTCCTTAAAACTTCTAGACCCATGAAACACTTGGCAACCACCTGGCACAACCTGGCATCCTCATCTTGGAAAGACTTGGCCCCACTGATCCACATGGCACAATGGTGCTATGTCGCTATGGCTAACATCCTCATAGCTTCTCACAGCAAGATAACACCTACCATTGATCTAGATTGATCCAAGGGTGAGGAAACCTTCATGCATTTGAGAGGGGCGTGGGTCCAAGCTACTGCTGACATCAAAAGATCTACACAGTTGGCAAAAAATCAAAATCCTCCTTCGATCATAGTCACTTTCCATGTTTCTTGAGGTCCCACCATGCTCCTTTACTGGCTAGGCACCATGTCACTAATGGCAAGAAGAACAAATTTCTCGATAGCGCCATAGCACCCTCTGGTGCTGTCACTTTGCTGCCCACATGATAACCTCAGCCTTATGAATTGCAGATCCACCTGACAACTGCCATCGAGGATGAGCCATAGTATTATTTTTGAAAAAGAGGGGCCCCATGATGTCATCTATGACACACATCACTGGGGCGCTATGTCGCTATGGATATCCTTCGAGCAACTTCCCATAGTGAGATAGCGCCCATCGTTTATTTTTTGAGATCTGGTGGCAAGCAAGATGGATCTGATCTATCAGTGTACCAACCAATGAGAACTTTTCACATGCCAACCTATGCCAAAATTCATCTCTAATATTCAACGGGGCATACTTGGGACCCACTTGACAACTAATGTTGCCATAGTAACACTTTATGTCTAGGCACTATGTCGCTAACGGTGAGGAACATATATTTTTTGATAGAGCCATAGCACCCTTCGAGGATCTATCAAAACTCGACATCAGAAAATAGCAAGGAAAAGGAGGACCCATTGGCCACACAACTAAAAGGTGCTATGTTGCTATGGCAAAATGACGCTTAACTTCCCATAGCGAGATAGTGCCAACTGTGAATATTTCTTGATCCAATCTTGGCGGACTTACAAGCCTATAGAAATAAACCTACAAAATTAGGAATATCATAAGGTTAAATCATTTGATTTTTTTGATATTCCTGAGATGTTTAAAAAATAACATTAAACTAGGAAGTGACCGTTGGTAGGCAAGAATTTAAAATTCAAATATTTGGTGGGGGGTACAATATGTAACATTTTTGGCGACTCACAAGGGATGCTAGCCTACTATGCATAAGACCAATGACCTAAAGCATCCATTGGGCTACAAAGTCAAAAAATAGGTGGACCCCATGCATACTATGAAACCCTAACCCTACCTTTGAGAGGAAAACATTGAAACCCCTGTCTTTGCAACTGGAACCAAAGACCAAAACCTCCTTTCTGCAACCACAAAACTTTGAGAAAACTTGCTATCTCATGGAGATAATCCTGTGCTTGTGCACTTCTTGAAAAAGTAGTGAACAAACTAGAAATAAAACTCAGCTAACTATGTACATGGAATCTCAAACCCTCAAAAACATGGCTTGAGATAGATCCCATTGACTGGGATAGGTAGAATCTCACCATCAGGCTTGCGTAACTGGAAAGCATTGGCCTACTTGCAACTAACAATCAGATAGGGAGCACTCCATAATGCATCAAACTTTGAGTATCTTCCTAGTTTTTCCCTATTTGCATCCCATTTAAAAACCAAATCTCCTTCTTGAAAGATTCTGACGCTAGCCTTCCTGTCAAAACTCTTTTTTACCTACTATTGTTGTGTCTCTAGGGTCTACATAGCTTTACTTATCTTCTCTTCTAGCTCCATCAGCTCTACCATTCTTACTGTCATGGCATCATCTTCAATCAACTCTAGCTGATGAGCTAGCTCTAGGGATGGGAACTCCAATGAAATTAGAAGCCTTGCTTCTCTGCCATAAACTAACACAAATGGTGAATTCCCTATTGACCTTTTAGGCATTATTCTGTCATCCCACAATGCAGTCTTTGAGTTTTTATGCCAACAACTCTAGTTATCTTCTATTGTCCTTTTCATGATTCTAATCAGGTTCTTGTTGGAGGACTCAGCCAAACCGTTACCCTAGGGGTAATAATTTGAGGATGTGCTCAAATAGATATTATGGTCCACTGCTCATGCACAAATCTAAGCTCCAACAAAAGACTTTGCATTATCTAAAACAATGGCTGAAGGGTCTCCAAACCTAGTCACAATTCCATTAAAGAACTCAGCAACTAAAGATTCAGTGGCATCCTTCAATGCAATTGCCTCTGTCCATCTAGTGAAGTAATTTGTAGCAGCTAGAATCTACTTGTGACCAAAACTGGAAGAAGGATTGATAGGGCCTATGAAATCCAATCCCCACTAAGCAAAAGGCTGGTCCACCTGAATAGGATGAAGAGGAAGAGCTACAATTCTTTGTTTTCCAAAGAAGAAGGCACATTTTTCACACTTCCTTACATACCTATGATAGTCATGGAACAAGGATGGCCAAAAGTAACCAGCCCTCGTGATCTTCATTGTAGTTGTCCTTGTTGAGAAGTGGCCACCATCAGGACCATCATGAAGTTCTTTGATCATTATTTTAGCCTGGTCTGTATCAAGGCATCTTAATAGGGTTCCATCAATTATGACATAAGAAATTAACTATAATCTATACTGTCTCCTTTTAGTTCTATCTAATCCTTGAGGGTATCCATTGCCTAATAGAAATTCATCATATCATCCATCCAACTCCTTGGGTTGCTATTTCTTACCTCTTGTTGCTCTATCAGTATCATAGCAGATTCCTCATTAGGCTCTTGAGATGATAACATCTATTTACACAACCCCTTCCCTCTTACCAGCCTCATAATCTGAATGTCAATATCATATTCCATCACTTTAGTCATCTAGCCAGCTCTTTTCTCACTAACATCTTTGCTCAAAAGGAAACCCTTCACACTAAAATGGGGTACTAAAAAATGAATTTTATTATGGGACAAGAGGTGTCTAAATTTCTTTAAAGCTCTGATGACTGCAAGGGCTTGCTTCTCTACATAGTTGTATTTATCTTCATATTCTTTAAGCCCTTCACTAAAGAAAGCTATGGGCTGCTTGTCACCTTAATCATTTCTTTGATTCAGGATAGTAAAAATTCTTGACTCACCACCTAGGGTATAAAGGATGAAATCTTTCTCAAAATTTGGATTCATGAGAGTAGGGGCTGAGGCTATGGCTGTCTTGATCTCTTCAAAACTTTTCTTCCCTTCCTTGGTCCATGCAAATACCATACCTTTCTTGAGTATAGTTGTAAGAGGTTTCACCATGGTAGCAAGATTAGGCATAAATCTTCTCACAAAATTTATCCTACCTAAGAAAATTTGTGGTTAGGAAGAGGGAGGGCAAGTATTGCTTTTGTCCTCTCTGGATCAATGGTCAAGCCATCCTTAGATATAATATGTCCTAATAATTTTCCTTGGTTAGTAGCAAAGACACACTTTCTTGGGCTAAGGGAAACCCCAAACTCTCTGCATCTTAAGAATCCCTGTCTTAGATGATCAAAATGATGTTCTACATCCTTTGAATATACAATGATATCATCAAGGTAAACCAAGACAAACTTGTCAATCAATCTTTTGAAGGCCATCTCCATTGCCTTCTAAAATGTAGCACCTACATTGGATAGCCCAAATAGCATCTTACAATTAGCATAGGTACCCCATTTAGTGGTAAATGTAGTCTTGTATCTATTAGACTCTTTAACCAGCACTTGATTGTAGCCAGAAAATCCATTAAGAAATGAAAATCTCTTTGAACCACTGACCTTGGACAAAATCTGCTCCACAGAAGGGAGAGGACGGTGATCCTTAAGGGAAGCTTGGTTAAGGTCCCTAAAGTCCACACACAATCTAATTTCTTCATTCTTCTTCCTAACAGGGACAAGGTTTGCTACCCATGATGAGTGTTTGATGGGAAAAATTATATTGGCCTCAATCAACTTGGATAGCTCTTTTCTCATTAGGTGTTCAATCTTGGGATTCACTAGCCTCTATTTTTGTCTTACTAGTTTTACATCATTAATTAAATCTATGTTATGCTGAAACAACCTTGGGTCAAGGCCCTTTAATTCATCATATGTCCAAGAAAATACATCATTAAATTCTTGACATAGATGAATAAAATTTTCTCGTTCAATTTTAGAACATAACTTCCCCATGTTTAAGGACTTTCCATCAGCAACCAGGACTAGAATGTGATCATCCTCACTAGAAACTAGGTTCATGTCTCTGCCTCTTGCTTGGTCATCAGGATTAAAAACACTCTCTAAGGTATTGAAACCCTTAGGAAACTTTTTGGAGCTGAGGTTAATGATCTTGTCACCATACTGATCCTGCAGTCTTGACTGATTTCTCTTTGAAAATTTTGCCTCATTCT
The DNA here is from genome assembly GCA_028749045.1 of Cupressus sempervirens. Taxonomy (NCBI): domain Eukaryota; kingdom Viridiplantae; phylum Streptophyta; class Pinopsida; order Cupressales; family Cupressaceae; genus Cupressus; species Cupressus sempervirens. The sequence goes on from CM053792.1 coordinate 423,374,213, forward strand.
GCAAGAAGCTAAAAATTTTCTCATCAGATTCAAACACCTACCAATGGATGTTGTTATCAAGGATAAAAGGCCTTACTACTACTGTGATTTGTTGCTTCTTCCCCTCCTCAAGATTCTTCTTCCCCTCCTCAAGATTCCTTGGCACATCATAAGATGCACCTATTGCTGCAAGCCTATCACCATATCTATTTTCCTTTCTAGGGATGCTTTGAATATTAAATGCATTGAAACCTTCAAGAAAATCCCATACCCTATTTTTATAAGACTTGAGCAAACCATTCTTGGTGGTATTATAATTTCTCACTTGATTAACCACCAACTCACTATCTCCATACACCCTTAAAGCTTGAATTCCTCTTTTTTGAGCAAGTAGGAGACCTTGAATCAAGGATTTGTACTCGGCCACATTATTAGTGCAACTAAATTGGAGCCTAAAGGAGAAGTAATACCTTACTTGTGCAGGAGAAATCAACATTACACCAGCCCCTGATCCATTTTTATTCCTTGATCCATCAAAGTACATATTCCATATCCCACTCATATCTTCTTTAGTCTCCACAAGATTGGGAACTAGAGCATCTTTCTGCAATATAGAATATGTACTAAGACCTGTCTCAAAGATTTTTGACATAGGGTCAAATTGATATGCATTAGCCCATTCATCCAAGAAAAAATTAGGTATCTCTACTAGGAAAGTGGTGGGCTCATTCACTATGTCATTCTCATCCACCTCTAGAATAGGGCAATTCATGTTGATGAGATTAGGGGTGTAGGATTCAATATGATGGAGAGCTAGAGGCTCTACTCTAACTAAAGCTTTTACTCCATATCTGATCTTGAAAGACATATATGACTAATATAAAGATATGAAACTACCTATTTGGGAAGTAAAATCTCTTGACAGACAGATGGAAAAATATGGCTTGACCTCAGCAACAAAGATATCTTGGGTTATAGTACAACCAGGGCATGTGTGTAGGGCCATCTCCACATTCCTAAGGATCTCGACAGTCTTGACAATACTACCATCCAACTATAATACATACCTAATAATGGGCTCATATTTCATTCCTAAAGCATCAACAACACACCTAAGCATCACTAAACTGCTAGCCCCTGAATCAATCATGCAATTATGGACTAGTTTGCCCCCTATAATTAGAGAAACATAGAATGGAGGAGGTCTAACCTTTTTACTTGTTTCTATCTCCCTTGATGGTTGTACAAGGCTTGCGGCCCTTTCTATGCTGAGTGTTTGATCCTTTGGTTCAATTCTTTCCAATTATTGCTACAGCAACCTCTTTTGCATGGGTATAGTAGCAATAGCATCCCACATGGAGATATTCACATTTGTCTTCTTCATTTGCTCTACCACACTGAATGGCATAGTAGGTGTTTTGGTAGAACCCTTGGGAGCTACAATTGTATGTGGTTGAGATGGAATAACTTGAGGATCACTTGCATTCTCTCTGCCATGATTTTGCCTTTGTTTCTAAAAGGTCCTTGATTGATTGTTTGTTGCTTGCTCATGAGATATTGCATTTGAAGTTGAGTCCTGTTTGGGGGGAGGAATAGCATCTTCCACAGCTCTTATTTTGCTTTTAGTGTTATGAGAAATGGAATCTTGGTTTACATTACAATGCTCCTCCATCTGATGATTCATAAAAGAGCAATCACCCTGTCTTTTTATATTTGAGGCATCTTTAAATTGGTCCTCCTTGTATGGTTGTTTTGCTACAACTTCTTATACTGTCAAAGCCATAAAAGATACAGCCTTCTAACACATAAAATAGGCATAGGAGTAGTTACAGGAGGGACAAAAGTCTTGATCTTGAGCCATATTTTTTTGAGGGAGTATGGACCTACTTTGGTTTACATTTAAGATTGAACTATGGCCACTCTACCTATTCTAATCAAAGGAATTTTTATAATGGTTAGGATTGGGAGACCTGCCACTATTTAGAGTTTGATATTGCAATTGATGAGGCTTACTACCTTGAGCTTACTGTCTTTCTAAAGTCACCACCTTGTTGCTTACTTTCTACATCATAGAGGAGTTATCCTCTAGCTTCTTCCCATAATCTTGCAATCTTTTGTCTAGGATCTTTTCTCTTTTATCAATGTTCTACATCAAAGATTGCATCATATCTTTGATTTCATCTATCCCATTTGAAGATGTGGAAGCTTGATTGACCGGGACAAGGGATTGTGATGTAGAAGTTGTGGGAAGAGGAGCCATTGCTAGTTGATGATTTGGAACATCAGGGAAGAAAGGCATGGGAGGCCTTAGAGCTAGCTTACCTCCTTGTATTAGGATGTTCTCTAATTTTATTGCTATATCATAAGCATTAGGCAAGGTATCTCCTCCCATAGTTTGGATTGTAGTGGCAATATCACTATTAAAAGCTCTAAGGTAATGCAATAAGACATTACCAAGGGTAGGCTTCACTGAAGTAGGTATTCTATCCCATGTCTTTTGAAATCTATAATTAAAATCAGTCATACATTCATGGGGGTTCCTTTTATAGTAGTTAACTACTCTAAAAGTGACAAATAGTCACTTTTATCCTCAAAATGTTTGCACAATCCTGCTCCTAATCCATCCTAATCTGTTATAGAACCATGAGCTAAACCTTTATACCATTGTAGTGCTTTTCCTTTCAAGGATGAGGCTAGGAGCCTAACTGTAACATCATCCTTTGTAATACCATGGATATTGCAGACATTTGCAACCTCTTGAATGTGTTCTGAGGAAGAGATAGAAGTTTCACCAATAAACTCTGGTATACTTTTGAGGGCAGCTACTAGTATGTCATGTCTTTGGGCTAATAAGAGAGGGCTCCCACCATTTAAGGTGGAAAAAGTATGAGCTCTAGGAAATGCCATATAGACAAGTGATCTATTGAGATGTATTGATGACATTCTAGGCTAAGATCTAATAGTAGGAGGAGTAGAGATAGATCTTGTAGGTGTATTTGTTACTATTGCACTCCTAACTGGTGATAAAGATATTCTAGTCCTCCTTCTTCTAGGGTTTGACAATAAAAGCTTTTGATACCGAAACTTACCTATAGAAGATGCCCTTGTTTCTATTCTGGGCATGAATCACTGCAACTTTGGTCTGGAACTAGATATATATTGAAGCTTAGAGTTGCCAAGTAGTTTGAAGAATGAGCCTCTTGAAGGCTTAAACATCGAAGGTAGTACTATCTCCTTGGTATTGATTTTGAAATCTTCCCTTTTGATGCTAGTAGGCTTGAAGTTTTCTAAAAACTTTTCCCACCAAGCATGCCAAAAATTGTTGTCACTTAGGTTTGCACCCTTGTCCAAAGCCTATGCATGAGGACAACCAAGTGAAACATGGAAAGAACCTCCAAGCTGTGGGACTTGAACTATGAGGTTGAGTCTTTGGAGAAGGCCAACTTCCTCTTACTATCAGGATGCACCTAAATACTCTTAGAGAGGAAAAGGGAGAAGGAGAGCATGAAAGAAAATCTACCTAATCTAATCTAAAGAGGTGATGCACCAAAATAGAGTGTTTAGACCCATCTTTGCCCATATATACACTATTGAACCAGAATGAAACTAAGGATATACATATTCAAACTTGCTTTAATCTAATAATCACATGTAGATTAGAAAAACAAGATGAATGACACAAGAAAAGAGAGATTCACTTATATTATCATTCATAGGCCAAGGAGATATAGTCATGCAGATTACAGATCTCTACAAAACATCAGTGAGAGGAAAATAGTTCTTGCACCATCACGCCAATGGCTAAAGGAGATAAGGTAGAATATCATTCAGTTTAGAGGCAAAGGGAATTTTAAACTAAAATTTTTAGAGCAATAGTAGAGAACAACAAAGAAAGGTCCAACCCTTACAAAATTTACAAAAAATGCCTTTATAGTTTAGGTATAACTAAGATTTTCCCTCCAAAACTATCCTACAACCACCGCTATCAAGGCTTTTCCAAGAACAATCATGGGGATATGAGGTAATTTGATCTAAGTATAGCTTTAGGTACCACAAAATCTGACAGTTAACTAAAATAGGGCCTTGAGAAGATAGAGGCAATGCCATAACTATGCTTTGACCAAGTAGATAGATTAGATCAGGGGGGAGAGTGTCTTTGCATGCTTTACATTTACTTTTGGTGGCTAGAATTGATCATGAAGATCAAATTCATGTAAAACCTTGATTTCTTATCATTCCTGAGCACCTGAATCAATAGGTTCAGCAAGTCAACTAAACTTTGCATCCAAAACAGGCTACGTGGGCCAATAACAACCTTTTATCTTGCCACCTCGTAGGAGTCTTACATGGTTGACCATCTCTTTTCATCACTAACTGCACCATCGTACAAACCCTGACCACAATGGTCACATTAACTACTAGCCTCTAATCATCTACCTCTGTTGGACCCACTGGGACATGTGTCACTTAGGTTCTATGTCACTATGTGTATCCTCTGAGCACTTTCCTATAGCAAGATAGCACCCATCGTGGATCCAGACTAATTTGAGAATTGTGAAGACTCACCATATTACTACGCTATCTCCTTAAAACTTTTGGGCCCACAAAACACTTGGCAACCACCTGGCATCCTCATCTTGGTGAGACCTAGCCTCACTGATCCACATGTCACTATGTCACTATGGGTAACATCCTCATAGCTTCTCATAGCAAGATAGCACCTACCATCGATCTAGATTGATCCAAAGGTGAGGAACCCTTCATGCATTTGAGAGGGATGTGGGTCCAGGCTACTATTGACATCAAAAGATCTACACAGCTAGAAATGAATCAAAATCCTCCTTCAATCGCAATCACTTTCCATGTTGCCTAAGATCCCACCATGCCCCTTTATCGACCGAGCACTATGTCGCTAATGGCGAGAAGAATAAATTTCCCAATAGTGCCATAGCACCCTCTAGTGTCTTCACTTTTCTGTCAACAAAATAACCTCGGCCTTGTGAATTGTGGACCCACCTGACAGCTACCATCGAGGATGAGCCATAGTATTATTTCGGAAAAAGGGCAAGCCCATGATGTCATTTATGCCACACATTGCCCATGTTCTATGTCACTATGGATATCCTCTGAAAAACTTCCCATAGCGAGATAGCGCCCATTGTTGATTTTTTGAGATCTGGCGGTGAGCAAGATGGATCTAATCTATTAGTATACCAACCAATGAGAACTAGCCATGTGCCAACCTATGCCAAAATTCATCACTGATATTTGATGGGGTGTACTTGGGACCCACCTAACAACTGATGTCACCACAATAACACTTTTCTTCTGGGCGCTATGTCACTAATGGCAAGAAACACAGATGTTTTCATAGTGCCATAGCATCCTCTGGGGATCTATCAAAACCCAGTGCTGAAAAATAGCAAGGAAAATGAGGACCCACCAGCCACATGGCCAAAAGGCACTATGTCACTATGGAAAAATGATGTGCAACTTCCCATAATGAGATAGCACGGACCATGGACATTTCTTGATCTGACGATGGGGGACTTACAAGCTCGTAGAAATAAACCTAGCAAATCATGAATATCATAAGGTTCAATCATTTAATTTTTTTGATATTCCTAGGATGTTTAAAAAATAACATTAAACTGGGAAGTGACCATTAGTGGGAAGGAATTTAAAATTCAAATATTTGGTGGGGGGTACAATATGTAACATTTACCTATCTTGTTTCAAAAAAAAATACTACCAAACTTAGTAAAACTTTAGGTTAATTCTTTTGGATCCCTTGGCAAGGCATTATAAAAGGTATCATTGGGGACTTCTGATGAGTCTAAAAAAATGCCTTTATTTTGTTATGTTTAAGATACTTTGTGATACTCCATTTATCTGTGTTTTAACACTTATAAGCTTATGTTTGATAAACCTTTGATGATTTATGGGATAGAAAAACTATGTCATCTTTTGCCTAAATTATATCTAATATGCAGTATTTCATATAAATATCCAAATGTGCATTCTTATGCTTCAATTTAGTTTGATGGATGTTTATTTGCAAATATGTCTTATATCATAACTAACCTAATGATAAGGATTAAATGATGAGCGAAAGAATCTAGAAGTTGGTTGCCGACAGCATTCAAGGAGAAATGAGCATCAAGGAACAACCACGAAAAAGAAGTTATAACCACTCCAAAAAACTTGGCAGTGAATAAGGAGGAGCTTTTACGAGCCATTACCTTCTCTGCATTTACATTGTAACAAGCGGATGCTGAGACTTCATTGCTCCCTCCTCAATTCTGTTATCTTTCCTTTTCGCTTTCAGTTGTTCTCCTATATTCTCTCCTGCAGACTTAACTTAGGATAGTTACTTTTCTATTATGTAATAAAGAGTAGATTTCCTATATATGTTGGGATCAACTCCTATGTGTGAAGTTTTTAGTTTTTGGTTTTTGATAAGTTTTATCGAGTAAGAGAGAACACTGATTCACAGTTTGTTGCAGTTGTGTTTTACAATTCTGAATCATGTAATGACTGATTAATGAAATGAATTAGTTCTCTTTAGCTTCTATCCTACATTGGTAGATTAGAGAAGCCAACCAAGGGGGTCCACTTGGAAGGTGGATTAGATTAGGAAAGAATAGATTCATTTTACTAGCATTAGCAGTATTTTAAGTAAGATGTAGCTAGTTAATTCCTTCTTGTAGCATCACACTTCATGAACATTCCTGCAGCATCTACGAGAATAGTCTAGTGGATGAGTCAAGATGGAATCTCTATTATCTTGTCATTGTGTTTTCAACATTCATAGATTCAGTAGTTTCCTTTCCATAGTAGTAGTGTAGTTTCCTTCCTTTGCATTTTTACTTTCCTGCAGCACAAGCATAATGACTCATCAAGGTACCTAGTGCACATACTGTGCTAACCATTTCAAGTATACGTCCTTGGGTTGAAAATCTAAATGCACCTCATGGTAGGGGAAAAGTAGTCCTTAGCTTGAATAGATTATTCCTAAGCCAGGCCTAGTGCATGACTATGGAACACCTATTGTGAGGTAGTTCATTTTTGGTGTTGTTGTCAGGGATGGTGTCAAGCTAGGAGCATTTTTGAGTCATAGTTATTAGATTAAGTTCGTTTTACCAGTGTGAAAATTTTTGTTGCATGCATCGAAGAGGAAGATGACGAGATGAATATGGCATATTTATTCCACAAGGATCTATTAATTTGAAAGAAGAAGTTGAAGAAGAATTTGAGTTTCCCTTTGAAGACGCAAGTCCTGTTTTCCCCACAGTATCATCATCAAGAGCTGAATCCCTAGATATATTTGGTCTCCAACCTTTCACTGAAATATTGACCAATCTTCTTGATAACACTACCTCAAATCCACCAATTGTTAATCATCCAGCACCTTACATTCCTTTTCAGCAGCAACCTCATAATCCAGTCCCACTAGTCATGGCACAACCCACTTTTCCATTTCCACTTCCAAGTCTCATAACCAATGCCAATCTCAAGAATATACCTCCCACTACTCTTCTAAAGTTCTATGGCCTTGCAACTAAAGACCTTGATACCTTCTTGTTTGAGTTCAACATCCTTCATCGTAGTTTTGATTACAACACTAATGCCCATAAGCTTAAATTATTTCCAGCCACATTGAAAGAATCAGCTTTACGATGGTTCATGGGCTTAGGAGCCAATGCAGCTATGAATTAGGATGAAATGCAAGCCTTGCTTTTGGAAAAATATAAAGAATATTACAAATTATCTGACACAAGAGGAGATGATATCTTTAGGATATCACAGAAGGAGGAAGAGACATTAGAAGAGTATGTTTCTCAATTTTTATATACACTACAAAAGAATCCTCAGCACACATTGTCTGAAGATTCCAAAAAACTAGTCTTTCTAAGTGGAGTGAATGAAGAATATTTGGAAGCATTTGACTTGATGGCCGGTGGAGATGTATATCAAGATCAATGGGATGACCTCAAAAAGATATGTCAGAACTACTCAAGGTCAACCATGAAGAAAGGTTGAGGACCTCGTTCTACGATTACAAAAGGAATTAGTCAAGGCATTTCAAAACTTGAAATATCCAATTTGTTGTCAGATTTCAAACAAGACATCATTAATGATGTCGCTACTTAGTTGGATATAATGATTGCAAAGAAGAAGAAAGCAGAGGCTGAGTTACAACTAGCTAAGTACTGTCCATTGCCGAAAGCAAAAGAAGGATTGCCACTATAAATTGGTTGCAAGCATGGAGAACCAACATCTTCCAACTGAATATGTAAAGATAGATGGCGATGATGAGCAAGTATTCTTTGTTGCTCAATGTTGACCATGGGCTCAATGTCAAGGTATGCCTCAAGACCCCTTGCAAAATTCAAATTCATATGGTAATCAATGGCAAAACCGCAATACCCAAGGTCCTCCACAAAATCAACCCAATTGGAATAATGCTGGACAAAATAACCCAAAACAGTTTCAATGGTCTCAAAATTTCCAACAACCTTGGCCTAACTAGTAGAATAACCAATGGCCCCAGAACTAGTAGAACCAATGGTAACCACCCCAAGGGAATTGGCAATCTCCAAACCAATGGAATTGGCCATCTCTAAACCAATGGAAGGGATCTCAACAATAGCCTAACCAAAATACTGGTGCTCCACAATTACCCCCTCCAGCTCAACAACCTACTTTAATGCCACCACCTGCAAATAGTGGACCTCAAAAGAAAACACAGCTACCTACACAGCCTCAGCCAAATCCAAATAACCAACCATAGTAGCCCATGTATAGTGCTGATACCCAGTAGTACCCTGCTTATGCCCTAGATGTTGTAGATATATATTTGAGATCTGGAATGACCTTACCAGCACCAAAGCCACCTCTTATAATTGAAGTATCAGACTCTCCTATAGCATCAAAACCTTTGGTTGATGAACCTATTGACCCAACTAATGTTACCATACCAATACCAGCTCAGCCAGCAGTAGAGCCTCCTTTTCTAGACCAACTAATACAAAATGAACCTAAACAAAGCAAGAAACAACCCTTTGACATTGTTAATCAGTTGAAGAATATGCACGTCCAAATACCTTTGTTTCAAGCTATTAAGGACATTCCTGCTTATGGAAAAGCTATAAGGGAAGCTTGTCTAAAGAAACCTGGAAGGAAGAAGAAGGATCCTACCACAGTTCATGTTGTTGGACACTTAGCTGATATCATGTTAGGAAGAGTGATTTTACCAAAATATTCTGACCTAGGGAGTCCAGTAGTAAGTGTCAGCATAAATGGTCAATTTGTTAAAAATGCCTTAATAGATTTGGGAGCTGCTATAAATGTGATGACTAAAGAAACTCTGAAGAAGTTAAAAATAGAAGGATTAATGCCCACACCAACTATTTTGTAGCTTGCAGATAGTTCCACTGTCATTCCTGATGGAATGATAGAAAATATTGTTGTGACCTTAGATTCCCTAGAATATCCTGTGGAATTAATGATTTTGTCCCCTAAAGTAAACCTATATGGCTATCCTGTCATTCTAGGTAGACCATGGTTGGCCACAGCTAATGCAAACATAAATTGTAGATCAGGGAATATGACCATATCAAATGGCCAAGCAACCAAGCAATTTGATCTATATCCTCCTGCAGAACCATTACTAGATTTGAGTACATCTTTTTGGCCAGATTTAGGAGATGAAGAAGAAGAGATAAATTCCATAGTACAACTTATGATGTTACATAGGCAATCTTTTCTAAAGTTGCAAGAAGAAGATTCAGTAATCCAGAGCATCCTTACCAACACTTGTGTGGTAGGAAAAGATGTGTCTGAAAGCTCTATATTAGAATTGATTACATATGAGGAGTGTGATACAAGTTGTACTTTACTTAAGGAACCTAAAAATATTTGTTCACTACTTCCCTGTGAATTAGAAGGAAGCCCAATCTCTGAAATTTCTATGGTAGAATCCACTATTCCTGTTGAACTGAGTAAAGGACATAAACAACATGTTAACCCCAAATTGACATCTGTACAGATGGAACAATTAAAAGAATTGTTTCAGAAGCATGAGAAGACTTTTTCTTGGGATTATGGTGATATGAAAGGATTAAGCCCTACACTATGTACCCATAGGATATACATTAATGAAGGTTGTCTACCACTTTGTCAACCTCAGAGGAGGATAAATCTAAGCCTCAAAGAAATAGTCAAAACAAAATTGCAGAAACTGATTGATGTTGGCTTTATCTATCCTATATCTGATAGTAAATAGGTATCACCACTGGTTATAGTACCTAAGAAAGGAGGAAAATGGAGAATTTGTGTAGATTATAGGGAGTTGAATAAGGCTACTAAAAAGGATCATTTTCCTTTACCCTTCATAGATCAAGTTTTGGATACACTAGCTAGAAAGAAGTACTTCTCCTTTTTAGATGGATACAGTGGCTATAATCAAATCAGTATTGCTCCTAAAGACCAAGAAAAAACTACATTTACCTATCCATGGGTTACTTTTGCATACTCTATTTTACCATTTGGTCTTTGTAACGCTCCTGCAACGTTTCAACGGGCTGTAATTAGTATTTTTGCTGATATATCACATGATTGTATGGAAATCTATATGGATAACTTTACAACATTTGGAGTTACTTTTGAAGAAGCAATGATGAATCTTGAAAAAGTTTTGGTAAGATGTCAAGAACATAATTTGGCACTAAATAGTGAAAAGTGTTTTATGCTCATGCAAGAGGGTGTGGTACTCGATCATTTCATATCTACTACAGGTATACAAGTAGACCCAGCTAAAATTGAGGTAATTCAAACATTATCCATACCAACTAAATTAAAAAATATTAGATCTTTTCTAGGACATGTTGGATATTATAGGCATTTTATAAAAGACTTCACTAAAATAGCCAATCCCTTGTACAAGTTGCTCACCAAAGAAGCTAAATTCAATTGGACACCTGAGTGTGATAAAGCTTTCCTATAGCTTAAGAAACTTTTGACCACAGCCCCAATTTTACAAGGCCTTGATTGGAACCTACCTTTTCACATATATACAGATGCTTCTGATTATGCCATAGGTGCAGTTTTAGCACAGAAACACTCAAATCTTGAGAATGCCATTTATTATATCAGTAAGAGTCTTCATGGTCCAGAACTGAATTACACAATGACTAAAAAAGAATTGTTAGCAGTAGTCTATGCTCTAAATAAATTTTGGCCTTACATCACAAGTTATCCTATCTACGTTCATACTGATCATGCAACAATCAAATATCTCATGAACAAACCTGCTATAACTAGTAGGTTAGCAAGATGGTTACTATTGCTACAAGAATTTGAGATAACCATAGTGGATAAGCTTGGAAAAAAAAATTTCATAGCTGATTATTTGTCAAGAATCAATCATCATGATATTGACACGACTCTAGTAGATGATGCATTTCCAGATGAACATTTGTTTCATATTGCTATTAAAGTTCCATGGTATGTAGATATTGCTAACTACATTGCAGCTAATAAGACACTAGCACATTTTTCTTATAAGGAGAGAAAGTTTCTCATACAGAAAAGTTTCCATTTCTCATGGATAGACAATTTTCTATTCTATACTAGACCTGATCAAGTTATGCGTAGATGTGTAAGAGAAGATGAGACATATGATATTTTGCATGCATATCATAATGAGCCCTGCGGAGGACATTTTGCAGCCAAAAGAATAGCTTTCAAAATCTTAGCCACTGGTTACTATTGGCCTAACCTTCATAAAGATGCAATCAATTATACAAGGAAGTGTGACCAATGCCAAAGAATGGGTCGCCCAACCAAAACAGATGAAATGCCTCTAAATCCTCAAGTGGTGTTAACACCATTTGACAAATGGGGAATGGACTTCATCGGTCCTATTGATCCTCCATCCAATGGGAAGTCTTATATTCTGGTTTGTACTAACTACCTAACCAAATGGGTTGAGGTTAAGGCTATGAAGCATGCCCGTGATGAAAAAGTTGCCGAATTCCTGTATGAAGATATTTTTACACTCTATGGAGTTCCTAAAGAATTGGTTACTGATCAAGGCACACAGTTTACTTCCAACTTGATTTTAGAATTGATGAAACAATATAACATCAGTCATCATAGATCCAGTCCTTATCATCCACAAGCCAATGGACAAGTAGAAGTTACCAACCGTGAGCTGGAAAATATTCTAACTAAAACAGTCCATTTGCATCGTCGAGATTGGACCAATTGGTTACAAGAAGCTGTTTGGACTTATAAAACAACTTGAAAAACCACTATCAGATTCACACCATTTGAGCTTTTGTATGGGAAAGTGGCAATGCTTCCAATTGAATTTGAACACAAGACTTTAAGAACAGCCTTGACCTTAGATATTGATCTTCTTGCAGCACAAAGAGAATGCCTCCTACATCTTAATTCTTTGGATGAAATGTGCAAGACCACTTTAGAACACACTGAACTGGTGCAAAAATAGAGAAAACACTGGCATGATTCTCATATCCTCAACAAATAGTTCAAAGCTGGTGACTAGGCATTATTGTATGATTTTTTTCTTTAAGGATATGCCAGGGAAGCTACAGACGCGATGGTTAGGACCATATCAAATCATCCATGTCTTTGATAATGGAACAGTTCAACAACCACAATTGATGATCTGCCTTTCAAAATGCTAATCAACGGTCATCGACTTAAAATTTACAAACAACCTCAAACAAAAGCCAAATTCATGCAACAGTTCGAACAACCGGATCCAACAACAACTCAAGTATCTCTTCCTGCAGCAGAAGGTGAAAACCTTCTGCCTGCTCCTCTTCAACATTAATTCTAATTTGCATGTCTATAATAATAACTTTATGTTCACATAAAGTCCATTTTATTTTCATGATATTTCTTTCCATTCATATCTTAATCTTCCATCCACCCACCCCACTCCATTTCTTAATCTTCCATCCACTCACTTTCTACATAATTAAGTTTTTGTGTTTTCAATCAAATCTGCACATGCTGATGGATGCTACCATTTACATTATTTTTGCCACCTTTTTTTTGGAGCATGTGACAATCCACTTGGTAGGTATAAATATTTTCAAACTATTATTCATTTATAAGTTTGTAGATTTTGTTAATTATATATAATACTGCATAGTCTCTATAATTATGGCGTATTTTAGTCTCTCACCCATAGTAGTCTGACAAGTGAGGACACTTGTCGTAAAATTAGTAGGGGGTAGGGGAGTGTCATACTATCCAATGACATGCTTGATTAACAATGATGATTTTCTAAAATCTTGGCATTACTCTTTATTAATGGGAACTTTTTGCCATAAGTATGCCATGTCAAGTGTTGTACTCCCACTTTCTGAATGAATTTTTTTTCTTGTTCGTGCTAAATTTTTTGTGCTAAGCCATGATGTGACCTATTTTTAAAATTTTGGCATTTGAACCATGTTTTTAGATGATTTCCATGCAAATTCATGATTTACTTTTACCTAAAGTTTAATTATGGCACATAACAATTGGTTATGGCAATTAATGTTCCCAAAAAGAAGCGGTGAAGCATCTGAGAAATAACATAGAGTTTTGAAGTTTGCATTCAAAAAGGGAGAGAGAAACGGAGTAGCAGAAGAAGTATCAAGAAATGGGAGGAGGTTTATAGAGAAGAGAGCAGGTTGAGCACATTTTTTTTCTCTCTGACGTAGAAGCAGTAAGAAGATTTAATGCATGCGGGTGGTTAGGTTATTGTTTGAATTTAACAACATATGATGAAGAAGTAGCTATAGAATTCACCAGGACATTTGATGAAGGTGAAGCTTATATGTGGGGTTTGACAGTAATTGCAATAGAAGAATGAATTGTAGAAGTAATAGGGTTACCTTCTATTGGAGAGCATTATTCGAGCTCGCATGACGCTAGGTCAGCAAGGGCCCAGTTCACTACCCCACATGACCCTCCATTGGATGTTACAAAGCAGGGGTGCAAGAGATTGTCTTTGCCGCCTCCATATCCTAAGCTAGCAATACATGTCATCAAGTATTTTACTTGTGAAGGCAGATTTTCCAACTTACATGCACACCATTTTAAGCTTCTTAGTTGTATAAGGCACAATATTGCCATGAATCTTCTAAATTTTTTGTATAATATGCTCTGTATTAATGCAGAAGAGACTCAAAAAGGGAAAGATAATTCTGTCACTCACCATGCCTTGATTAAGTTGTTAATAGAAATGTCTCTTAGGGATGTATCCCCTTTGACATGGGATGACTTTGTGAAATTTAAAACCCTACAACCTCAAGTTGACCCTAGTGAACAACAGGGTGAGGAAAATGTAGTTTCCAGTAGTGAGCCTGCAGAACAAAATATTGAGGGAGCTGAAACAAAAAATGCACAAGGGATTGAACCAGAATTTGCTTCCATTGAAGAGAATGTGCCTCCACCTAAACAGGACATCCCTAAACCCACTACTAGTAAAGCTAAAAAGAAATGGAAGTCACCAGAAGAAACTGTTGCTCAACAAAAACCTAGTCCTACAATTAAGCAATAGAAGAAAACAAATAAGGTTCTTGCAGCAACTAATCTTGCAGTAGTGATACCGAAATAGAAAAGTAGGAAAAATATAGTAGTACAAGAAAAGACTCCTTTGCAAAGAAGCCCTAGGATGAGAGGGAAGATTTTTAAAGATCCTATATTATCTAAAGCACCTGCTCCAGAGTCTCCTGTACAGATAATTTTTGACCATTCTCCCCTTCACACTGAGATGACAGAAGCTTCTGGTAATCCTCCTGTAGCATGTGAGCAAGAAATTAATGAAACCTTAATGGATTTACCAGGTGTTTCAAGCCATGAGAATTAAGTAGTTCCTGAATGTCATGATTCGAATACTGCCTTAGTCACATATAAGTCAACATGGATCAATAGTTTGGTGGAACATCTATGGCAGGAACAGAAAAAGAAAAAGGATTATGAAGAGGATAACAGTGTCATCACCTTGCAAAAACTCTTTTTCCAATTATATGGACAACATTTATTTGCTGAAGCACTATGGAAAGAGGAGAAGAAAAGAATGAGCAAGATCATAATATCACAAAATAAGGAGATTGAAGAATTGAAAGAACAACTAGAAAGATAGAAATAGCACATGGAACATGCACTTAAATTAGCTGATCAAGCTCTTGCTTTTAGACCACCTCCTTGAGTATATGTTTTTTGTTTGGAAGAACAATATCTTTTGTTTCAGTTGATGTTAACCTTCAGAAATGTAAATGTAGAGTTCAAAATTGCACAAGAGTTTTATGGGCTGTATCAAATCTTACCACCATGGCAGTAAAATCTATTGTGTGAGTTGTATATTCATAATTCTATCATTCTTGCAGAAACTGAGTGGAATCCTTTGCTCTATATAGAAGATGTGCATTTGAAAGCTTTAATGTCATAGATGTCTAATGAGGCGAATTATGATAGACAACTGGTTAATTACAAAGATGAGGAGAGAACAAAACCTTTACCCTTGACGGAAAAAAGTAAACAACCAGAAGAAATACTTCAAGACTAGTTTACATTAACCTATGGGAAGAGTAATCCAGAAGTTAGAAAGAAGGTATTTTTTGCTAAAGCCAAAGTGTATGCGAAATATGAAAACTTTTCCTACTTTGCATTCCAAAGAGCTATGACCGGAGTAAGAGGTAGATGGGCACAGTTACCTGATTCTCTCAAGAAATCAGAGCTGCACAGTCCTATTAATTTGGAAGCAGCACTATATAGAGTTCCAAAATATTTAGAACTGGGAAAGAAACTAAGGCCAAAGCTATGGTATCCTTTAACCATACAACCTCCAATGCTTTTATGGCCCCTGTATGATATTGATGTTGACAAACTTGATAAGTTACAGGAAGACCACAGGCGAGAAGTATGGGAAAGGACCAGAGGATTCTATTATACCTTCAAGAGCAGCAAAAAGGAAAAGACAGAAGTTGGGGAGCTCAGATCTTTGACAAAGAAGTGTAATGCTTGAGGACAAGCATTAGTTTAGTAGGGGGTAGATGATGAGTCTAAAAAAATGCCTTTATTTTGTTACGTTTAAGATACTTTGTGATACTCCGTTTATCCTTGTTTTAACACTTATAAGCCTATATTTGATAAACCTTTGATTATTTATGGGGTAGAAAAAATATGTCATCTTTTGCCTAAATTATATCTAATATGCAGTATTTCATATAAATATCCAAATGTGCGTTCTTATGCTTGAATTTAGTTTGATGGATGTTTATTTGCAAATATGTCTTATATCATAACTAACCTGATGATAAGGATTAAAGGATGAGCAGAAGAATCCAAAAGTTGGTTGCCGACAGCATTCAAGGAGAAACGAGCATCAAGGAACAACCACGAAAAGGAAGTTATAACCACTCCAAGAAACATGGCAGTGAGTAAGGAGGAGCTTTTACGAGCCATTACCTTCTCTGCATTTACATTATAACAAGCAGATGCTGAGACTTCATTGCTCCCTCCTCAATTCTGTTATCCTTCCTTTCTACTTTCAGTTGTTCTCCTATATATGTCGGGATCAAATCCTGTGTGTGAATTTTTTAGTTTTTGATTTTTGATAAGTTTTATCGAGTAAGAGAGAACATTGATTCACAGTTTGTTGTAGTTGTGTTTTACAATTCTGAATCATGTAATGACTAATTAATGAAATGAATTAGTTTTATTTAGCTTCTATCCTATGTTGGTAGATTAGAGAAGCCAACCAAGGGGGCCCACTTGGAAGGTGGATTAGATTAGGATAGAATAGATTCATTTTACTAGCATTAGCAGTATTTTAAGTAAGATGTAGCTAGTTAATTCCTTCCTGTAGCATCACACTTCATGAACATTCCTGCAGCATCTGCGAGAACAGTCTAGTGGATGAGTCAAGATGGAATCTCTGTTATCTTGTCATTATTTTTTCAACATTCATAGATTCAGTCAGGGATTTTTTTAGTGGCGATTAGTCACCAAATGGTGAATATGTCTCGATTGGGCTATAGAAATTGGCGAAAAAAAACACCATATACTAGTTGACCAGTTCACCCAGATTTTATAAAATACTCATGTAGTGGTCAGAACATTTGCCACTATTATTATGTAATTTCAGTTTGGTAGTCAGGTTCTTTGCCCATATTTCTCTTTAATGTTTACTCTTATTCGCCATGGAATTAATTAAGTGTCTCTTTCGACAATCATCATTCACCAAATTCCCATTTTCCTATGTGAAATTTTTCTTTGTCCTAGGACCCAATTCGCCATGCATCACATACAATGGGGTCCCAAATTCTTGCCATATTCGCCCACTTGATTACTTGAAATTACGCAGGCTTCGCCAAATATTAGTTCTTATCATATGTAACAGTCGGCCCATTCACCAAAATGAAAATAGTTTATTTGTAGTTGTCTATTTAAGACATGAGTTTCATTATTGAAACATGCCGAAAGGAGCCTTCTTCATAGTATTATGATCAATAGAGAACTAGAATGACTATGACTACGAGTCTATAGTATTTTATTGCAGCCTTAATTTGATGGAGATGTCATAGTAAAATTTAAATAGGAAGAGGAGTAGGACTAATGAAGGTGGAGATGTCCAAGAGAGGCCAACAAAATGTAAAAATATATCTTCATACTTTGGCGAGGGTAGACGCAATAGTGTTGGTCAAAGTAAGGAAGGTACATCATCAGAGGAGCCTGTACAATCTCAACCTACACAAGATTCCATTCAACAAATTGGGGAGCCTAATAAATCTGGTGACAGAGTTGCAGAACCTAATATCTCTAATGAAGATGACCTTGAAGAAGAATATTTAGTAAATAACCAGTACCAGGACGAATCAATCGACTTCGATGATGATGATGGTGCAATTAACAGTAATAGTGACACTAAAGGGAGAGGAAAATTGAAAGAAAAAACTAATCGTCAGTGGGAGATGGCCAGGAGATTTAAATTTGATTGGGCAGCAAACTATCCATTCATTGAACCCGTGGACAATCCAATTGTAGGTGAGCCACCAGTAGAATGCAGATGTGCAATTTGTAGTTGGAAGTATAAAAAGGAAAAGCGGTTGCAGCTTAAACTAGACACCATAGAGAAACATGTTGGTAAGATTTATGAAACCTCAAATGTAGATGGTAAGGAAATAAAAATGGTAAGATATAAAACAAAGTAACAATGTCAACATAAAAGGATGCTGAAGAATATTATATGTTTCAAAAATTTTAGATGAAGCCTGGTGAAGTTCAAGGTTCTATTAATGCTATTTTTGCAAAAGCAAGTGAAGTAGAAGAACGTGGAAAAGCTGTTCAATTAAGTAATGTTTTCTATATTTTGAGTAGAGGGCGTCCAATGATAGACTATCTAGAAATGAGTGGTTTTTTACACTTTCTAAAAGTTCCTAACTATCCTGTCAGTCATTGGTCGATAAATAATGGATGGGAATGGGCAAGTTGTATTGCACAGGTTGAAATAGAGGATGTACAAAGAAAAATAAAAGAGTCAAGCTTTATTGCATTGTCCTTAGACAAAGTTACAACAATAGATAATACATCATGGGTATGCATGCATGTTTATACTATACATAATAATGTTCGCCAACCACATCTACTATTTGTTGCTAAATTGAGAGACAATGCAACAGTAGAAACTTTATTTCAGTTAGTAAAGAGCAATTTAATTTAATATGGAGCTATGGATGAATTGACAATAGCAAAGAAGTCGGTCTGTGTTGGAGAGGATGGAGCTTCAGTAATGCAAGGTCAAAGGAATGGTCTTTGCACAAAAATGCAAGCTTCTTGTTCACCATATGTTTTTTCCATTCACTGTATGGCCCATAGGATGAATCTTGCTTTTAGAGTTGTGAAGAAGTTTCCTTCAGTAAACAAGGTTGAAGATTTAGTAAGAGAGTTGTATGCATATTTTTATCAAAGTCCCATGCATTTTAGGGAATTTCAACACTTTGCTAATGGAATTACTGATAGAAACAAGCTTCTAAAAGATGTTGATACCAGATGGATCTCTTTGGATGGACCAACGCATCGAGTGTTTTTTGAATATCAATCTTTGATTGGACTGATGTACGAAAATTGGGACAATGCAAAAAATCAGAGATGTGGCAACCTGCTTTGGAGGTTAAGCAATATAGAGACACTTTTGACTTTGGCATCTCTTCTTCTCATGCTAGAAGAAATGAGGTTAATTATGAAAAAAGCCCAACAAAGAGCCATGTATATTGCAAAATATGCTCAGTTGCATAAAATGTCATGCCGAGCCCTCGATAGTCTCTATCGTACTGACCTAAATTTATCTGATGATAGATTTAATCACTAGAAAAAACTAACAGATTTGGACAATCCTGATAATTATTTAAAGATCATTGAAAATGGAGATTTATGTGTTTGTGTAAGGGGATTTCAGATACCAATGTACTACAGTGCCCCAAAGAAGCAAGCTACAAGAGTTACAAGGGAAAAGTTTACCAAGATCGTCGAGTCTATAGCATCTACTACAAGGGACATAGCCTATAGAGTTTCCTTTGAAATAATACCATGATTCCCATATGATCAACTGCTTGAGGCCATGGAAATTGTGTTTCCTCAATATTGGTCCTTCAACAATAAGGAAGATTATCGTATAAGGCTGTTAATTTTGATAAAGGAATTTTGCAAATCTATAGAATTCAATGAAGTGACTATCAATGGAATATTAGATGAGGGTCTTCTTAGATAGCAATCAGGTAGCAATCAGGCACGTTTGCAAGGACCATGAAGCATCAATATCAATTAATGTGTAATCCACATAAAGAGGGCTCGATAACAAAGCTTTGGACAAAACTAAAATAGAGCACATTGTTGCATGAAGAAATTTCAAAGTACTTCAAGCTTGCTGATCTATGTCAAACCATGATATTAGGTTCAGTGGAGGATGAGAGAGTTTTCAATGCTTTGGGCTTCCTAAAATCAAAGCTAAGAAACAAACTAGACAAGAATTTGGAATCATGCTTGAGGGTATACACATCTAGGTATAATGTCAATACTTTTCCTTTTCAAAAAGCAATGGAAATCTAGAAGAAAAGATGCAAAAGAAGAAGGGTGGGATTGGGCAACACCATTAACCAATCTCCTATAGTGACTCCAAGTGGGACAAGTACAGTTAGCAATGGCACTGGCCATGGGATTGGGAGTCCGAGTCATAGAAGCAAAGGTTAGAGTGAACTTGAAGTTGAAGAAGACACAAACAAAAATGAAGAGAACAATGAAGCAACTGGACTACCAGAACTGGATCATGATGATGACATAGAGATGAATTGGAAAATTTAAGAAATTTTTGCTAAATTAGCAGTGGCAGCCAATAGGTATTTTTTGAACTTATTAACTACTATATGATATCCTATCATTCAATGTTCATTTTAGAAAAGCAAGAAATTAGAATGCATTATGTTTCATCATTAAAATTTGAGAACAAAGAGTAGTATTACTGTAGAGTGTAGTTTATATCATGTCATCAATGATCATTCATATTTGAATTTGAAATTCCTAAATGAAATTTTTTTTTCTATTTTATTCATTTATTCAACATGCATTGAATTGGAAAACATGAAAATTAGATAGAATCATAGATTCAATTCCACAATTAATAATTATTAATGGTTTTCATTTGCAATATTTAGCTAATATGGTACAATTCTTGTAAGCCAATGACCTTGAATTCCCTTTTATAGAAAAAAGGGAGCAACAACAGCTTCAGGTCAATTTTCCTAATGTGAAGTCTCAAAATCTAAATCAGTAAGACATCTATGAGTCTAAAACATCTCTACAACTTTAGTTGTACATTTCTGCATTTGACAGGCTAGTTTAGTAAATTAGCAATTTTAGCATAGGCAATAGCATCTACAAGGCTGTAACATCAAAAAACCAAGTTCAAATTTGTTACTTTAAACTCAATTCTAGAGTCTAGACTGTAGTATGTAGGATAATATGAAAGATATTCATATATAGTAAAGATATAGAGATGATTGAAACTGAAAGTACTTTCACACACAGACTATAAGTTTCTATAGTATGCTCCATTCTTCTTTGATTGGAAGGGCAAAATTTTTGATGTTATGGTAAATGACCTGCATTCTTGTTAGCATTCCATACTTGGAAGAGCGAGTTTCAAGCAATGTTCATTCCACTAGTGCATGCAAATTTGTGAATGTTTTGATGCACTTTGCAATGCGTTCATGAGTTTTGTCCTAAGGAAGGTTGTCTAAATCAGAGGTTATTTGGTCCTCCAACTTTTTTTTGTAAACTTCTCTTCCAACGAAACCCGTTGTTGAGAAATTAGGTCTAGGACTCGGTAAACCAAGAGATATCAATTTTGTTGTTTTATTGTTCATCTTGGCGAGCTTTGGCCCAAATAAAGCAAGAACTTCTTTTGCTTCTGTTAGTTTTTGACATTTATGAAATACAGAAGTCATCTTTATTATTGAACCAATGTGGTCTTGAATTCCCTTGCTTGCCAAATGCCTGTCAGCAGTGCTGTTGATTTCTTCCATAATCCGCTTTGTAGTTTTTTGTCTCTGACCAAAACTTTTGTTCTCCTCAAGTTGCTCTTTCAGCTTCCCAAAAACATCTATAATAGCTTTGTAGAGTTCGAACCAATCACACAACCTATCAGAAAAAGTCTTTATGTGCCCCCAGAAGTAATTTTTTATTTGCTTTACTGTATTATTTACATGGTCATTCAAGCCGTTTTCATATTTTTTAATAGTATCATTTTCCTTCTTTAGGTCTTCTTTCATTTTTGAGTACTGGTGTTCACTATGTTTTCTTATTTGCTCTACTTTATTTTCCCACCCTTTTGCTTTCTCTTCCCACTCTTTTGTTTTTACCCTCTCATTTTCCAATTCTTTATTTAACTTATTGTTTACATTTGCAGCATTCACCAAGTTTCTGTATAACTTTGTTGAAGATTCTTTTTCATCCTGGAGTTTTTTTCCCATTTTTTCCAAATTTTCCCTCAGAGTTTTCAGTTCTGCATCCATTTGTTCTTGTTGTTCAATTGCTTCTTTAGAGCCAGAGGATGAATTTTTTATCCTTTTCTCTAATTCTTTGCATTTGTTTACTGCTGCTTTCTCACTTGCCTTTACATTTGCTAGGTTTGCCTTTAACTTATCTATTGTGCCTTGAAGCTTTCCTTTCTCTCTCTCCAACTTCATCACTAAACTATAGACCACTTGGTTGGTCATTTTGGACACATTTATCTTGTCCACATTTTTAATTTTGGATAAATCCATTTGTAGGGTGCTAACTTGAAATTCAAATGGATCTAACTGACTCTCTGGTGGATTGTTATCTCTAGCTGGGGGCATAACAACCATGAATTCTATCATATCTTTATCTAGGTAATATGTGGGAAATAGCCTGTTGGTTGTAGGTTCTACATCACGAGCTGTAGCAATTGCTTCCATCTTCATTGTCTTACTATTTTGTCTATTCTTGTTTTTTGATTTTTCATAGTTAGTTACAAATTCATTGTAACAAAAATCAGGATTTTGTGAGACAATTGAATGTTTGAATGGTGAAATAGTAGTAGAACTTGCTCTGATGTATGAGCTTCCACCAATACCATGAGGATAACCAACACCTAGACCCATTAGTGGGGTTTGTGAACTGTTTTGAGGGTTTTGTCCTGAAGGATGGGCAATTGTTGGACTCACAGTCACCATTGGCGTTGTTGTACTAGTAGTACTACTAATACTTGTCATAACCTTCTACTTCTTTACACTTTCTTGATCTCTGGGACCAATTTTTTTTGCATCTATATACAATGTCCTTTTTGGACCACTAGTTGTAGTTGTACCCATGATATCTACAGCTGTGGGAGTGACAGTTGATTTGGATTGAATCTGAGTGCTTGGAAGTGGAACTGTAAATGAAGCAGGAACAAATTAAATTAACTGAGATGAATCCAATGTGGATGGAATTGACCGAGTTGATGATTGATCTCCATGCCCAAGGCTTGGTTTCTAACCATGTTTTGGTGCTACAGCTGGTGGTTGAGGTGGTAACCAAACCCCTTCTCCACTGGGATCCAAACCACCAAAACCTTGGTAGCCCATTTTTTCTACAATATCTGCCCCTTTGCTATATAGAAGTGTGGTGGATGCATCAACTCCTCTCTAAATTTGTGTACTGGATGAGGGATTCAAAGAATCTTGGTCATCATAATCATCATCAGTATCACTGTGATGTGCTTCAGTTGGATGCTCCTTATTCCACAATTCATCAAATATTCTATCCTCTTCAGCCTCATCATGATCTAAAGAAGTCTTTGGCTCACTGAGATTCTTCCTCATTTTCCAAAATTGATAAATTTTGCTTTGACTCCATCCAACATCTATACAATCATTCATTAGCTCTTTTGAAATAGGTTTTGTAGATGGTTTATCAGCTTTCTTGTAGAAATTGGATGATGTCATGCCTTGCACTTTTCCTTTTTGTTTGTGTAATGCCATTATTTGTGATGACAATTCCTGTATTGACATATTATTTTCAGCAACATATTTCTCCATTTGTTTTTTGACCTCCTCCCAGGAGTCAATGTTTTTAAAATTTTCAATCAAAGGCATACTTTCATGTTGATATTTTCTTGCAGAAGTCCCAATGCCCTTAAGCCTTGCTCCAATTATGTTCAGTGGATCATACTGCCAGTGACTGTCAACATCAAATCAAAAAATTGAAAAAAAAGGCTTCTACCACTTTGAATCCTCTTCTCTAATATGCAAACCCTCCAAAGAAGAATGGCAAGGAGGGAAATATCATTTTCTTTTGCTGACCATGAAAGAGTACATTTGTGCTCTCCATTTTTCATACACATTCCAATGCAAATACCCTCTTTGTTACATGTATTGGAAGTTTGTAGGGTTCTACCCATGAACCGTAAAACCTTAACATAGTGTACTCTTCCATTAAGTACCAGTTAGCCAATTGTAGTTCACTTCTGAGTTGAATGCAATTTCTACAACTAACAAGCAATCTAGGCATTGGAGTGCCTATAATTTATGGTACATTGGTGCAAAAAAGAAGTCTACAAAATTGTTGTAGTTCCTTTTGTTATCAGTCATCCTTATATGAGGTGTCCACTCATATATTGGATTTTCACCTTCAGTCTGACTGCAAAGCTTGTTTGCCTCAAATAATGCACGATGCTTTGCTAGGAGAAGATAGCACAAGTAGGTTGTGAATCTAAATGTTTTCTCTAAACCTCTTTGAATCATTAGTAATTGATCTTGCATGCAATGAACAATGTGCTCAATAAAATGATATCTTACTGGTTATTTTTTTAAAATGAATATGATAAAGCATTTCAAGAATGTTAGCATCCACTTGTTTGTTACTATCCAATCCCAAACAAAATGCTAGCAAGGAAATACTGTCCTGTGCCCATGGCACAAAAAATTCAAAATCATAAGGAGGCATGTGATTTGGACTCAGCCTACAACCGCTTGTTATTCCTCTGATATAAGAATCTCTTTGTTCTGCATCTAATTTTTCATAATCATCTGCCAGCTTTCCCAAGTCAATATGTATGTTTGAATGTTGTTGTTGAAACCCTAGGTTCAACAGACTAGCAAATTCACTCTCAGTTATAGACAAAATTTCCTCCTGAGTAATTTTATTCACAATTGCTTTTCTATTTTCATCATAATTTTCGGTGCAGAGCATAACAATTTCTGGGCAAGGGAATACTTGAGGTAATGCCATGTGTGTCGACCCAGCTAGCCACGGTGCAATTTTATTTGCAGTTGCTTTTACACTAGGGTTAAATGAACAAAAATTTGAAGCCTTATTTGGATCGTTCCACTTGTTTCAAGTGCAAATATTATCTCCATTATACCCTTATTTCCATGAATAACAAGATCATGTATATCATGGAATAAATCACTGAAACCTTGTGTTTTAAGCATATTGTGGAATTTTGTTATTTTGCCCATGTTATTCTTGGTATTTTTTTTGCCCATCATGGTAAATATTTAAACACAGCTACAAGCCTACAAGGGTCATTCAAAATTAAAACCTTACAGACTAAATTTTTTTATATAATTTAAATAGTAAAGTTGTAAAATTTAAAATGCGGGATGTAATTTTTCAGGATTTTAGTAGTTACACTTACCCGTTCACATTCACGTTGCCCTTAGTTTCGATTTTTGCAGAGAGCTGAGAGTCTAGAGACTGTAGTTTGTTGCTTTCCTCGGACCACAATCCTCAACCCAAAAATTAAGAATCCGTAACTTTTTTGCGTTGTAACTTTGTAAATTGTAATTTGTAACCCCTTTCTAATTTCTAAATCTGCAGACAATGTATAACTGCAAAATTAAAGAAACTTAATGCGCCAAAATTGTACAATCTATACTCTATAGTCTATAGTCGACACACTTTTCACATAGTACACTTTCAGTATAAATGTGAGTGGAATCGTGGACCACTAGTGTTACCTAACCCGTCATAATGTATTAATGTCATTCATAACATCACTGTTAACTACAAGTGGAATGTGATTATGTCAATGTGTTAACAGAGCAATGACACATGTCATGTTTCCAGGATGCATTTGAAATGACGGGGTTTCTTTTTCCTTTTCATCCTGAAACTCAACTTCGGTCATTGATCTATTAACATCCAACGACACCATTGAATGGTGTGGTGGCCCCGTGGGTCATGGGTCCCACTCCCATTAACTATGGTAGTCAGGTATTAGGATGGCTCACATCATGAGTTAGACATGTTAGTGTCACATCATCACCAAATTGAAACTACATTGTTATTTTTTGGTTGACCGAGGAGTTTAGTGACACATGTCATGTTTTCGAGATGCATTTGAAATGACAAGGTTTCTTTTTTCTTTCATCTCGAAACTCAACTTTGGTCGTTGATCTATAAACATCCAACAGCACCGGTGAATGGTCTGGTGGCCCCGTGGTTCGTGAGTCCCACTCCCATTAACTAAGGTAGTCAAGTATCAGGATGAATCACATCATGAGTCAGATGTGTTAGTGTCATGTCATCACCAAATTGAAACTACATTGTTATTTGTTGGTCGACCGAGGAGTTTAGTGACACGTGTCATATTTTTGAGATGCGTTTGAAATGACAGGGTTTCTTTTTCCTTTCATCCTGAAACTCAACTTCAGTCGTTGATCTATAAACATCCAATGGCACCGGTGAATGGTGTGGTGGCCTCGTGGGTCATGGGTCCCACTTCCATTAAATTACGAGTATAGTTAGAATATTATTGTACTTGCCGGTAGGCTAGTACTATTGCATTCAGTTTGCACAATAAGTGAATTAGTTTAGAATCAACCAACTAATGAAAATGAACTATTTTTCTTTTTATCAAATATTTCTAAAGTTTTTATATAAATTTATTATTCTCATATATTATCTATATACTATTTATCTGAATGATAATTGGTTCTTTTTATTTAGTGTTATAAGACCTCTTTTCTCGGAGGCTACCTCCATGTTCATTTATTTTCGGCTAGATTCTCGCATACTTTTTGACATAAATTTTCTTTTACATAGATTTCAATATCACAATTTGTAAATTGAATAAGAAATAATTATATTATTAAAAAAATTAATAATTCAAGAAAAAAGAGTTTATTGGGTTAATCCTAAGCTAGGTGATTCTGATAACATTTTGATATGCAATAATCTATAAATTATACAATTTTAAATCTAGAGAAGGATTGGTTAGAACCTTCTTCACTAACTTGGTTATTAAAAATTAAAATTAAATAATTTAGTAAACTATTTTAAATGTATATTTGTATAATTATATATATTCTAATAAAATATTTAAATTATTTTGTACCTAATTAGAATTTATTTTAATTGAAGTTAAAATTAGTAAATTTTTGTATTTATTTTAACCAATATTTGATATGCAAATTAATAAACCTTTTGCAAACATTGGTATATCAATGAAATTTTTAGATTATAGAACTAATATGGAACTAGGTGATTCCATTAGTTTACTAAAAATATTTTATATTTACATAGGCTTTTATAAACAATTCAATAGAAAATTAAAAAATGCAAAATATTGCAATGTTGCATAAGTAAGCATAAGAAGTTAAAACAATGAAATACAATTTTATATGGAACTGAAACTCGAGAAATTTCATTGATATTGCTTGAAATTTACAAATTTACAAAATTGGGGGAAAACCCTAGACTCTAAAAGTATTTTACTATTCATTGTAGAAACCACCAGAATTGACCATGGTTGCGACTTCTTCTAGCTAGTTGTTGCCATCTTCCACTTCATCCAATAAAAACCATTTTTGAAGAAAATTCAACCCAATTATTGCGCATTTCCTATGGTGCTGCAACTACCCAGTAGTCAAGCCCAGTAAAAATCGTTGCAGGACCACATTCTAGCTAGGTTCTAGAAGCTTGTGGACTTCACCCGCCCAAGGGATCCCCACTCCTGAAACTGCATGAGCGACAATTTCAATGTCATCGTCCAAATATACTACTTTAAAAATCTTCCTTAGGAGCAACAGAATTTTAGCCCTTGCTTCTCCAAGGTCAAGTAGGGAGGCTAGAAATTGTGACGTAATGTCACTATTGACACGATATCGATTCTCATTCTTCAAAAACTCACGCCCCAGAACCATTTTGATAGAAGCAATAAAAAACTTCATACCAGAGCATGGAACAATGTCATTGCAAATTGACAAGAGGTTTTCCTCAAGAATGTGACCTAGAAAAGCCTTCTGCTCCTCTTCAAAAATGCATCTCAGGTGAATAGGGTTGTCCATCTTTACTGCAAAGTTCAAACTAACACCAAACAATTAACAAACAATTAACAAACTAGACCTATTGACTACCAAAAATGAGATGAGCAATGATGAAAGAATTAGCTCAAATGCCTATAAATAAGCTTGGTGGGCAGGGTGCCAGGATTATTTGTTTGTTTCCGTCTGATTGCCAATTCAATTACATTAAATTAGCAAATATTCTCAAATCTTGAACATAATTGCAAGTACATGCCGAAAAGGCCAATTGTAATTAAATACTAATACCATCCATTGTCTTGTAATGCGTGTGAAGCCACTTAACCGATGGAAAAGGTCAATTGTTATTAAGACTAATAGTAATAGTATTGTTGCTAGTGGACTGTGGCATGTCCTGTAATGCGTGTGAAGCCACTTCGCCAATGGAAAAGGCCAATTGTAAATTGTAATTAATAGTGACAAGACATCAATATACTATCTTCTACAACTTAAGTGATACACGCTGAACAGATTCGTGTCACCATTCCAAACACTTGAACAAGGTTGAGGCTTCAGATACTAGCGAGAGAATGTTGCTATCATTGACATGGCATTTAATTCTTTTTGGGTGCACTGTACTTTGCATACAACTTACCTTGATATGTGTCAACATTCGGGTGACTACCTCGACAGTTCTTCTTCCTTCAAGAAATGTTGGCCAAAATTAAACCTCAGCCATTGATCTTGGATCATCAGATGGTCTGAGTTCTCAAATAATACATTTAACATAATTACAGTGGTAGTGGCCAATAATTTATGTAAGTTCGTATGTTAGGTTAGGCTACTTATTTCTCATCTTTTGAAAATAGCCATACCAACTATAACTTTCTGAAAACTATTTGCCATAACAAATAAATTAATTCAATTATTTGAAAAATAATTTCGCCACCTTTTTATAAAAAGGTATCGGTTATTAAAATATTCACCAACCAATATCCATATTTCAAAACATAATTTTCCATCAATATTAATAATTTTATTAAAAACAAAAATTATAATCGCCATTATTTTATAAAAATTGTCTAAACTATTAAAAAAATCGCCACCAAATATCCATCCATTGACGCATAATTCGCCAACACTATTAATTTTTTTTTTACCCAAATGACATGTGATTCACCACAATTTTATAAATTTTGGGAGGGAGGGGTTCCTTAAAGTTATCCTTGGATTCAGTAGTTTCCTTTCCACAGCAGTAGTGTAGTTTCCTTCCTTTGCATTTTTACTTTCCTGCAGCACAAGCATAATGACTCATCAAGGTACCTAGTGCACATGCTATGCCGACCATTTCAAGTATATGTCCTTGGGTTGAAAATATAAATGCACCTCATGGTAGGGGAAAAGTAGTCCTTAGCTTGAATAGATTATTCCTAAGCCAGGCCTAGCGCATGACTATGGAACACCTATTGTAAGGCGGTTCAACTTCTCTATAGGTTTTTTGGACAACACTAGGAAGGCATTCCAATCAATATGGTTCAGCTCAGTGTACTAGATCTTTGAACACTCATCTTGGAAGTGTGACTTTTTTAAAACACCTTGAAACTTGAAAAATACTAGTTTCAGGACCATCTTTGCAGTGAGGGAAGATGATGAAGAAGCTATTGAATCTGCAAAAAATCAAGATCCATTAGTCTAGAGGTGAATAGAGATCAATCTACATAAATCGTAATAATAATGTAAGTACAACCCAAAAACCCTAATTGTTAAAAGACATCTAGAAACCATATTTGTAACCCTAAAAGGCAAAAAATAGCTCACCTGGCATACCTCAAAGGTGTGCTAGGTGTTCTTTTCCCCTTATAAAAAAATTTAAAATAAGAGTGCACACATATCACACTATTACAACATAAGGGTGAGTCAAAAATAAAGGGCATGCATTTAGCACACCTTGTGGGGTGTGCTAAATATACATCCTTTACTTCACCTAAGGGATACTTCAACCTTATTAAAGGTGCATAGTTGCACACCTTTCACTAGGTGAAGACAATATAAGTTTTAGTTTTTTTTATTTTTTAAGTTTTTTGAAACAAGGTGTACACACCTTTTACTAGGTGAAGATAGTGTAAGTTTTAGTGTTTTAAGTTTTTTAGTTTGTTGAAACAAGATACACATCTTGTTCACCTTAGGAGGTGCACATTATGCCTTTTATTTTTTTATGTGTTGTGTGTTTAGGTGCAAGGGTGGTTGGGAACAACAACACACCTCTTGGGTTGTAGAGGTGTGGTCGATTGTAGCTCGAAGGAGAAAATAAAGGTGATGAGAGGGGTGGGGTCCTAGGCTTTATAGGCCTAGGATCTAGTGCACCTCTTGAAGTGCATAGCTACACTACTATGTAGTTCCAAGAGGGAATTTCTTTCTTCAATTCCTTAGTGCAATAGCATAAATAGTGAGGTTTCCTACATGTGCCTCTTTTTTGAAAAAATATGACTTTCTTCCTTAGAAACAAGGTTTTTGGCATTTGGCTTTCTAGGCAGAAACCCAAATCAAGATAAGTAAAACCATAAAGGAATTAGACCCTAGACTAGGGATCTAGAAGGCTTTAAAATAAAGTAAAGGGGTCCCCATATCTAAGTGAAATAGTGCATGCATTATGAAACCACAACAAAACACTTGCCTTCATTATGAAGAATCAAGATCAAGACCTTCTAGCTCATATAGCAATTCCTCCTCTTCATGCCAATACTAAAGAAATTTCTCCTAAGGATTATTAAATGAAGGGGATCATATTGGGAAAGCCCATGGTGGATACAATTAAAGTTTTGATCACTACATGCATGAAGGAGGTGTTCAAACACATGGAACATGATGTATTTGAATTGATAATGCTGCAAAAGAAGAATGAGCTATCTACTTGAATGAAGTGATGGGACCCATTGACCTAGAAATCTAGAGATCACTCTTGGAAATGAATTAGGTATGAAATAGGTAGGGCCATAAATGAACTCATTTTTGGAAGTGTGTCAACAATGGCATGACAATTTTGAGGAAAGAGGAGTGCAAATAATATAGGGTGATTTGAACATATTGCACAACATCCAGTCAAATGCTAAAAATTTGGTTTCCATTGTGATGGAGACACAATAAAAGACCAAAATGAACACATAGGAAAAGGGAAATATTATTATCAATGAAAAATACCCTATGTGCTTACAATAGTATGATTCTAGAGAAAGAAATCCTCCACACAGTACCTTCTCTCTAACTCCACTATGAACTACCTTTACAATGCCATAAATGTTCTTAAATAGACCCCAATTCATGTAGGGTTAGGAATACATTCTACAATACACCAGTTGGCATCCACTACCAAAATAGAAGGTTCCAAAAGTCACATTAGAAGTCAGTGTAAAATTAGAAGAATCTAGAAATAGTAGTTGAACTTCTGGGAGGCATAACTTTTGAACCAGGATTTTGATTGATGAACTATTTACATTTTTGAGAAGCTCTTGAAGTGCTCTACTAGAATTTTCTCATCCCTCATTTTTTGGCCCTATACAAGGCCATTTAGTGCCCCAAATCTGACTTTGAAGCACTCTTAGAAGATCTCCAAGAAACTTTAAACTGCAATAACTTTCTAACTGTAAAGTCTTTTGACCTGATTCTTTTTCTAGAGCACTTTAAATTATAATTATAATTATCCCTCCAAATTACACCCTCTAACTCATCATAATTTTGGCTCTATTAAAAAATAACTCATTTTCTACATTTACATGTATCCCAAGGTGCTTAAAAAATCTAACTTAGAAAACTAATAGTGGAACTATGAGAGTTGGAACCTTTATTTGACCCAAATGGGTATCCAGAGATAAAAACACATTAAATAGAAACTATCTCTAACCATATTTTTGATTGATATAGGATTTCCCTTACACCGTTGGATACTCCTACATCAAACACCCAAGGTAGATTGAAAAGTGACCCTATCACTATATGGTAGAGGAAAACCCAAATGGGCAACATCTACTACTAATATCCAAGTTGAGTCCTCTATTGGTCATCCTTTCCACTTCACCAAGTACTCTTCATATTGCCTATTTCTGGTACTCCTGCCCAGATGACTATCCAAAATCCCTTCTATATCCTCCTTAGAAGTAGGAATTGGACATGGCTCCAGCATCAACCCCTCATCTACACCATCATCATGATATTTTGTTAAGTCTGCAATGTTGAAGATAGGAGAAATGTGAATCCCATTTGGCAACTCCACCTCATATGCATTTCCTGAGCCATGCTTCTTCATAATTTTACAAGGGCCAAATTTCTTCATCTTTAGCTTGTTGTAAGTACCCACTAGAAACTATTCCTTTCATATGTGTACCATAACCAGATCCCCTATTTGGAACTCCTTATGTCTCCTCCTTTGATCTTCCTTGGCTTATACTATTGATTCATCTTGGTGATGTGTGCATGTACCTCCTCATGTCGACTCTTGATATGTTTAGCAAATTCTTCTACCTTGGCACTTATCCTCTCCCCTTGCTCCATTTTCCTTTATTTTGGTGTAGTCCTTGGGCTAATTTCATAGATAATTTGAAATCGTGATCTACTAGTACTCCTATTTATAGAATTATTGTAAGAAAATTCTACTTGTGGCAGAATCAAATCCCATCCCTTGGGCTTATGATGTAGGGAAAAATGCAATGGAAGCAAACACAACAGGAACCAACACTAGCAAGATAATAAAAATTCTTCTAATTAATTTATCAAATGAATAGTACATACACTTTCTCTCCTATAGATTTCTTCTCCCTATGACTTCATATCAAAAAAATTTGTTCTTCAAAAACTTTCCCTAAACCTAAACCTAAAAACTCGATTTATACTTTCTAGGACAGTCTACGAAACATTCTAAATTATTACAATATAGAAAATTCTAGATTAATATAGAAAATTCTAGATTAATATAGAATAGGGAAGAACTACCCCACAAGGGCCTAAAAAAATTCTAAAAAAAGATCTTATCCTAATCTTGTATCGACTTGTGCATAAAACTTGAGCTAGATACTAAATGTGGGTGCTCTTGCACCATACTCCCCTGAAAATTTTATCTCAAGCCCACTTGAGATGAGCTCTTGTAGAGTGGTACCCTACTTCTTGATGTCTTGTTTGGTCATCCAGACAGCATCTACATCTGAATAACCTTTGATTTTTACCAAATACTACTTGGACTCCTTGCCTCTTCTTTGCTTTATGACTTTGGTGTCAAGTATCCTTTCTAGTTGTGGTGTTTGCTTAAATTGTAGACATTGAATGTCTTTTGTATCAGCAATCTATCCTGTATCAATTTCTTTAGTGGGTGCTTTGAATGGTATGAGGTCTATTATGTTGAAGATGGGAGAAATGTCAATCTTAGGTGGCAATTGAATCTCATAAGCATTTGGTCCAAACTTCTTTAATATTTGACAAGGACCTAGTTTTCTCAACATAAGTTTGGTAGATTTACCTTTTGGTAGCCTCTCCTTCTTGAGATTTTCCTATACTAAATCTCCCACTTCAAATTCTAAGTGTCTCCATTGCTAATCTACATACTTCTTATACTTGTCAGAGGTCTGTTGGAGTTGTGCTTTGACTTCATCATGGATTTTTTTTATGGCAGTAGCAAATTCTTCTCCTTGGGCACTAACTTGTTGCTGTGAACTCATATCTCTTGACTCAAAAGTCCTTCTAGGATTAATTCCATATACCACTTGAAATGGTGACTTTTCTGTACTTCTATTGATCAAGTTATTATATGCAAATTTAGCTTGGGGTAGCATTACATCCCATTTTGCTGCATGTTGTCCTATGAGTGTTCTTAACAAATTTCCCAATGTTCTATTAACTACCTCTATTTGGCCATCAATTTGAGGGTGGTAGGCTGATGAGAATGATAAATTGCTTCCAAGTTTCCTCAATAAAGTTCTCCAAAAGTTTCCTACAAACTTCACATCCATTTCTAAAACTATGTTGATAGGTAGCCTATGAATCCTTATGACTTCCTTGAAAAAGAGATCTACTATATGAGAAGCATCATTGGTCGACTTACATGGTAAGAAGTGATCCGTTTTGCTAAACCTATCTACTACAACAAATACACTATCAAGCCCTTTTTGTGTTCATGGTAGCCTAATTAAAAAATCCATTGTTATGCTTTCCCAAGGTCTAGATGGTATTGGCAAAGGTTGATAAAGCCCTACATTTGTAGTCCTTCCTTTGGCCCTTTGACAAATCATACATGTTTCCACAAAGTTTTTAACATTAGTCTGAAATTTAGGCCAATAGTAGTACCTTCTAACCAATTCTAAGGTTTATCCAAACCAAAATGTCCACCCATTGTTCCACTATACTTCTCTTTGATAATGTTTGTTCTCATAGAGCATCTTGGTACACATAGTTGTCCTCCTTTGAAAAGAATTTTATCTTGTATCAAAAAATTAGGAAAATCAGCATGGTATCTTTCACCAAACTCCATACATACCTTGTAGATGTCACCAAAATTGATGGGGACACAGCCCAAGAACAGAATGGACACAACAGAAAAAAAGGGAAATTGTATTAACTGAAAAATAAGCTAGTACATTTGGTATAGAGAAAATAAACTTCAAAACATGCCCTAAGGGCTTACAATAGTATAAATGTGGAGATAATTTCTCCTTTTAGTACCTCCTCTCAGACTCCACTACGAACTGCTTTTACAATGCCAAAAATCTCCTTAAATAGACCCCGAAGGGTTAAGGACTAGGAGTACATTCTAGAAAGTTCTAGTAGGCATCCACTGACCAAATAGAAGGTTCCAAAAGCTATGTTAGAAGTCGACGCAAATCTAGAAGAATCCAAAAACTGTAATTGAACTTTCGGGAGGCATAACTTTTGAACCGTAGCTCCGATTGATGAACTGTTTACATTTTCAAAAATCTCTCAAAGTTCTCTATAGCCCTATGGACCAGCTTTGCTTGTCCCCCATTTTTTGGCCCTTTTTGAGGTCATTTAATTCCCCTAACCTAACTTTGAAGCATTCTTAGGAGGTCTCCACAACCCGAAAAACTGCAATAACTTTCAAACCATGGGGCCTTTTGACTTGATTCTTTTTCTGGAATGCTCTAAATCACAATTACATTCATCTAGCCAATTTACACCTTCTAGTTCACCAAAATGATGACTCAATTACATACTCCTATTTTTTTAGGATTTACACGAACACTGATAGTGGAATTGTGAGAGTTGGAACCTTTATTTGACCCAAATGGGTATCCAAAAATGAAAACACATGAAACAGAAACTAAGTCTAAGTATATTTTTTTGGGTGACATAAGATTGCCCTTATACCTCTGGATGCTCCTGCATCAAAAATCTGGATCTACTACATACATGTCCTTGAGTGCTTCAATTCCCACACTTTCTAGCTGTATCTAGGAGATAGTCAGATTACTTCTACTAAGAGCATTAGTAACCTTTTTTTATATGTCCTTCTTATGTGTGATGATGAAGGTATATGCCTATAAATACTCCATCCATTTCATGTGCCTATGACTTAATTTGTCTTCTCTATTCAGAAAACTAAGTGCTTGGTTATCAATATACACAACAAACTCCTTTGGCAACAAGTAGTGTCTCCACCTTTTGAGAGCTTGAACCAATGCATACATTTCTAGGTCATGTGAAGAGCATTTCTATTTGGCTTCATTGAGTTTTTCACTTGAGAAAGCCACTAGTTTTCCTTCTTGACTAAGAACTGCTCCTATAGCAACCTTGCTAGCATCACATTCTACTTGGAAAACTTTGTTAAAATTAGGTAAAGAAAGAATTGGCTGCTCACTAACCTTTTTCTTAAGCAATTCAAAAGCTTCATTTACAGATTGACTCCATGCAAACTTACACTTCCTTCCTCCTTCAATAGTTTCTAACAGAGGAGCACATATATGACTAAAATTTATTATTAATTTCCTATAAAATGTAGCAATACCATGTAAGCTTCTAACATCTCCAACTATTCCTGGGGGTGGCTAGGATAGTATAGCACTTACCTTTTCTTTATCCATCTTCAAGCTACCTTGGGAGATCACAAAACCTAGATATGTCAGCTCCTCTTACATAAACAAACACTTTTCCAAATTTATTACTAATTTCTCCTCATGAAGTCTTCTCAAAACCATGTCAATGTGCTCTAGGTGTTCTTCCTTTATCTTGCTGAAAATTAATATGTCATCTAAATATACTATGACAAACTTTCCATTGAAGTCTTTGATTATTTCATTCATAAGTTTCATGAAGGTACTAGGATCATTAGAGAGTCTAAATGGCATTACCTTCCATTCATATAATCCATAATTGGTTTTGAATTTTGTCTTCCACTTATCTCTAGCTCTTATCCTTATTTGATGGTACCCACTTTTTAAGTCAATCTTGGAGAAATACTTTGCACCTCTCAAAAAATCAAGCAAATCTTCAATTCTTGGCATTGGAAACCTATATCTAATTGGAATCTTATTAATGACTCTAGAATCAATGCACAACCTCTAGTTTCCTTCTTTCTTGGGTGCCAAAATAGCAAGTATAGCACATGGGCTTAAGCTTTTCATAATCAAGCCCAAATCAAGTAACTCCTTTACTTGTCTAGCAATCTCTTCATTTTATTGTGGTGTCATCTTGTATGCAGCCTTATTGGGTAAAGTAGCTCCAAGAATGAAACCAATACAATGACTAATGTCTCGTATAGGTGGTAAAGACTTTTGCATACCTTTTGAAATCAAACCTTCATATTTATCCAAAATTTCTTTCACTTCATTAGGAATTTCCTTCTTTGTTTTAGCCTCCTTTCTATCATTTCCAACAGGTTCTTATGGTTGTGGGTTAGGCATCAAAAGAAAAAAAGGCTTAGGTTCATCCTTCATGTCTTGTAAGAATTCCTTTTCATCAACCATCATAATTTTGGCTTTCCTCTCTTTATTTTCTTCCACTTCCTCATGATCAGCAAACAAAATCAATCTAATCACCTTTCCATCCTTCTTGATTATGTATGTATTGAGTTTTCCATCATGTTGTGCCTGCAAATCATACTACTAGGGCCTACCAAATAATAGGTGGCATCATCCATGTCAACTATATCACACAAAATTCTATCCTTATAATTTCCAATATGAAAATCAACTAATGCTTGCTCATTTACAAGAGTTTGTTGACCCTTTGTTAGCCATGAAACCTTATAAGGAAAACGATGAGGTATTCACCTAAGTTTTAACTTCTCAACCATCTCAACAGAAAATAAATTCTCAGTAGATCCTATATCAATAATGACTTTACATACCTTACCTCTAGATTTGCAAGCAAACCTCAAGATAGTTTTCCTTTGTGGTGGTTCCATGGTAGTAGGCACTTTCAAAAGTGTTCTTCTCATCATTAAACTTTCTCCTCTTTTAGGCACACTATCTGAGTTAGCCATCTCCTTCTCTTGGTATTCATCATCTTGTACCAAATATGATCTTTTTTCACCTTGTGAACTTGAACTAGCTCTATCTGGACACCTAGATGCATAATGCCCCTCCTTATTGCAATTGAAACAAATAATCAGGCTCACCCTTCTGCCACCAAATCCACCTCTTGAATTTTCTCTTCTACCTCTAAAGTTAACTCTAAAATTTCCTTTGCTTTGACTAGTTTCTTGCTTTTTTTCCTTATGATCTTCCTGGTTTTGTCCTCTTCCTTGGAAATTTCCTCTTCCCCTTTGATTTCTTCCTCTTCCTCTACTATTTTGTTCTTGCCTTCTTTTCAATTTGGCTTCCACCTTCAATGCCAGGTGATACCATTTTTGTATTGTATCCAAACATAATAAATTAAGTTCTTCTTGAATGTTCAACCTCTCCAACCTCAATCCATTGAGATATCTAGCAACTTTTACACTTTCACATTCACTATTCTTTTCCCTTAGGCTTAGTTTTTGGAATTCTTCAGTATAGGTAGTGACATCTAGCTCCTTTTGTCTTAAACTTTGTCTCCTTTGATGAAGTTGAATTTCATAATCCTCAAGTAAGTATGCTTCTCTCACCTTGGTGCACATCCTTTCCATTGAGGTTATCATGTTCTTACCTTCTTTGACCCTTTCCCCTTGAACAAAATTCCACCAAGTGAGGGCTAGTCCCTTCAAATTTGACTTGGCAATTTTTACCTTATTCTTTTTTGCTATATTTTCACATTCAAAATGGTTGTTCAAGGCTTCTATCCAATCCATAGTAGCATCAGCATCCATCTTTCCTAAGAAGATGGGTAGGTCACCTTTGGCATCCTTCTTACCAACTCTTTCAAGGGTTTCTATAAAGTATCTCTGGTCTACAAGTTAACCACCTCTTTCTCAAGGGTATCCTCTTCTTCTCCTTCTTCCTCTTGCTCTGGGGAAACCTTTGCTTTTTTTTCCATCTAGTCCTTCATCTTCTCAAATTCATCTAATAACCACTTATTGATTTTCTCTTGTTCTTGCATCTTCTTTGCTAGTTCAGCATTGGTGACCATGTTTGATGTTTCTACTTCTAACTCTGATCTAGACATAAATTCTAATTGCCTCGGGAGCTTTTCCCAAGCTTTGATACCAAAAATGATGCAGAGAAAAATGCAACGCAAGAAAACACAATAGGAACCAACACCAACAAGATAATAAAAATTATTCTAATTAATTTATCAAATGAATAGTACATACACTTGCTCTCCTACATATTTCTTCTCCCTATGACTTTGTATCAAAAAAAAATTTTCTTCAAAAACTTTCCCTAAACCTAAACCTAAAAACTCTATTTATACTTTCTACGATAGTCTATGGAACATTCTAGATTATTACAATATAAAATTTTTTAGATTAATATAGAATAGGGAAGAATGACCCCACAAGGGTCTAAACAAATTCCAAGAAAATATCTTATCCTAATGACAAAATTAGAATAAATTTCTCAAGTCAGCTCGTGCATAAAACTTGACCTAAATATTTTATGTGGGTGCTCCTGCACCAGTTTATCTCCCACTAAACACCTCAACAAATTTTCTAGACTTCTATTTACCACTTTAGCCTATCCATTAGACTTTGGATGATGTGTAGAACTAAACCTCAATTCTCTCCTCAACTTCTTCCATAAAGTCCTCTAGAAATACCCCACAAATTTAGTATCTCTGTCAAAAATAATACTCTTTGGGAGAACATGTAGTCTCACCACCTCTCTGAAATTTTTTTTTTCAATATGTACAACATCATGAGTCTTGTGGCATGGGATGAAATGTGCCATCTTGGAGGACCTATCAACCACCAAAAATATTGAGTCATTACCCCTTTGTTTCCTCAACAATCTAATAACAAAATCCATACTTATGTTCTCCCAAGGCATTGATGGAATAGGCAATGGCTGATAAAGTCCAATATTTTGACTAAATCCTTTGACTGCTTGACATACTTGACAACTCTACACAAATTTCTTCACATCTTGTGACATTTGAGGCCAAAAATAATGTTCTATAAGAATGGAAACAGTCTTATCTTGACCAAAGTGTCCTACCATTCCCCCACTGTGTTTCTCTTTGATCAAGTTTTCCCTCATGGAACTCCTTCGAATGCATAATTGACTTCCCTTGAAAAACATGCCATCCTAAATGAAATAATCTAGCCACCTAGTTCTTTCTATAGTAACAAGTTCTTTACAAGCCTTCCACGCTTTAACAAAATTAGGATCCTTTAGGTAAATATTCCTGAGTTCATCAAACCCAACCACTTCAACTTGTATTACTGTAAGCAACAACTATCTCCTACTCAATACATCTACAACCCTGTTAGACCTCCCACTTCTAAGTTTCAACACAAATGTATAACTCTACATGAACTCTACCTACTTCATATGTCTCTAGTTCAATTTACTTTTGGCTATTTAGGTATTGCAATGCCTAGTGATCAGTATACAAGAAAAATTCTTTTGGAAATTAATAATGCCTCCATTTCTTTAAGGCTTGAATGATTACATAAAACTCCTAATCATAAACAAAATACTTCTTCTTTGTATAATTCAATTTTTCACTAAAATATGCAATAGGTTTACCTTCTTGGCTCAATATAGCCCCAATAGCACTGCCACTAGCATCACAATCTACCTGGAACACTTTACTAAAACTAAGAAGTGCCAATATAGGTTGTTCTATCACCTTCTTCTTCAACAATTCAAAACTCCTTTTAGTTGTTGTAGTCCACTTGAACTCTTTCCTATCCCCCCTTATTGTTTCAATCAAGGGTACACATATGTCACTAAAATTCTTAATGAACTTCCTATAAAACCAACCAAACCATGAAATCATCTCACCTTTGTAGCAAACCTTGGAATAGGCCATTCCAAGATGGCCTTTACCTTCTTTGGATCCATTTTGAGACCTTTAGATGATACAACAATCCTTAAGTAAACAAACTTTTTTTTAACAAAGCTACATTTCTTCAAATTAATGAACATTTTCTATTCCCTCAACCTTTCAAGGACACTAAAAATGTGAAATAAATGCTCATCAAAAGTCTTACTGAAAATTAAAATATTATCCAAATAGACAATAACAAATTTTCCCAAGAATTTCTTTAGTACCTCATTCATAAGCCGCATGAAGGTTCTTAGCACATTGGTTAGTCCAAAGGGCATGACTAACCACTCATATAGACTCTCCTTGGTCTTGAATGTAGTCTTCCACTCATCTCCCTCTTGTATCCATATCTAATGATAGCCACTCTTGAATTTGTGAAGTATTGAGCTCCACTCAAGAAGTCCATAAGATCATCCATTCTTGGCAAAGGAAACTGATACTTGATTGTTATTGTTTTTATAGCTCAAGAGTCTATGCACATTCTCCACTCTCCATCCTTCTTTGGTGCCAGTACTATAGGTACTACACATGGACTTAGGCTTTCTTGAATCAAATCCTTCCTTAATTGCTAATAAACTTGTATGTTTAGGTCCTCAGTTTCAATAGGAGTCATCCTATGAGCAGCCTTGTTAGGAAAACTAGCTCTAGGGATTAAACCTATCTGATGACTAAATCATTATTAGAGATGACATCTCCATACTCACTTAATAGGCTTGAAACTTCAGGTGGAATTTCACTACTACCTTCCTTATCTCTTCTAGGAATCAAAGCATAACACAGATGCTAATGTTTCATATCGTCAAAAAATTTCTTCTGTTAATAAGACATATCCTAACACTACTACATAACTTTTCACCTTCTTTTATCAAGGGATTCAGTTTGTGGTAAATTCCATCCTTTTTTAGAGAGCATGTATTTGCATGACCATCATGTACAACATGTTTATCGAATTGCCAAGGTCTTCCCAACAATAAATGACAGACATCCATAGGAATAATGTCATAGAGAAATTCATCATGGTAATTCTCAATCTTAAACTTCACCAAACACTATTCACTAACTAGGACCTTATGATCATCCTTCATACAAGAAATTTGATAGGGTTGGGGGTGTTTCTTCCTCTTTAGCTTTAGCTTAGAGACCATCTCCTCAGACACCAAGTTGTCAATGCTGCCACCATCAACAATCACATCACACTACTTATCCTCGCACTTGCACTTGGTACAAAACAAACTCCTCCTTTGTCTAGGTTTAGTCTCACCACTTAGTAATACCCTTTAATTTATGAGAACTTCTCCTCTTTCTGCATCCTCAAAATGCAATGACTATGCATCCTGATCTACATGAGCAACCCTTGCTTGACCATCAACTCTCCTATCTATCCTTCCTTGTCATTAAGGGCATTCAAAGGGATGATGACCTTCTTCATTGCAATGAAAATAGCTACCATGGAAGCCTCCTCTTCCTAAACCTTCTCCACATCTTCTACCTTTTCCTCTCTGATCTCCAAAGTTTTGGTCATGGGAGAGGTTGAAACCCTCATTTCTCTAGTTCGTACTAGTACCCACATCTTCATTTTTCTTTTGGGTCTCATTTTGGCCTCCAAATGACCTACCACCATCCCTTACTCCTTGACCACACCCTCTTTTCCTTCTATTAAACCTTTTGTTTAGCTTCTCTTCATCTTGTAGGGAAAACTGGTATGCCTCTTCAATGCTAGTCATTCTAACTAGACTTAACTCCTCTTGAATGCTAGGTTGTAACCCAATAAGGTAATGAGAAATCTTCTTTTTATTAGCTTCTACATGCCCTTCCCTAATAAGAAGTCGATAAAATTCCTTTGTATATTCCTAGACAATTTTTTCTACTTGCTTTAACCCTTGCATTTTTTTGAACAAATCAAGCTTGTAATAAATAGGAGTGAACTACTTTTTTAATTTGTCCACCATGTGATCCCACCTTGTGATTTTCTCCTTTCCTATTCTATTCCTTTCTAGTTCAATCTCTAGCCACAAAATTTTGGCATGGCCTTTCATTTTGGCCTTTGCAAACTTAACCCTCTCTGGGTCTCTAATATCCTCATACTCAAAATACTCCTCTAGTAGATTGATCCAATCGATCAACTCATACGGGTTTAGAGTTCCTGAAAAAATACCTACATCAATTTTAGGTCTTTTTCCAAGCTTAGAAATGGCCCTAGAAAGCCTCTCCTCTACCTAATTTAGGACTTCCTCTTCACCTTCCCCTTCTTGTCCAATATTTTCTTCTTATTCATTTTTATCCTCACTTTTGTTGCTTGTGGCAACATTCCATCCTCTGTGGATCTCCTCTTGCAATGCTTGAACTTGTCTCTGGAGGGCTCTCACCTCAAAAGTAATAACTCTGGCCCTTCCACCATGCTCCCTTTGTGGAGGCATCTTCTTGTCTTAAACCCACAACCACATAGTCCTAGTTCAAATTGCCTCACAATCGGCGCTTTGTCTACACACTCAGGAAAACTTGCTCTAATACCACTTGATGGAGACATAATCAAAGACTAGAATGAATACATAGGAAAAGGGAAATATTATTATCAATGAAAAATGCCCTATGGGCTTACAATAGTATGTTTCTGGAGAAAGAAATCCTCTACATAATACCTTCTCTCTAACTCCATTATGAAATTCCTTTACAATGCCAAAAATGTTCTTAAATAGACCTCAATTCATGTAGGGTTAGGAATACATTCTAGAATATGCTAGTTTGCATCCACTACGAAAATAGAAGGTTCCAAAAGTCATGTTAGAAGTTGGTGTAAAATTAGAAGAATCCAGAAATGGTAGTCCAACTTCCAAGAGGCATAACTTTTGAACCGGGACAATGATTGATGAAACCTTTAAATTTTCAAAAAGCTCTCAAATTTCTCTACAGCCCTATGGAGTTTTGCTCATCCCCCATTTTTTGGCCCTGTATGAGGCCATTTAGTGCCCCAAATCTGACTTTGAAGTGCTCTTAAGAGGTCTCCAAGAAACTTGAAACTGTAATAACTTTCTAACTATAAAGTCTTTTGACCTGATTCTTTTTTTGGAGCACTTTAAATTACAATTATAATCATCCCTCCAAATTACACCCTCTAACTCATTATAATTTTGGCTCTATTACAAAATAACCCATTTTCTACATTTACATGTATCCCAAGGTGCTTAAAACTCTAACCCAAAAAATTAATAATGGAACTATGAGAGTTGGAACCTTTATTTGACCCAAATGATTATCCAAAAATAAAAACACATTAAACAAAAACTATCTCTAAGTATATGTTTGGGTGATACAGGATTGCCCTTACACCACTGGATGCTTCTGCATCACATTGTAAACTAATATTTTGGGCTAATGGATAAAGTAAATACCTAGGAAAATGATTTACAAACACTCAAGTCAATAAATGATCGAAGGTATCAAATGCTAATGGAAGGATACTCTAAAAATGAGCTAGATAATCTTGATGGCATGATAGAGAAGATATTTATGGGTAATGAATAGTGGAACAATTACATGAGGAAATCTAAAAGATAAAGAAGAAAGCTCAAGAGCAATTTTTGGAAGTGAAAATGTACTATAATGCCACTAGCCTTGAGATTTTTTAGGATGAGTGAAAGACCAAGATTTTTTTGGTGCAATAGGTAGTCCAACAATTCAAAGACACATTTGAAGATGCTTCATTAGAAGATGATGTGAGACAAGCATTCAAAACCAAAGAGGCATTGTTGGAACTAGACATCAATCTTGGATAGAAATAAGTAACTACCAACAAATAGTAAATAATAAGTATGATGCATTAAATTTACTAGAAGCTAGTGAAGTGAGGGAAATAATAGAGAAATTCAAGAATAAGCATCTAGACATTGTTTTGGTATAAAGGGGA
The DNA here is from genome assembly GCA_028749045.1 of Cupressus sempervirens. Taxonomy (NCBI): domain Eukaryota; kingdom Viridiplantae; phylum Streptophyta; class Pinopsida; order Cupressales; family Cupressaceae; genus Cupressus; species Cupressus sempervirens. Next base: position 423,418,337 of record CM053792.1, read on the forward strand.
AGAAAATCCAAATGCTAGCAACAAAATTTAGGCACTTAGATGAATTTTTGGATTTTTGGGTCCTATCACCGAGGCCTACAAGTGTGCACCAACACTTTTGAACAAGCACTACACTGACAATTAATTGTGAGTTACTATTTTTAGAGCATTTTATGCATCAAAAATGTATTTTGACAATAATTCGACTCCCAAAAATGTCTAAAGAAGGTTGAGCTTCTATTTTTAGAGTTTTTAGAGACTTCTAGATCATCTCACTACTTCTATCTTCTTATATTTTTATTCTTTTGCTCTTTTTTTCATGTAAGGCTCATGCATCCATGAATGGATATAAACAAGGGTGGAGATCTACTTTGCACCATTTAGAGAGTCAGTTTGTATATAATTATATTTTTTAATTACTTTTTGAGCATGAGTTTGTATTTAAAGAGCTCTCACTTCTAACACAAAAGGAGGAGGAGATGATTTCTTATAAATACATAGATGTAATATGTACTCTAGGCCATTATTTTGATGCAATAAAATATTCTATTAGTGCTCTCATTCTGAGTATAGTTATTCTTTTTGAAGTGTGTTATTTTTGTTGATGTATGTTCATGAATAATAATGGAGCCAATGTTTTTATTGTGTTGCTATGATTGCGCAATATTTTTGTTGTGGAGTTTTCCTTGTGTTAATGATTTTTTCTATTGTGATGAATTGGAGAAAGGATCATTTTTGTTTTTGCATAGGGTTTTTCTATGTGAGCACACTTTTCATGGCCTCACAATTTGATAAAATGTGAAACATCTTTCAATTATTATTAAAGTTCTCATTGATGATTGCATTATTGAAGTTGAGGAAGCACTACTCCTAATTTTATTGGTTTCCTACCAGATATTTTTGATAATTTTATTTGTAGATGTGTTGTTACTGTGGCTTATGTTCATTATGAATTTTCCTTTCATTTATTTTCTTTAATCTCTCAATACTCTATCTTTTTATTCGATTTTCAAATATTTGGTTAAAATTGAAATTCATATAGTTGCACTTATAGACTAGATTCATCATAAAATAAAAAATATATCTCTTTTGTGGTTATATTTCAAACAACAATAGATTGTGTAGATTGGTTAGAACCAACAAAGTCCTCCTCATGAACATACACATTTTCCTCAATTGAGTTACTCTATAGGTTGAAAACACCCACCTGTAACATTGGTGTTAGTCCTTGATAAGCTTTTAAAGAGAGAGATTTGAAAGGGTTTTTGTCATTCAATATTGTGTAAAATGAAAACTCAAAAAGTATTAGTTTAGTGATATTTATGGCCAAAAAATCCAGTGAAAGCTGAGTGTTGGAGTGAATAGTAATGACCCAATAATATATTGATGATTGAAAAGAAGAACATAGTGATGACTAAGTGTCAGAAAAATAATAGTTTGTGAGCCTGTCATTGCTAAAATTTGAGATTAGTCAAAGTGTGTGAATGATAAGAAATGATAAGTTTGCATATTTAATGCAAGAATTGAGTTATTTATGCTATAAAAGGAAAGGATTTAAGAAGAAGTTTCTAGAAGTATCAAGAAGGAGAGAAAGAACAAAATAATGGATAGATTCAATGGATCCAACCTAACCGTAAGATCTACAGTGATATTTAAGAAACAAAAGATTATTGTTACTTATTTAAGGAGGCACAAGAGATTTTTTTAGGGTATTGGTTCATTTTTGATAGATGATTTTGTGAAGAACTTATGAAGAACATAGTAGTAGTGAAAAAGTGAGAAGATTGGTGAAGTGTGATTGCTTGAAAGGTTGCCAAGTAGATCATAGAAGGATAACATGATGAAGGCTAGTCAATGAATTGGTATGAGACAAATGGAGGTTCGAATTTAAAAAGTGAGTTGTGTTTTATAGATCAAACCTATAATTACTTTCTAACCATTGTGGTAGTCAAATTCTTTAATCAAGGTTGACCTATTAGTCATTTGTAAATCCTTTAATCAAGGTGACATTCTACTAGAATGATCCAAAGTCCTCTAACCAAGCCACTCCTAATAGGGCATTTAGATACTTTAACAGAGTCACACCTAATAGTGTGTTTTGTAACCTTTAATAAGGTTGTCTCTCAATTGAGCTCAGATTATAAGAGTCAAAAGTTGGTAGCATGTTGCTAGTGGTTTTTCCAAAATTAGGTTTCTATGTTAAATCTTGGTGTCATTTACTTGTGTCAATGTTATGTTATGCATGCTATTTTATATATATTTATTTTATTGTTAGTCAACACATATGCATAACAAAGAGTTGAAGATGTTAAGTTGCTGATGAGATGCTATATACATTGAGTTGTTTAACAAGTTATTTAAAGTTATTTAAAGTTATTAAATGTTGAATTGGTACATCTATAATTGAGGATAATTGATTGACCCCTCCCCCCTCTTAGTTATTCTAATCATTCTAACACTTAAATAGTTACTATTTCTTTTAGATCCAATCCATATAAAAAAATTTACACCTAAGAGAGACCATCTCCTTCAACCTATCAATATCTTTCATATAAATAATTTATATACATGATGCTCTTTCTTTTCAAAGATATGTACATATCTTAATGTCCTAAAAAAATTTAAAAAATTGAAGCATGAACTTGAAAAAATCCTAAGAAGTAGATTATGTCCTTTAAAAATTGATCATCTTAGTGAAAACCTAGTAATAGGTTCGTTGATGTATCACAAAAAAATTAAAAAATACAAAAAATCACAAAAGTCCATGTGGTGAAAACCTAGAAATAGGAGCTACTTGAGACACATGCACTTATATCTATCATCTTTCCACTTTGTGCTCTAATCCCTTTCACTTTCATCTTTTTCCTTTGTCTCCCTAGTCTAGGATTGGTTTTTGTCTATGTCCAAGGAGCACAAATTATATCCTAATTTAGTCTCTTTTGTGTGATTGTTTCTTGGTGGGTCACCCAAAATAGTGTTTTTAAACACTTTCCTTGACATTGAGTGTTCCTTAACACTTATCATATATATTATCTTGAGTAAATTATTTGTTTATAGTCTAGGATTGTGAAATATTTCTCACCTATAGTCATGAGTCCTAGTGAGTCAGTCACTGATTATCTTTTTGTTTCTCACATTGTGGTGAAACTAAAATGACCAAGACTTAATATGAATTATATTCTTTGAGTTTTGATTGATTATGATTTTCATTGAGCATTCCATCCTCAATCTCTTCAGGATATTACTCGACTAGAGGAATGGGGGAGTGGGGCATGTTTTCCTTTCCCTTCTATCCAAGGGTGTAAATTTGATGATCTTAGGTGTCTCTTACTTTGATCTCTTGGATACTTAGGAGAATCAAGGCTATATTCTTGTCTATTACATTGTGTTTTCTTTGTAAGACCATGCTTTTGGCCATCTTGACATTTTGAGTCTCGATGCAAGCATAATCTTACCATATTAAATCTAGGGAATCTAACTACACTATCATCTTGACCTTTATGTCTTTGATGCATAGGTTGGGTTCACACATCATATCCAATATAGATCATATTTTTATATTCATATTCTTGCACTAATGATGATTGAATGATCTTCCAATGTCCCTAGTAAGTCTTGATGATAAAAATATCGACCTATCTAATTGACCCTTGTAAAATTGCATTTTTTATTTCATGTTAGTTTTCTATCAAGTTTACATTTTGAGTTGGGATAAAGTCTCCTTCATCATTTCTTGGATGTGTCATCAACTGCACTCAATCATCTTGTTCTATTATCTCTTGATCATGTCTTTATCAAGTTCTGTCTCTTATCATCATTTCTCATTTATCTTCCTCCTATCTAAAAATCACAAGAGGTTAATCACATCATCACACCTATCTATCCTTTTAGATATCTTATATAACATTTTGGCCTAAGTTTTCAAAGTCTATAATTTCCATGAAAATTGTATTCTTTAACCTAATTTTGATATCCTAGTTCTATTTTTTGGATCGAAAAATGAAATCTAGATTGATCTCGATCATCAAAATTGTTATTTAAATTCTCTAATTTTCTATGCAGTTGACTAACCATTTTGAGGTTAATCTTTTAAATCTTTTGAAGTAATCATTCTTTCACCATTTCTACTCCCTCATCATCTACACTTTTCCATCTCATCACTTTTCTTTTTTTGATTGACCTAATTCTCATGATTTATCTTTCTAGTCAAACTTAGTTAGACTTGGGCATTCTCAACACTTGGTGGTTAAATTTGGTTCTATGCTCTCTGAATCTCATATTTTCCATCACATGCCTTATATTATCTTAATTTAATCATATCTATCAAATGTTTTCATCTCCTCTACCTCATTTAATTTTGATCCCAAGGAGGTAGGAATATTCTATCTACAGATTGATTTTATTATATCTATTTTCTTTTTGCTTTGGTTGGGGCAGAATCTTGATCTATCTAATTTTTCCTAGGCATATAATTTCTCAATCCATCATATCAATTTTGATATTGTCTTATCTATCTATCTTGCTATCTTTACTAGTCTTCATTCGATTAGGTTTGGGGTTAGTTATCTTTTTGTGCTTTATTTGATTAAGTTTGGAGTCAGATCTCTATCAATCAACTAACATCATCATTATTTGACTTAATGTGTTCCGAGATTGGTCACATATTATTCAAAGAAGGGAATATATAATCTCCCAAAAATGGTCTAGTAAACTATAAGCTCCTCTTTTCAACATTTTTAATCTCAATACTAGCCTATGTCTTATGCTTAATCAATTTTACATATTTATTTAATTATTTATCTTTGATGAAATTAAAATTTTATCATATGTTTGAGTATAACTTATGGTTTGGCCACCTTATCCTAAGTCTTTATTTAATTAGAAGATTGCGTCCCCTCTTAATTAAATAAATCCCCTTTATCTTATGTGTGAACATCAAAAAGGAATTTCCTAATTTAAAAATAAAATAAAAAGATTTTTTTCTACACATTAAATGCACACTTTTCTAGGTGAGAGGAATCTCTTTTTCCTTTTCTTATCCTCGATACATCTTTTTCCTCTTAACCATATCCATTGATTTTGCATCTTGAGAATCTTGTGCACCAAAGTGAAAATGAGAATATTTTTCCACCATAGAATTTTCCTCTTAATCCCTCATTGTCCATTTCTCTTTAAAAGCACACTCTCTCCCCACTCTCTCATATCTTATGCTCTCATTCTACTATTAAGCTTTCATTTTCATTCTAGAGAACTTAAGCACTCACATTTCATTCTTGCATCCTTGCAATCTAGACTAGATATTTACTTTCTTGCATTGATAGCAGCTTAATCTCTCATCATAGATTAGATTTTAATTGTTTACATTAGCTTTAGTTTCTTGTTTTTAGTTTATATTTCCTTTCATTTTACTTAGATTAGATTTATTTTTCTTGTACTTGCATCTCATCTAAGCTTAGTATTACACTTTCATTTTAGCTAGCATTTAAATACTCATCTTGAAGGTCATGGATACTAGATCTCTTTCCCTTATCTTTGAATCTTTCATTCTATGGTGCACCTTGGGAGGGTCTCCTTTTGAGGTTCATTTAATATCTATAATCATACTCTATTTATTTATTTTCCCTTCCATGTCATAGATAGGAAGCTATAATCTAGCTCTTGGACTCCTTTGTTATGTGTTCTCTCAAGTATAATGGTTTATAGAAGTGTGTCACATTCTTGGCATACATAAAGAAGGTCCAAATAAGGGACATTATAAGTAGTGGTGTTGGAGAATCCTTCATGCAATACTATGAAGGGAAAATTCAAAGAAACAACAACTAGGGAAATGAAATATATTTATTCTATTAACAACTATTCGAATTCAAAAAGCATGAGAGGCCAATCTCTCTTGGATATCACCATAATGTAAAGCAAAGAAACAAGGTTTATATATCTGATGAAATTTCCATATATACACTACAGTGGGGAGGTGTATTAGTGGTCCCACAATAGTGTCTCAATTTTCTAAATGTCTTTTTTTTTGTTAAAGTTGCACACATAAAAAAAATGATGATTTAAGGATTAAGTGCAAGAAGTTGGGTCTCACTTTTGGGCAAAAAGTGGAAGTGCTTTTCCTATTTTTGAAATTTCTTTTCAATTGATGTCAAAATTTGAGGCATTTAGAAATTGAATATAAAAAAACTTCAAAAATAAAAAAATTTAGTGTTTGGAATCTAGTTTTTGAATATGTAATTTATTTGTGTACCCATATGATAGATTTTTTTTTTGGTATGAACCTTTAAAAATGACTTTTTCAAAATGTTTGTTTCAAGACCATACCACACTCGTGTACGGACACCATAATTTGACACAAATAAATGAATTTTCATAAATCATTTTAAAGGAAGTTACCTAATACACATAAGATTGATGACAATATTTTTTCGTTAATTTTATTATTATTAATTATTAATTGGCTATAAAGGTAAATTTTAAAACCTCTTGTGTACAGAAACCATAGTTCGATCAAAATTTCACTTTTTTCAAAAATTCTTTTTTTTAACCTCAAAAGAATTGTATGTATATTGATGACATATAAATAATTTAAGAAAATTTATAAAATAAAAATGTTATTAAATTTTTAGTGAGCTTCACTATTTTACATTTAGGTACCACCTTTCATTAAAAAATAATGCAAAATAGTAAATAAAATCATAGCACTATAAAATTTATATTTCTAAAATTAGGATAGTCAAAGCTCTAATGGGTTTTTGTTTCATAAAAAAATTGGATTCGGAAGGCCCTCTAAAAATTATGGCAAGATGTGAATTTGTCAGTTCAATGCCTTAGCCAAATCTTGAGAGGTTGAGGCATAGGCTTGGTCTCACCAAGCCTATCCCAAATCAAAATCTAAGGTAGGAAAAAAAAATATCGCCCCATGTCGTAAGAAATGGGCACCCGTTATTTGAAATTCAAAAAATAGGTATCCATTTTGAAAAAGTCAAATTGGCATTAAAAATCCCCTCCAAAACCCAAAATTTTAAATTTTTACAAATAGGTACCCATTTTTTACTTTTCAAAAATGAGTACCCATTTCTAAAAATGATGCAGGAGCATCCAGAGGTATAAGGGCAATCCTGTGTCACCCAAAAAAATGTACTTAGACTTAGTTTCTATTTTATGTCTTTGCATTTTTGGATACCCATTTGGCTCAAATAAAGGTTCCAACTCTCATAGTTCAACTATCAGTGCATTTAAAAATCCCAAAAAAATAGGAGCATGCAATTTGACCATCATTTTGGTGACCTAGAAGGTGTGACTTGGCCAGATGAATGTAATCAAGATTTAGAGCATTCCAGAAAAAGAATCAGGTCAAAAGGCCCCACGGTTTGAAAGTTATTGCAGTTTTTCGAGTTTTGGAGACCCCCTAAGAATGCTTTAGAGTCAGATTTGGGGCATTAAATGACCTCGAAAAGGATCAAAAAATGGGGGACGAGTGAAGCTTGTCCATAGGGCTATAGAGCGCTTCGAGAGCTTTCCAAAAATGTAAACGGTTCGTCAATCGGAGTTACGGTTCAAAAGTTATGCCTCCCGGAAGTTCGGCTACCGTTTCTGGATTCTTCTAGAATTGCACCGACTTCTAACGCAGCTTCCGGAACCTTCTATTTTGTCGGTGGATGCCTACTAGCACTTTCTAGAATGTACTCCTAGTCCTTAACCCTCCAGGGTCTATTTAAGGAGATTTTTGGCATTGTAAAAGGCAGTTCGGATTGGAGCTTGAGAGGAGGTGCTAAAAGGAGAAATATTCTCCAGATTTATGCTATTGTAAGCCGCAGGGCATGTTTTGAGTTTATTTTCTCCGCACTGTTTGTACCAGCTTATTTTCTCAGTTAATATAATTCCCCCTTTCTATTGTGTCTATTCTAGTTGTTGGGTTGTGTCCCCATCAAGTGGTATCAGAGCGGGTTTTCCTGAGTGTGTAGACAGAGCGCCGACTGTGAGGCAGTTTGCACCAGGACTGTGTGGTTGTGGGTTTGAGTTAGAAGATGCCTCCAAGAAGAGAGCGTGGTGGAAGGGCCAGAGCTGTTGATCCTGAGGAGGTTAGAGCCCTCCAGAGACAGGTACAAGCATTGCAAGAGGAGCTCCGTAGAGGAGCAAATATTGCCGCAGATGACAATAGTGAGGATGACAATGAAGAGGAAGTAATGGAAGTTGACGGGGAAGTTCTGAATCCTGTAGAGGAAAGGCTTTTTAGGGCCATTTCTAGGTTTGGGAAAAGACCTACAATTGAAGTGGGTATATTTTTGGGAAATTTGAAACCAGATGAGTTGATCGATTGGATCAATGAACTGGATGAATACTTTGAGTATGAGGATATAAGGGACCCAGATAGGGTTAAGTTTGCAAAGGCCAAACTAAAAGGCCATGCCAAAATTTGGTGGCAAGAGGTTCAACTAGAAAGACTTAGAAGAGGAAAGGAGAAGATCACAAGATGGGATCGCATGGTGGACAAATTGAAGAAGCAGTTCATTCCTGTGGACTATGAGCTTGATCTGTTTAAGAAGATGCATGGGTTAAAGGAAGCAGGAAGATTAGTCCAAGAATATACAGAGGAGTTTTACCGACTCCTGATTAGAGTGGGGCATGCAGAAGCAAATAAGGAGAAGGTTGCTCGTTATATTAGTGGGTTACGACCTAGCATCCAGGAGGAATTAAGTCTGGTAAGAATGACCAGCGTTGAAGAAGCATACCAGTTTGCCCTACGAGTTGAAGAGAAGCTGAGTAAAAGGTTTGAAGGAAGACAAAGAGGGCACGGTCAAGGAGGAAGGGGAAGCGGTAGATCATCTGGAGGCTGCAATGAAACCCAAAAGAAAAATGAAGATGAGGGTACTAGTAGGAACCAGAGGAATGAGGGTTTCAATCGCTCCCGTGATCAAGATTTTGGAAATCAAAGAGGAAGAGGTAGAGGACATGGGCAAGGAAGAGGAGGCTTCCGTGGTACCTGTTTCCATTGCAATGAAGAAGGTCATCGTGCCTTTGAATGCCCTCAACGACAAGGAAGGACAGATAGGAGAGCTGAGGGCCAAGCTAGGGTTGCTCATGTGGATGAGGATGCACAATCATCACATTCAGAGGATGCAGAAAGAGGAGAGACCTTGGTAAATGAAAGAGTCCTACTAAGTGGTGAAAATGAACCAGGACAACGGAGGAGCTTGTTCCGTACCAGATGCAAGTGTGAGGATAAATGTTGTGATGTGATCATTGATGGTGGTAGCACTGATAACTTGGTATCCGAAGAGATGGTCTCTAAGCTGAAGCTCAAGAGGGAGAAACATCCCCAGCCCTATCGGATTTCTTGGGTAAAAGATGATCATAAGGTCTTGGTAAGTGAACAATGTTTAGTAAAATTCAAAATTGGGAGTTACCATGATGAAGTTCTTTGTGATGTTATTTCGATGGATGTTTTCCATCTATTGTTGGGTAGACCATGGCAGTTTGATAGACATGCAATACATGATGGACATGCAAACACATACTCTCTGACAAAGGATGGAGTTCACCACAAATTGAAGCCCATGAAAAAGGAAGGTGAAAAGGTATGTAGCAGTGCTAGGATTTGTCTTGTTGATGGAAGGAAGTTTTTAGATGGCATGAAACATCAGCGCATGTGCTATGCTTTGATTCCTAGGAAAGATAAAGAAGGTAGTAGTGAAACACCATTTGAAGTTTCAGATTTACTAGGAGAATTTGGAGATATTATCTCTGATAATGTTCCAGATGGATTGCCACCAGTAAGGCAAATCAGTCATCAAATAGATCTGATTCCAGGAGCTAGTTTGCCTAACAAGGCTGCTCACAGGATGACTCCTACTGAAACAGAGGAGCTAAATAGACAGGTTCAGGAGCTGTTGAGGAAGGGCTTGATTCGAGAGAGCCTGAGTCCATGTGTAGTACCTGCAGTACTTGCACCAAAGAAGGATGGAGAGTGGCGGATGTGTACAGATTCTTGAGCTATAAATAGGATAACCATCAAGTACCGGTTTCCTTTACCAAGGATGGATGATCTTATGGACTGCTTGAGTGGAGCTCAGTACTTCACAAAGATAGATCTGAAGAGTGGCTATCATCAAATACGGATTCGTGAAGGAGATGAGTGGAAAACAGCCTTCAAGACCAAGGAGGGTCTTTATGAGTGGTTAGTCATGCCTTTTGGATTGACGAATGCCCCAAGCACCTTCATGCGGCTCATGAATGAGGTACTTAAGAAGTTCTTGGGAAAATTTTTTATTGTCTATTTGGATGATATTTTAATTTTCAGCCAGACTTTGGAAGAACATTTACTGCATATTCGTAGTGTCTTTGAAAGGCTAAGAGAAGAGAAACTGTTAATTAATCTAAAGAAGTGTGTCTTTGCAAAAAGGGAGTTAGTCTATTTGGGATTTGTTATATCACCTGAAGGTCTCAAAATGGATCCAGAAAAGGTAAAAGCCATCTTGGAATGGCCTACTCCAAGGTCTGCTACTGAGGTAAGATCATTTCATGGTCTGGTTAGTTTTTACAGGAAGTTTATTAAGAATTTCAGTGGCATATGTGCACCCCTAACTGATACAATAAGAGGGGATAGAAAAGAGTTCAAATGGACTGTAGCAGCTGCGAGAAGTTTTGAATTGCTGAAGAAGAAGGTGACTGAACAGCCTGTGTTGGCACTTCCAGCTTTTCAGAAAAGTATTCCAGGTGGACTGTGATGCTAGTGGTAGCGCTATTGGGGCTGTATTAAGCCAAGAAGGTAAGCCTATTGCATATTTTAGTGAAAAATTGAATGATGCAAAGAAGAAGTATTCTGTTTATGATCAAGAGTTCTATGCAATAGTTCAGGCCTTAAAGAAATGGAGGCATTATTTATTGCCAAAGGAATTTGTTTTGTATACTGATCATCAGGCATTACAGTACCTAAATAGCCAAGGTAAATTGAATCAGAGGCATATGAAGTGGGTAGAATTCTTGCAGAGTTATACATTTGTGTTAAAGCATAGAAGTGGAAAATCTAACAGGGTTGCAGATGCATTAAGTAGGAGACAGTTGTTGCTTACAACAATGTAGGTTGAAGTAGTTGGGTTTGATGAACTCAAGAATTTGTACCCTGAGGATCCTGATTTTGCTGAAGCATGGAAAGCTTGTAAAGAACCTGTTGCTGTAGATAGAACCAAGTGGTTAGACTATTTGATTCAGGATGGCATGTTTTTCAAAGGAAGTCAATTGTGCATTCCAAGGAGTTCCATGAGGGAAAATCTGATTAAGGAGAAACACAGTGGAGGGATGGCAGGACATTTTGGTCGGGATAAGACCATTGCCATTCTTAGAGAACATTATTTTTGGCCTCAAATTACACAGGATGTGAAGAAGTTTGTACAGAGTTGCCAGGTTTGTCAAGTTGCCAAGGGGTTTAGTCAAAATACTGGCCTATATCAGCCATTGCCTGTTCCATCAAGGCCATGGGAGGACATAAGTATGGATTTTGTTCTTGGATTGCCAAGGACACAAAGGGGTAATGACTCAGTATTCGTGGTGGTTGATAGGTTCTCCAAAATGGCACATTTCATTCCATGCCATAAAACTCATGATGTTGTCCATATTGCAGACTTGTTTTTCAAAGAGGTTGTAAGACTACATGGTCTTCCAAGGAGTATAGTTTCTGACCGAGATACTAAATTTGTGGGATATTTGTGGAGGACATTGTGGAAGATGTTGAGAACAGACTTGAAATTCAGTTCCACGCATCACCCACAGACTGATGGCCAAACAGAAGTGGTAAATAGAAGTCTGGGCAATTTACTGAGATGTTTAGTTGGCGATAAGCCCAAGGGATGGGATTTGATTCTACCACAGGCAGAGTTTGCTTATAATAACTCTGTAAATAGGAGTACTAGAAAATCACCATTTCAAATTGTATATGGAAATAGCCCAAGGACTGCACCAGAATTGAGAAAGATAGAACAAGGGGAGAGAACAAGTGCTGAAGCTGAGGAATTTGCTGAACACATCAAGCGTCTACATGAGGAGGTTCAAGCACACATTATCAAGATGAATCAAGAGTATAAAGCTAGGGCTGATGCAAGGAGAAGACATAAGGAATTCCAAGTAGGGGATCTTGTCATGGTACACTTACGAAAAGAAAGATTTCCAGTTGGTACTTACAACAAGCTGAAAATGAAGAAATTTGGCCCCTGCAAAATTTTGAAGAAACATAACTCAGGAAATGCATATGAGGTGGAGCTGCCAGATGGTATTCACATTTCTCCCATTTTCAACATTGCAGATTTGATAGAGTATCATGATGATGGTGCTGATGAGGAGCTGGTTTTAGAGCCATGTCCAATTCCTGCTTCTAAGAAGGAGGAGATAGAAGACATTCTAGATCATCGTGTGGGTAGGAGTACCAGAAACAGGCAGTATGAAGAGTATTTGGTCAAATGGAAAGGATGACTGATCGAAGACTCAACTTGGATTTCAGCAGCTGAGGTTTCCCATTTGGGATTTCCTCTACCATCCATAAAGTGACAGGGTCACTTTTCAATCTACCCTGGGTGTCTGATGTAGGAGCATCCAGAGGTATAAGGGCAATCCTGTGTCACCCAAAAAAATGTACTTAGACTTAGTTTCTATTTTATGTCTTTGCATTTTTGGATACCCATTTGGCTCAAATAAAGGTTCCAACTCTCATAGTTCAATTATCAGTGCATTTAAAAATCCCAAAAAAATAGGAGCATGCAATTTGACCATCATTTTGGTGACCTAGAAGGTGTGACTTGGCCAGATGAATGTAATCAAGATTTAGAGCATTCCAGAAAAAGAATCAGGTCAAAAGGCCCCACGGTTTGAAAGTTATTGCAATTTTTCGGGTTTTGGAGACCCCCTAAGAATGCTTCAGAGTCATATTTGGGGCATTAAATGACCTCGAAAAGGATCAAAAAATGGGGGACGAGTGAAGCTTGTCCATAGGGCTATAGAGCGCTTCGAGAGCTTTCCGAAAATGTAAACGGTTCGTCAATCGGAGTTACGGTTCAAAAGTTATGCCTCCCGAAAGTTCGGCTACCGTTTCTGGATTCTTCTAGAATTGCACCGACTTCTAACGTAGCTTCCGGAACCTTCTATTTTGTCGGTGGACGCCTACTAGCACTTTCTAGAATGTACTCCTAGTCCTTAACCCTCCGGGGTCTATTTAAGGAGATTTCTGGCATTGTAAAAGGCAGTTCGGATTGGAGCTTGAGAGGAGGTGCTAAAAGGAGAAATATTCTCCAGATTTATGCTATTGTAAGCCGCAGGGCATGTTTTGAGTTTATTTTCTCCGCACTGTTTGTACCAGCTTATTTTCTCAGTTAATATAATTCCCCCTTTCTATTGTGTCTATTCTGGTTGTTGGGTTGTGTCCCCATCAAAAAAGTACAATTTTTTTATGTTTTAAAAAATGGGTACCCAATTTTAAAAAGAACAAGTGCCCATTTTATAAATTTCAGATCAAGTGGCCGAGCCTAAAATGGGTACCCATTTTTTAAAAATGAGTACCCATTTCTAAAAGAGCATGATCTGAATCTGCAAACTTCCACAGAATTGAGGCCCAACTCCTTGCTTCTACCCACCTTGAGAAGCCCCATTTATATGAGTAAATTGAAATTGGTTAGATAAAAATCTCCAAGATCAAACTCTCTTTTGTATAATCTCTCCACTCCTTAGTCATACCTATAATTGAGTCATTTGCACCCATTAAAAATTGATAAATAAAATGGCCTTTCAAGACCTAAAATAAGTACCAAGTAATATGATAATCTAAAACAAAAAATGTTAGATGATGTTATTGTATATGTGAAAACCTAACCTTCCAGGAGCATGCATAAACAAGAAAATATTAGTTATACATATATATCAAAGATTCAAATAAAATTGAAATACAACTAATTTACATGAGTTTTAAAACTATGCAACTGAAAGACAAGAGTCCTTTTGCAACCTTGGAGTAGCTCAATAAGGGTACCCACAAAAGGCCTTGCTAGTGTGCTCAACAATGAGGGATGTGGATATTTTCTTCTCAAACACAAGTATGATTGAATCCCACTATAATGGAAGTATGAAAAAGAGATATGAACCTATTCTAGATGAGTGAGAAATACTTCAAGAGGAGGCTATAAAGAATCCATTCTTAAAACATTCTAGAAAATGGAGATTAATGCAAGAAAATAAACTAAATTATTAATACAAGAAATAAAATCTAAAACAACTATCAAAGAGTTAGCAAAAATGCATGAAAATCTTTGAAAAGCTCTATGCATAAACTGACATGATAAAAATGCATATGGAGGAGATGATGAATTCTTGAGAAAAGGGCTATATTTATAGGCTTGAGAGAGACCTTGAGGAGGTGGCATGTATGTGCTATCCACATAGGTGCCACAATGGAGAGAAATGGGCTAAGGGGTGTTGGATACAATTGTTCAATTGTGTGTTATCTTTGATCTTACACATATGTCATATCAGTTATCAGTCAGAGTCTACTGAGCTTAGATGGTTAGCAAGGAAAAAGATAAAGTTTATCAAGTTCAGAAGGTTAGCAAAGAAGGTTTGCAGTAGCTACTGAGCATTCTTAGGCTTTACCTTGTATAGGTAGTTGCTACCAAGATTTCAAGGTTTAGCAAAGGAAATTTAGTTTCTACTGAGCTTTTAAGGTTTAGCAAAGGAAATTTAGTTTTTACCGAGCTCACTCGATCATCAAGAGAAAATAGTGTAGCAAATAGTTCTAATTGAGCTTTCATGGATAGTGAAGGAAATCTAGGTCTTACTAAGTTAACTCGGTAGCCAAAGGATTTTGCAACTTTTGCAGTGTTAACCGAGTTAAGAAGGTTAACTCAAGAAATTATTTCTAGAAGTAGTATTTACCGAGCAAGGTCAACCAGTGAAGGATTCCATTATTTTGTGAAATAAAGTTTTTTTTTGTAATGTAATATTTGTAGCCGACTGATATATGGTTTATTGGTAAATGTAACTTGTGAATGAGCCAACTTGATAATCTTAATGGTATATACAAGAGATCAACTTGCAAATTCTAAGTGTGTGAGGGATGTGAATGAGAAAGAAGGACTAAGAGAAAATTTTGAAGGATGATCAGAGATCATTGAGGAGCAACAAAGCTATATTTGATCAAGAAGGATCTAATAGTGCAGAATGGAGATCTGTTATCAGCAAATTTAGTTGCATCTTATTTAGGTCAATTCATTGTTACTTTCTAAACATTGTAGAAGTGATTTCAAATCTCTTAGTAGAGTTAGTTTAACAACAATTTCGTAAATCCTCTAACAAGGTGATAGTTCAGTTGAATTGTTCTAAAGACCTCTAGCAAGGCCACTCCTAATAGGGTGACTAGATCCTCTAACAAGGTCACACCTAATAGTGTGTATTGTAACCTTTAATAGGGTTGGCTCGTAATAGGGCTCACTTCAGAAGAGTGAAAAATTGGTAGCTAATTACTTGGTGGTTTTTTCCATATTAGGTTTCCATGTTAAATCTGATGTCTCTTGTGTTAATTTTATTTAACTTTTGCATGCATATTAATAATTATGAATGCTAGATGATTAGTAACTAGTTAATCTACCAAGTTACAACAATCTTACAGTGTTTACCAAGTACCAGCAGTAAATAGGTATTTAAGAAATCTAAGGGATCTGTGAATATTTTTTTGTGGTAACTGATTCACCCCCCTCTTAGTTACTCCATTGATAATTCCAACAAGGGGACAAGCCATCCAAAGGTCAACATAAATCTTTTTGTGATTAAGAAGGCTCGACGTGTGCTCACACATGTGTGAGAAACCTTGGAGAAAGGAAAGGGGGACAAGTGTGTAAGAGTGTGACATGTGTGAGAAAATGCTTAAGGGATAAAAGGTGTTTAGGAGGGTATTTAGGATAATTAAGTGGGATTAACTAGTGAGTAGACTTAGAAGGATGAAAATGATGGATGGTAGACTAGGTTTTAGGTAAGATTAAGATTAAATTAAATAGGAGGATTATAGAGTTTAATAAAGTGAAAGGAATTAAATAATTTGGAATTTATTTATAAGGGGATTTATGGAACACTATGCATTAAATAAATTTAACAAAGTAGAGGGGATACATTTAAGTTAAAATTTAAACACTTTAGGATAGTGAACCTATTTAATTAAATAATTATAAGAATATTAAAAAAATTAATTAATAAATAATAAATTATAATGTCAAGTGAAATATTAAATAAATTAATATAGTGTTTGGGATGATTTTAAGCATCTACAACTACCTAGAACAAGCCTTATAATGACTAGTATTTTAATACATTTTGCGTTCATTATCACTTTCAAATTTTAATTTAGTTAAAAATAGGTTATCTCAACATAAAGTAGGAAAAGATCATTTGTGTTACCTTTGTTTCAAAAAAACCAAAAAAAAAAATGAATTTTTATATGTACAAATCAAGTTAGAATGATCCAAAGGAACCTATGTCTAAATTAAAGTTACTTTCACTTTAGAACTTAATATATTATAAATATTGAACCAAAATGAATCAAACCAGTTCCACTTTTAGATATTGATGTTACAAATCTAACCTCAATATAATTACATTATTATCATTTTTGAAAAAAATGGTTATGCTAATCCAAGTGACAATTATTTAGTAAGTATGTTAATTATTCACACAAACCACCTTTTAAACGAAAAGAAAAAAATGGATATAAATAAATTTTATTATTTAAGGAAAAAAATTTAGAAACTAGAAATAAAATTCTAAAAAACTCTAGTCTACATCATCATCAAATTCCTAACAGTTTTAGGTGTTTGAAAGTGAAGTTTTTTTAAACAATGTTCCTCTCAGCATTAAATTTGAATGTGAAAAAGAAGGGCATCACCCATATGTTCAATACCATGAAGATGAAGACTTCAACAATCAACGATATGGAGAATGTAATATTCATTATATTTTGTTTCTACTCAATAGAGATTTATTGAGTTTAGAAATGAAAATACACTACTAAGAAAATTTATCTTCTGACATTACAACCTTCAACAAATTAGTTATTTGGAGATTATATATACTAAGTATTATACTGCTACTTCATAGCTACTTTGACAAAAAATTATTGAGATAACCACCTACTATGAGGATCATTGTAATATATTTGTCCTAGACTTAATGCTTACAACCATAACTAAAGTAGTAGAGTACAACCAATAATAGTAAGACTGATCAACAACCCTTTTTAAGCTATTGAATGGAAGCATACATGTACGTGAAAGAAGATCAATGATATTTTTATATATCTATTGGTGATTTGGTTGGACACTCGAAGTTATATAATTGTTGCCTTGAAGATAATGATTTATGAAAAAATGGTTTAGAAACCATGAACCCTAGTGACAAATTCTTTGTAGTGATTTAGTATTATTGATTAACATTTTAAAGGCTTTCATATACAAATATGGATATTTATTCAAATGATTGACACAATGTTTAGAAACTATATTCAAAATTTCTAAGAAGAAATTATCGAATGACCATCTTTACAAACAAATTGTATGAAGTAGTCATTCAAGGAATCACAACAATTGATTAATATTTGGATTTTATAGATATATATCATAAATACCATCAATAGTTTATCTCATTTATCAATGGGAAACAATGCTTGGCAGTAAAGACCATACTATCTCTATAATTGGTGGAATTTGAATTTGAATATTATCAAGCAAAGAAGGCAAGAGTATGTTGTTAAATTTGAGGAAATAAATTCATTGTTAAATAACTATCTCTGCCAACCCAATTCATTTTGACAACATCAACAAGCACGAAGAGGTTAGTAATTATGATATAAAAAAGACTTTGATGATTATTCAATTAAATCATTATTTGTGCATTTTAGATTTTATCTAAGGTAATAGAGAAACAAAATATAATACATAGTGGTTAGTATGGAGAGGATAGTAAAAAAGAGAATTAAATAAACAATCACTACATTCAATTTAATGTAAGGGGAAATGAAAATGATCTATCATGTAAAAACATAAAAAATGAGGGTGGCTATCATAGTAAGAAAGTCACCCATCATATATTTCTTCGAAATGATCATTTTCAAGGGAACATATACTTGACCACTACTAGGTTCATAAATAATTATTGAAGGATAGAAAAAATGTATCATTATTAAAAGGTGATAAGAAGCATACAAGTCTTGATATGACCACAAGATGCCAATGAATTAGAAATCCCAAAGGTAATATTCTAGGAATGAGCAGTGAGAATCAGTTTTAGTATATTATATTTGGTGCCTTAGAAATACAACCACCACTATTCCTAGTGATAATTAGAAAAGATAAGAAAATAAATATTGAATAATCCATTCATATTGATAGTAAGAATATACATTTTGATGAAGAAGACCCAACATCTTAGTGAATCAATGCTTTTTATGATTAGACTTGGTCAACCTTTTGTATATTCTACAAATATAAATAATGCTAATATATTAGCATTATAATTTTCACATGTATATCAATATCTAATAGGTATTTAGTAATTATTTCATTGATGAGGATGATAAGAAGGAGAATAGATAGTAAAAGGAAGAAATTACAAATATTCATTATTGAAGGAGAATAGAAACAAAATGAGATTTTTCACAAGGAAGAGGAGGAAATAAAGAATCTTATATGATTGTAAGATATATTATATGATATAAATTTTATACATATGAATATTGATCATATATCAAAAAGTATAATAATTGTTGTATTCATATCATTTACAATAATGAGATTACAATATTAATTATGATGGAAAAATCATAATTGTACATATATCCACAATCAATCCTATTACTATTTAACTAAGATAGGAAGAGAAAAGCATAAATAGAGAGGGGATTGTATAAATCCAAGCAACCAGATCTTTTTCCCAAGATAGGGTAGGGGTCAATGATCCATAAGCCTTTGAGATGCAAACTTGGATTTGTAAACTTGAGGGAACCCATTGTAAATTTACTATGTAGACAAATTGGATAACACATACTCCTTCCTTCATTGAGTTTAAATGGTAGTATGATTAGATATACAAGAGCTAATGTTACTTCCTATTTAAGAATATTGAATCATTGTGTTCTTAAGATATACAATGTAGGTTTAACTTAAATATGTAATAAATATGTCCAACCTATCAAGGGCCAATACAAATGGCATGGATAACTATATCTGAATTATATAAATATGTGTATTCATATTCATTCTAATTTTATTTGTCTAAGGGAAGATGGTGATGTTACTAAGGAGGGGCTTGTATAATTCTAAGAAACTAGATATTTTTCCCAAGCTATGGTAGGGGTAAGCAATACCTAAGCATTTGGGATGTACTCTTGGACATATAATATTGAGGGAATTGTTAGAAATAGGGATGGGGGGGTGGTGAATTAGTAATCTATGAACTTTAGTCAACAACTAGATATTATTTCTTACATTAAACCATACATAATAAAGTCATAAATAAATGTTGAATAGTAATAGTAACCATGCACAAAGATGACTCATAACACCATATTTTGTTAACTACAAAAACCCAAGCCAAGGGAAAACCTCAGTGGGGATGATACCCACTAGATAATTTATTGATATTTAAGTTTCTTGTTAGAGGATGGGCCCTATTGGGAGTCAATGAGAAAATTTAGTATAAGGAGTTCCTATTCGGAGACTTTGAATCCCTATAAGGTAGATGCGAGATGAGCCCACTGCCCAAACATGCACTTCCAATTACAAGAAGAGCTCATTACCCAAATCAGTAATTAGACTTTTGGAATATAACTACTATAACTTCTTCCTTGATTGATCTCTAGTCTTTAGCTTGATCTTGAATCACAAAATAGCTCATACAAAACTTTGCATATATCACTTTCATAAAAGTTCACATACAATTTCTCAAGATAGCACTCTTGAATTCTCAAGATGTCCTTTGCATAAATACCATGCCTTTACACAAATTTCTTCTAGGTCAACTAAGACCATAATACACTTTTCCAACTTAGAGTAAACATCTAAGATGTTGGCCCTAATTGGAAAAGTAATTATTTTGTAAACAAAATAATCCTTCCTCCAATTCCACTATCCTGTTTCACTTACAATATGAATATCTTTGTTTTGTACAGTTTGTACTAAATTTTGAGGTTATACACATCATCATCACATGTATACAATCTCCATCTGACTTTGCTAGTCATAACATGACATCAAAAACAAGTTATAAACAAAACAATACATTATTGTATACGAAATTCATGCTTAGACAATTTTATGAGTACCAAAATCTAAGTATCTTTATTTATGAGGTTTCCTATGAGCATGTGCATCATGTGTTGCCATAAATGAGAACAACTACATATCTCTATTTATTAATTATAAAAAATCTCCCTCTTTGGCATTGATGACAACAAAATCGGGAAAATTGGCTTAAGTATCAAAAATTAAAATAAAAAACACATTCACATTACATCTATTACAATTTATCCATCTTTACATATCCTCCCCCTTACAATATACTTTACAATGTTATTTTCTCCTCTTTACCTAATTTGTAATTTTCTATTGTATCTCCCCTTGACAAGTGAGTGTCAACACACTTAAACCATTTACTTATTTCATGATGAACTAGTAATACATGTCAAGCACAACATGTAAATATTAGACCATGCCAAGTTGCAATGAGTGTTGAGTCACTCAGGTGCCAAGTAGATAAACCATGCTGACTAATTCAAGTGTCGAGTAAATAATTTATGCTAAGCAGTTCAAGTGCCAAGTCAAAAGCCAAAATACATGCATGCTGAGTATCAGTGGTTCGTATGTTGAGTGACACAGTTTAGACATATTTGTTTGTAATGACACAAACAACTATGTAAGCCATTTCTAAGAAGAATTAAGGATAGATTTCAATCTTTTTGAGATAAGGACGAATATATATTTGAATTCCCTATGTAATTGCATGTAGCTAATCAAAAAATAGGAAAGTTTAAGCAGTAAAATAGATGAACCTTAGCCATAGATTCATACCTAACCCTAAACTATAGAATATTCTTAAGGAGGATGAAGCAATAAAAGTTTTAATAGTATAATGAGGGTGAATGATCAAATTAAAGGAGTGAACAAGATAGTTTACAAAGCATCCATGGTGACTTAGTATTAAGAGTATATTTCACAATTAGTTAGAGAAGAATAGAGGATAGAGAAGGATACAACATTGATATATTAGATCATGAAGGATCAAAATCTTAGATTGTCCAAAGGTGAATTTTTATTAGGCAAGCAAGTGCCAATTTCAAGATCTATGCTAAGACATTCTAATAGGTTATTTTAGTTAAATCTCTTAATAGAGTAGTCTTTGTTGAAATCATCTTAATAGGTGATTTCACACTTCTAATAGGGTGTTGAAAAATTGCCCTCACAAAAGCAAGAACCAACCCAGGACTCATAAGGAGGATAAAAGTAAAGTAGAAAAGACTCAAAAGAGAGGTTAGAGACCTAAAGCTACTATTGAAAAGGGTTTGAAGGATAAAATGAACCCTAAAAATCAAGAAACTAGTATGTTGTCAAATTCTACCTTGAAGGGTAACCTAAGCCTTAAAAGTCAGGAGATGAGTTTGTTGTCAGTTCCTACCTTACTTAAGAAAAATAAAGAGAATATAGTTAACTCAATGAAACAAATTGTCATTTACCAGAACAATGATATAATATGGGAAGATCTAGTAGAAATGGAGGAAATAAAGGAAGGTTAAATTCTAAAGGATAGGAGTAGATTTCTAGTTTTAGAGGAAACAAAGAATGTTGATTTACAGTCTCTGGACATCCAGAATGTTGATACCCACCCTCTTAAGATAAATTTGTGCAAAGAAATAGTTCCCTTTAGCAATGGTTTGGAAGTTGAGGAAAGGTTCTTGGAAGGGAAGGATCTAAAATAGAAATAGAGTCAAAGGAAAAAGACTAAAAAGAAAAGTAATATAGCTCCTAAAGGAGTAGAGACTCGAAGTAGTAAATTGGAGCAGCAATCCAAGGTGAAACCAAATGTTGGAACTCCAAATAAAATTGGAAGGAGGTCTTCTAGGAAAACCAGATAGCTTGAAATTTTACAAAATATTATTGATGGAAGATAGACAACTATTCTAGATTTTACCCCTAAAAAATTAATATGAAAATTATCACTTGGAATATTAGGGGACTGAACAAGAGGCATAAATTAGATATTGTTTGTAATTTTTTAGAGAGAATAAGATGGATATTTTACTACTTCAAGAAATGAAAATGGAGAAGGAGAGAGCTAAAAGTATTAAATCTTTTAGTGATTACTATATAAAGGAAAGTAGTTCACAAGAAGCTTCAGGAGGAACTATGATTTTATGGAAGAAATCCTATTTTTCATGAACTATTTTGAATGCCCGCAAACATTTCATGGTAACCAAAATTACAAGCATTGACCAAAATAAAGAATGGTATATTGTCAATATATATGATCCTAATATCAAGAATTCTAGAAAAAAAGGTATGGGATACTCTGTCTAATATTAAGAGTAAAGATTACTTTGGAAGATGGATCTTCTTGGGGGATTTTAATGTTCCTCTTTATGACCATGAAAGAAGGGGGGAAATGCAAGTTAGCTAGATGGAAGAGTGAATTTTATGGATTTCATTAATAAAGAGGGTTTAATGGATCTAGATATTCATGGTATGGAGTTTACTAGAAGTAATAAGAGGTTAGGTGAGGATTGTATTCAAGCTTGATTGGATAGAGCTCTTATTTCTCCTAACTAGACTAAAGATTTTGTTTTCAAATTAGAGGCATTAAAGAAAATTGGATCAAACCACATTCCCTTGATCTTTACTACTGATAAGGTTAATATAAAAAAAAATCTTTTACGTTTGAAAAAATGTTGATGTAGCATCCACAGTTTGAGAGTAAATTGGTTGAATGGTGAAATATAGATATTGATGGAACTGCTCTTTTTAGGGTGGGTTGTAAACTAAGAAATGTCAAAAAGGAGGTTAAAATTTGGAATAAAAGATGTCTTGGTAATATATTTTAGAGTAAATCAAATATCAAGGAAGAACTACAAAATATCCAAGAGAGGATACAAAAGGAAGGTTACACTCTTGATCTTGTTAGAGAAGAAAATGAAAAAATGGTGGAGTATCATGACATTGTTACTAAAGAGGAAATTTATTGGAGACAAAGATCTAGATTGGTTTGGATGAATGAAGGAGATAAAAATACTAGGTTTTTTCACCTCTCTACCTTGAAGCATAGAGCTAAAACTCGTATCACAAATCATAAGAAATGTACTTTGAAGATTACTAAGGAAAAGGAAATCTTAGCATAAATAGTCTCCTTTTTCTCCACTTTGATGACATCTTATTCTAATATTGATCCTAATCACCAAGCTAAACTTTTAAATGTTATTCCATCTCTGATTTTTGTAGAACAAAATAAAATGTTGGGTGCTATTCCAATGAAAGAGGAAATTTTTAAGGTAGTTTTCTCCTTAAGAGGGTATAAATCTCTAGGATCGGATGGTTTTCCTATGTTTTTTTTTTCAAAAAGAATGGAATTGGTTGGGAATGATGTGTGCAATGTTGTTAAAGAATTTTTTTGGGCAAAATATATTTTGAAGGAGATTAATTCCAACTTTCTTTTCCTTATTCCTAAAAATGTGGGGGCTGATTCTCCACACCACTTCAGGCCTATAAGTTTGTGTAATTTATTTTATAAGATAATCTCCAAAGTACTCACTTCTAGGCTATTGCTGGTGCTATTGTTTCTTAAACAACAAAATGGTTTTGTCCCAGGTAGAAAAAATCTTAACTCTATTATTGTTGTGCATGATAATATTCACTCTTTATCTTGCTCCAATAATCAAGGTTTTATTATGAAAATTGATATTTCTAAAGCTTATGATAGAGTCGAATGGACTTTTCATAAAAAGATTTTATTGGCCTTTGGCTTAAGCAATAGTATAGTGAGGGTAGTTCTATAGTTGATTTCTATAGCCTTGATTGTTGTTCTAGTGAATAGATGCTCCTCTCAATTATTTAGCCCCTCTAGGGGATTGAGACAAGGAGACTCATTATCCCCTATTTAATTCACTATTATGGTTGATTGTTTGGGGAGGTATATTGGGAAATTGGTTTTGCAAGGGGATATTAAAGGGCTACAACATTCTTTTCAACCTCTCATCTATTCCCATGGATAATTTGTTGATGACACTACTTTCATGGGGAAAGTAGAAGTCAAGGAAGTTGGAAAGCTTTAAAAAGCCCTCAACCTCTATACTTCTACTTTAAGTAAATTGATTAACTGGAATAAGAGCTCTTTATTTTTTTTAACACCAAATTTATAAGATAGAACAAAATTGCTAAAATTCTTGGGTGCTCAATAGGTTCTTTTCCTTGTATCTATCTGGGACTCCCTTTGGGGAATAATGCACTAGATTCCTTTTGGGATGGTCTCATTAAGAATTTTAACAAGAAACTTACCAATTTGAAGGGTAATCTTTTGAGCCAAGTTGGAAAAATAATTATCCTCAAAGCTTGTCTATAAAGCATCCTTACTTATGCTTTGAGTCTTTTCAGAATTCCAACAAAATTTGTAGATACTATTGACAAAATCCAAAGGAATTTTCTCTAGTCTGGCACTAAGGAAAAGAAAAGAATGGCTCTAATAGCTTGGGATCAAATTTTTAAGCCTATTAGGGATGGTGGCCTAGGAATCAAGTTAGTGCAAAGTATGAATGAATCTCTTCTTGCTAAGTAGGGATGGAGAGTGTATCATGATGATAAGGAGTGAAGCACTATATAGAAACATAAATACCTTTTTAAAGCTCCTTCATTAT
This sequence comes from Cupressus sempervirens, assembly GCA_028749045.1. Classification (NCBI taxonomy): domain Eukaryota; kingdom Viridiplantae; phylum Streptophyta; class Pinopsida; order Cupressales; family Cupressaceae; genus Cupressus; species Cupressus sempervirens. Next base: position 423,443,229 of record CM053792.1, read on the forward strand.
CCAACTTTCTTTCTAATCCTAATGTTCTCTCCCCTTCTACCATTTGGGGGACTATGCAGGGAGCTAAGAAAACCTTAAGTAAAGGATGCTCCTAGAAAGTTGGAAATGGGCAGACAGTTAGATTTTGGGAAGATGCTTGGATCTTGGACCATCCTCTAATTGAGGATTTTTAGGATATGAGATAGATTTAGAAATGTAAGCAATTGTATGGAAACCTTGTGGGACATTACTGATTTAACAATAGTTGGGTTAGCCTTATTGAGATTAACTAGGATTTTCATAATATCCAGATGACATTGAATGCCTTTTGTTTGTATCACCATAAGGAAGATAAAATGATATGGAGTGTTGATGTAAGTGGTTGTTTCAAAGTTTCATTTGTGTTCAAATATGAGGAGAAAGGTGCTCAACCTCTATGGACTAGAGCATGGATAAAAGATCTTATTCCAAAAATAAATATCTTTTACTAGATATTGCTTCATAATAAAATTCTAACTTAGGACAATCTACAAAAGAGAGGCATCAATGTGGTTAATCAATTTAGTCTATGTAAAGAAGGCTATGAAGATAGAGACCACTTGTTCTTAAACTATATGTATAGTTAAAATTTTTGGAGTTCTATCCTCAACTTCTAGAATATTTCTTGGGTCCATCATAACAATATTGAATACTATTTTCAAAGCTATAATTGCTTGTCTAAGGATAGTAATGTTTGTTTCCTATGTAAAATTACTCTTCCCCATCTCAAATGGGGAATTTGGAAAGAAAGAAATGACAAAATTTTTAGAAACAAAGAAATGCCTGAGTGGGTGCTTGGCCAAAATATTGTCAGAGCTATAAAGGAAAACTTCAACTCCCAGAGAAAGTGCAATGAGGATTTCCAAATTGACAACCCAATGCATACTATAGTTTCTAAAATGAATAAAGAATATCAAAGATTGAATATTAAATGGAAGGATCCTCTAATGGGATGGATCAAAGGGAATTTTGATGGTGCTGCCAAAGGAAATCATAGCAAAGTAGGCTACAAAGTGGTTTTGAGGGATCATTCTTGCAATATTATAGATGCTATTGCCATCCACATTGCTACTTAAACTACTCATAAAGCTAGGGATACTAAAACTCTTTATACAATGAGGCTGGCAATGGAAACTAGTTAATGATACCTCTAGATGGAAGGAGACTCTTTAAATATCATAAATATGCTTAATGGTAAAAGACCAACTACATGGTATATTGAAGCTAGTGTAATATAAATTAGAACCTTAATGGATAAATATTAAAAATTCATTTTTTCTCATGCCTATGGTGAAGGAAACACTATTGCTAACTCGATTACTAACCAAGATATCCAATGAGAAAGTAAGCTAAGGTGGCATGATGACCTAAGTAGGAGTGTGGATTTAAAAGTACTTATTAATTATAAAAAAACTCATGCAATGGAAGGCAAGATTGCCTAAGATCAAAAATTTAATGGTAAATGAAGTTGGGAATACAAAGGACAGTGTTATATTCCTAAGGAAGTACCTAAATATGAGTACTACCTGTGCTTGGTACATAAGTTGTTTAATGAGATCTTGAGCTATTTTCATGAGTGTATTATATTTTTGAGCTATTTTCATGAGTGTATTATATTTTTTCAAATATTTATTTCTCCTACTCTACTCTACTTTGGCATTTCATAGAGAAACACAATTTCTAGATATGGGTAGGGAACCAAGAAAATAGGATCCAAAGAACTGTAAAGTGTGAAAGGCCAAAGCCCCTATTTGGAAGATTCTAGAGAAGGGTAATGTTACTACTTACTTGGAGTGCCTTCATGTCTATAAACCTCATATCATGAAATACTTTTTTAAAAATTGGTTTGAAGACAATGTTACCATGCATGGTGTTATGGTGCACCTAACTGAAGATTTCATCGTTGAAGTCACGGGGCTTCCTAAGGAGGGAATAAAGTTTAGTATGGAAACTAGTATTTCTAATGCTACTATTAAGAAATTTCTAAAGAATGAAGAGGAGGAGAAAAAATTGGATAAAAATGGTGACTTTTATGAGCTAAATCAAATAAAACTCATTTGGCAGGACGTCCTCTCTTGCATATGTGAGTACTTCATTCTTGATGGTAGGGCAAAAAGAGTTCATAAATTTCATTTTTTTTTCCTGAATCATTTTAAATACAAGGATAGGATCTCTTTCCCATTTTATCTAAGGTTTTCTTTACTTCAAATCCTTCAAGCCCATAAGAAAAAAGAATCTCGTTGGGTCTTACAAGAAGGGCTAATCCTTTTAATTGAATTTTTTTGTAAGAGTAAGGCCATTATATCTTCCATGACCTTTGAGAAAAAGAAAGGTTTGGTTAGTGAGACCAATTCAAGGAAGAGTAAGGGAGATGAAGGGGTAAGTGTGAAAAATAAGATTCTGAAGCAAGACACATCTCAAAAGTATGCTAATGAAATAATTGAATCTAAAAATTTAGATAAAAAAGATGAAATGAATATGGAGAACAAGGAGAATATGGATGTGGGGGATGTCAATTCAAATCTAAATGGTTACTCTGGCAATAAAATTGAGTCTACAAAGGTCAAGGCTGAGGAAAGCATTGACAAAAATATAGGGTCAAAAAATACTAGAGAAAAGGATAAAAACTAGAGTGAGCAACCCCAGAAAGCTAGGGAGGAAAAGTTGGAGGAAGATAAAGGGAAGGAGAAGGATAACCCAACTGGTATGGGTGTTACACTTTCTTTCCTTCACACTACTAAGCTCAAGGAAAATTGCTCTCTCTAAGGTGATTCTTAGATATAATGAGTTAATGACTCTAATTAAAAGAATCAAAAAGATGCAATAGGACCAAGATATTGATAGGTCTAAGATCATCTAGTTGGAAGCTCAGGTTGGCAATATCCCAAAGAATTTAAAGGAATATGAACATGAGCTCTATCTTTTGATCAGAGAGAGTGGTAACAAGATGGAATAGGTCACTTCAAGCCTTTGTGTGGCTACTATCAGCTTAGGTAAGAAAATTGATGAGGAAATCATGTCTCCTAGTGGGCCAAGCAAAAGAACAAGACTAAGTTCAAGGAAGAAGGTGGTTGAGGCTACTGGGGGACTTGGGATCTCTTCTTCTAACATTATTCAAAATACTGCAGAGGTCAGCAAGGAGGTGGTGAAAATGATCAAGGAATTACAATAGCTGGAGGTGGTGGTTCTAGATATTAGTCTCCAGTTGGGGTGTTTTAGTTGGCTTTTCTTCCATTTGTTCAAACTCTAGGTTCCAGGTCCTTGTAAAACCTAGTTTTTTTTCTAGTCCTATTTTGTGGTTTTAGTTCTCTATAAAACCTAGTTTGGCTACTTTCATAGTACATGTTTTAGGTCCTTGTAAACTCGGTTGTGCTTATTTTTCTATCTTTTGATTTTCTATTAAGGTTTTTGGGTCCCTTCAAAACCTATTTTTACCTTAATCTAAAACAAGGTGTTGAAATCCTCTAACAAGGTGGGACTTAACAGTCTTTGTAATCCTTTAGTAGGGTAGGCCTTTCATAGGATAGACCATGATTCATGGTCAAACCATTGTAACCTTAATTAGCTACACTTTATTACTATAGTAGTACAGATTTATGGGGGTCATCCCCACCCTAGTTTTACCTTCTCACATGGAGGGCTTCTAGGTAATCATATCAGGTGTCATGTGTGTGATTGATTACATGTTTACATGATTGATTCATATGCTTTACATGTTATTTTAGTTTACATATTGAATGCATGAGATGTATGAATGATGAAAGTTTGTATGGGTTAAAGTTTAAACTCCTAATTCACCTCCCCCAAAAGTTTACCTTTCCTATTGTGATTCCAACAATTTGTATCAGAGCCAAGTTCTCTGAAAGAGAATCTTTGTAGCTAAGAAGAAAAGATCTTAAAATGGAGGTCTACAAATTGGGAAATATTATTAAGGAATTGAGATACAATGCATTCTACTTCAACTTGATGAAGCAAGAGAAGAATTTAGGAAATCCTTAAAGAGAAGGAATGAAATTTCCATTGTAGAGAATGATGCAGAATACAAAGAAATTGACACTACCAAGCTATTTTCCAATGGTGACTCTAATGAATTTGATGGAGTAGTCATAGATCTAATGAAAAAGGATAGAGTACAAGCTAAGGAAATCATAAATCTCAAGCTAGAGAAATAATCTCAAGCAATGATGCTATGTGAGGTAATTGAACAAAAGAAGAAAGCCATGGAAGAAAAATCCATGATTGAAGAAGACAGAATTCTAGCCAATAGATTGGAAGAAAAATCAATAGAGATAACTAGGATCTCCAATATGCAATTGGATACTCTAACCCAAATGATGAATGCTCATCATGGATTGAATGTCAAAGGCATTGAGATAACTACATTGAAGCTGTAGAATGACTTGAAAAGAGAAAAAGAAATTGCTGAAAGCTTTAATAAGCCAAATAAAGCCATCAAATACTTTGAGAAATTACTAAGATCCCCTAGATCTAACAATGATATATCAGGATTAGGCTACACAAGCATTGAGGAAGGAGAATCATCTAAAGTTTCTAAAGAAAGAAACATCAAAGGTAAGATCTCCAAACCTACATGTCATTTTTGTGGTAAGAAAGGACATACTACTAATGTGTGCAAAAGAAAGATTACAAATGAGAATATCGAGCCTAAGAATATGAATCATTGTCATACGAGTAAAAAACAAGGTCATTAGGTGCATGAATGCAGAACCAAGACCATGCATGCACCAAGATTTGAAGGATATTACTACAATTGTTAGAAATATGGATATAGAGCCTTTAAATATAGATCCAAATTTATGTGGTCATCAAACAAGTCAACAAAGGAAAGAAGCCATGAATTTTTTTATAATTTGGATTACAACACAAGAAAAAGCTATCATTATTGGCAAAAGTATGGACATATCCCTAAAAATTGCATTAGGACACACTTCAATGGTAACTACAACAAATGGTTAAGTCAAACTACATGTTTTAGCTATTTGAAGATTGATCAAATCAATAAGCACTATCCAACTAGGTAAAAGGCACCCAGTTGTAAATTCAACAAAGGAAAAAGCAAGGTAGATGTTGAACACATCAGAGGTGAGATGAACAAGACATAAAAAAATAGAGATGGTTGTAGTACATCAAATGGAGAAGGGATCACTTCATGTGATAGGTCAAGTGATCACACCTCATCAAACTAGATAACCAAGAGGTATGAGGGACTGATATTCAAGTGTTATATCATACATCAGTTCCAAAAGAAGATAGAACTAAAAAGAATACATTATCATGAATAAAGATGCAAGATATCATGTAAAATTCAAGTTAAAACTTAAAATCTTTAAGTTTTTGTCAACCATGAAATGTTTCCTTTGTATTCCATGTGGAATGCTAGTTAAAGCCGATCTGCCAAACTAGTCAGTTGATGTCAAACTCATAGTAGTTGCCAAGTGATTTTTAAATTTTGTTGATGTTGATCTTACAACTGTACAAGCACTAAGCATTAAATGCAAGGTTTCCAAAGGATATTTGAATGTTTTTTGCTCATTATTTGCCATTTCAAATTTGAGCAAGAGAAAGCAAAGCTAAAGACAATTCAAAAACTTGTTTAAGGCATTTACAAAGATCTCAGTGATGATTTCACACATATTCTTCAAATTTTCAAGGTATTTATCACAGGCTGAGCTATGCGGTTTACTTTTTCATAAACCCTAATTTGATAGAATGGTGTCTAGATCAAAAAATGTAGAAAGGAAATAGGTTTTGAAAGTTCAACTTGTTAGTAATGAAGTAAAACAACCAAATTTCAAGGCAATTCCTAACATAGCCTACAAATAAGGTGCTTCAAGCACTTTGTTAATGATCCCACCAAAAGTCATTATGGTACAAGATGTTAGGAAATGTTATAATTGAAAAATAGGAGAAATAGGAGACATGGAAATTACAGAAGCATATGAAAAATTATGTGAAACAATGTTCTAAAGGAAGAATACAAAATCGTTAAGAAGAAGGGTTTAACATGTGCCCTAGATTTTTCCAGTATATTCAAAATTGAATGGATTCGAATTGTATTGAGTCGAATACATTATAGTTCTTTATAGTTAGAGGGTGGACCTATTAAGATTACCAAAAGAATAATTCAAAGGGTTATTGGTTACCCATCCCTAGATCTACCCAAAACTCTAAGAAGTGATTCTAAAAAAGTGATAGAGAAAACCATCAGAGAAAAATGGAACAAAAGAGGCATGACAATAGATACTATTACTAATCCATGGTTGAAATTTTTTGTTAGGGTAATCTCTCACAAATTCTATCAATCTAGCATATTGAATATTGTACCCTATATTTTAGTGGATATTGGCTACAAAATTGTAAAGAAAGATCATATTTATGATCTAGCTAAGCTTCGACTACAATAATTGATGGAAAATCTTGGAGCAATCAAAAAAACCAAGAGTGCTCAATGTAAATTTGGTCCAATCATTGTTTGTATATTCTTTTATTTTCAAAATACATTTCCCTCCTTTGGTACAATAAGCTACAAAAAAAATAGGTCAATAGTAGTATAGATCAATGAGTTCATTGAATAGATGGGAGAAATCTTTGAGACCATCATGACAAGCTATTTTGAAGACTTTAAGAAGTCAATGAAGTAGAGACTCAGGATACCTATTTCCTTAGTTGAAAAATATTATAATGATATATGTTTTCTTATTGACATTAATTATACATATGTGCAAGCTACCACACCAAGGGTTAGATGGCTAAGACCCTTAGAATATTTGATCAATGTTGATGAAGCTTCAATAGCCATCACAACACTCCTAGCAGAGGAAGTTGACAAAAGTGAAAAGATCTTTGGAAACTATAATGTTATTAAATCAAAGGTTGAAATGGAATTAAAGAAAATCCCTATACTCAAGAAGAAGGATAGGCTAGTAAAGAAGCTTAAAGCTAAATTCAATGAAGGTGTGGATGAGAAAGAAGAGGAAGAAGATGAAGAAGACAAAGAAGAAAAACAAGAACAAACATAAGAACCTCTTGCATTGACTCAAGGCATGGGAAAGGATAAGGAAGAAGAGGAAACAAATGGTGCTAAGAGAGAAGAAGCCAAGGAAGCACCTATACATGCTAAGCCAAATAAGAGAAAGGCTAAGGCATAGCTAGTGGCTATGGCAAAGAAAAAAACTACTAAACCAAGCCTAGCCAAGCCAACAATAGCTACCAACAGAGCTACCATATGAGCTACAACACAAAAGGCCAAGGAGAAGTCCAAGCAAATAGAACAAGGAAACCAAGTGCAAAAGGAAAAAAAAATTAAAATTATATATATATATATATATATATATTGCATAGCCTGACTTAGATGAAGAAAGGATGGAACTAGAGGATACAAACCAATTCAAAGCGGTAAGTTGTAAACCACAATTTGATCTTGAAAAATTGTGTGAGAATTTAAGAACACCCCACTTGAATTTTCCAACACTATACCAAAGAGTTTATATGATATTGTTGAGAAAAAATGGCATTATTGTTTAAATTTTGAGAAATAGATTAGAGAAACAAGTTTAGCCCAAGTAATGCCAAAGCTAACAAAAGGGTAGATTGTTAAGGTAAATAATAAATGTGGAGGAAGGTTCACACCAAAATACAAAGACTTTAGCATTCTTCAAAACAATATTGAAGATGTTGTGAAGAAGTTAAACAAAATGTGGAAACTTATCTATGGATTGACAACTATGAAATAAGGAGAAGAGGACCCCTTTGAGGGTAAGAATGATGATGATGATGAAAAGGAAGATGACAAAGAAGAAGAAGAAAATATAGTTGAGGATGAAATTGAAAGGAAATATGATTACACAACAACAGGTGAACAAAAAGAAGATGAATAGAGTATCCAAGACACACAAATCCAAAGTGCTAGTCCCCCTCATGACACAAGTGCAACTACAAAAACCATAATTATCAAGGATGTCTCTGATGCATCAACTTAGAACATTGATCCATTGAATGTGGATGATTTGAAGAAAATTATAGACCAATATACACTCCAAGCACAATTACGTAATAATCCAATTTTGGTAAGTGTAGAGGAAATTCAAACGTAGTGAGTGAGGTCACAAGAGATAAAGTGAATACACAAGAACAACCTTCTATCATCCGTTCAATTACTCTAGTACAACCTTTGATTCAATTAATAGGAGATACATCTACTAAGGTTGGTACATTTGTGAAAGTAGTTAAAATTGAGAAGAGGTAGACTATAGACAAAAAGGGACAACAATAGATCAAATAGGACAAATAAATTCTTCTACACCTAAAGTACAAAGACTAAATGCTAGTCAAGTCATTGTGATAGATAAGAGAAAATCTAAAGAAGATGATTAAACACCAAAGGTAAAGGAGTAGGAAGCCATCCAGGCATTGGTAACCCTACCAACATCTAGCACTTATTCTACAAAATTTCTTCAAAAGTCGAGTACAAAAGCTATACCATTGCAAATCTTAGTGCTAGGATCAAGCTCTTCCAAGGTTGAAAAGGTAATTCACTATGGAGATTCCTAAATATGACTATTAAAAAATGATAATAGAGAAAATAGGAATTTTACAAAAGCATTAGAGAAAAAGAAGTATCAGGAAATGCTTAGGAGAGAACATAGGCAGAGGTAATCTCTTCAAGACATTAAAGACATCTTTTTAGATGCATTCAACCTGCCAACTCTTGAAGAAACCAAGCCAATATAGGAATAACTATCAGACATAGTGGAAAAGAAAATAATGAAGACCTAGATACTAATGCTAAACTCTTTGAATGATATAAAAAGAAATTCCAAAGCAAGGTGTATAGCACTCCCTCAAGTTTCATTGGCAACAAAGGTTGGGGATGTGAAGAAGGTACTTGAGAATATATTCTCATTGTACACCAAATTGTCTGACCCCACACTTTTCACCCAAGAGATCAAAAATCACATTCTGAGTCTGGAGAGAAACCTAAACATATCAAGTAATTAGCTACCTCAAAACCCAACTCAGAGTGAGAAGAATTTTCATATATTGCTTCAAAATAAAATTCAATTAGTTGTGTTAATAGAAAAATATATAGGCATCCCTCACCCCACACATGAAAATACTCCACAAGGAAATACATTATGCAGAAACTCTACTAAAGAAAGACCCTAATCTTTCTACTTTAGATGGCCTAGTACACTTTGTAGCTGAGCTAGCTATCCAACTCAAGTCATTAGATGTTGTATGTGACAACAAGATGTAGCTCTTAAAATCATATTGGAAGTCCATAAATCATTTTTGGACAAACCCACTATATTTGTATAGCCCATTTAACATAAACATCAAAAAGGGGGAGAAATATCCAAACAAGAAAAAACATCAAAGGGGGAGAGATAAAGAAACAAGGAGAAATAAAGAAAAAGGGGAAGCCAAAAATAGAGCATGAAAAAAGGGGGAGTAGAGACAACAAGAAAGAAAGAGATATAATATGAGAATCCATATATCAGCTATGGTAGAGCATATCAGATGCAAGTGGTAGAGTATAGCAGATGAAAAAGTATCAGACACAACATAGTGAAGTCAAAGAAAAGAATAGATTTTGGATAAAAAATAGACACATTAATTTAGGGGAGTTATCAATTTTGAGGTATATAGGTTATTGCAAAATTTTGAAAATTTTAAAATTTTGTATATAAGACGAGTCATGGATATGTTATGCTCGAGGAAACTAAGATTGATTATGTATATTTAAGTGTTTTTGACACTTATGTCAGAGATTATTGATCTCATATTGGTTTTGAAAAGTGAGTGTCAACACACTTAAACCATTTACTTAGTTCATGCCAAACTAGTAATATATGTTGAGAACAACATGTAAATATTAGACCATGCCAAGTTGCAATGAGTGTCAAGTCACTCACATGCTAAATCACTTAGGTGTCAAGTAGATAGACTATGTTGAGTAATTCAAGTGTCGAGTAAACAATTGATGTTGAATAGTTTAGGTGTTGAGTTAGAAGAAGAAATACAATGCATGCCGAGCATCAGGGGGTTCATATGCCAAGTGACACAATTTAGACATATTTGTTTGTAATGGCACAAACAATTGTGTAAACCATTTCTAAGCTGACTTAAGGATAGATTTCAATATTTTTTAGATAAGGACAAATCTATATTTGAATTCCCTATGTAATTGCATGCAACCAATTAGAAAATAGGAAGGTTTAAGCAACAAAATGGATGAATCTCAGCCGTAGATTCATACCTAACCCTAAGCCACTAGATTCTTCTTAAGGAGGATGAAGCCCTAAATTTTTTAATAGTGTAACAAGTTGTTGGATTTCTTTCTGGTATGGAACATATCAAGTAGATTTAAAACATGATACCAAAAAAAAAGACATAGAAAAGCCTAATGATGAGCTAAGTCCTATAATCAATAGGTTTAAATCTTAATTATGGGCCAACATTAACAAAGTCACCAGGAACACTTCACTTTAGGCTCTATAAGGCCAAGGTGGGCAAACCTAAGGAATTAATCTAGTTAATTGGTTACTTTCTCTTTCTAGGTTATGACTTGCAGTAGAAATGGTCAATATCCTTCTGTAATTTGCTAATAAACCTTCTAAAAATAGTGGCTAACTATAACCAAAAAGTAGATGCAAATAAGTGATGAGTAGTACTTAAGTTCTTGATATATTAATTAGTAAATTTATCTATTATTATGAATGTTTTACAATGAAATGAATCATCAGTGTAACCTTGAACTTTAGAATGGACCAATGTCTTATCCAATTGGATATAGAGTCAAAGATTAATAAACTTGGACTGTTTTAATCAACTTTTGATTAGAAGTGTCAACATTAAACTCTAAGTTTCATTCTAATTATCATCCTTTTTGCAAACCCTAAACCTTATCATTTATAGAGAGCAATTACCCAATTCTTTAAATTAGTAGCAATCAATAAGAGATATACAACTGTTTGAATTGCGTTAAACTGAAGGAAACTTGTTCATTTAGTCCCAAGGTTACAAATATGTGAGAAAGAGACAAAACCTCAAAGATAATGATAATTGAAGGATAAATCATTCTCATTTAGATCTTAATATTGCTAATAAAACTCATAACATGACACAGAGACAAAGAATGGGTCCCAAATGTTCACTTTTTGTATTCAAATATTCATACAACTAAACTCATTCAAATAACTACAAAACAAATGGATGGATTGCAAAATAATAAATATGTGAAAAAATTCTATAGACAACCCACCCCTACTTTTCATATTGGAAATCCATATATAGGATTGAAAAAAGCTACATATGAGAGGAGGACACATATAAAAAAGTTATTAGATACAAAAAAAATTGGAAAAAGGGAACAAAAAGGTTTACAAAACTTTCTTCCAAAATATTGACTAGGAAAAGTGAAGTAGCTGAGGGTAGTAAAAGAACATTTATCTTAAGCCTTTGATTTTTTTCTTATTTGTCCTTTACCTATCTTTTACACAAAATATCTCAACTAGTTCATGTATGCCTAAAATGTGGGCACACTTCTATGAGTCATTATATCAAAGATTGCTTAAGAATGAAATCTCAAATGGTGGCTCATAGCTCTCTATTCATGGAGTGTAAGGGTTTTTAATGGAGACCCTCAATTTGACCTATTTTGTACCCATGTAATTACACCATAAAATGAGAGATTCAAATATCTAATATGCATGAAAATGGAGATGAAAACTAATCTATATGATAACAATGCAAAACAATACAAGATCTAATCTATCAATACAAGATCTAATTCATGAAAGAAAGATCTAATCTACCAATGCATAAGCTAATATGAAAATGCAAAGATGAAACCTCATGATCATGGAAGCCATGGATGCAAGAGAGAACAAGACAAGAAGATAGAAGTTCTCCACAAAAATCTTTAATGCTCAAACTCCTCCAAAAATTGCTCTCCAAAACTACAACATAACAATAGCCTAGAGTGTGTGTGTTCAAACCTACAGCATAAAAATAGAATAATTGTGGATGTCCAAAATGAAGAGAGGGCTCTCACTTATAAAGGAAAATGTGGAGATGAGAGGCTTCTCACAACCAATATGGGATAATAGAGTTTGATCCATGTTAGACAAAATTCCACCAATGAGAAAAGAGGAGGAAAACTAAATGAGGGAAGGAAAAAGGAATTTATTTAATTTTCATTTATTTCATTTCCTTTTTCATGTGGGAGAAAAGAGGAGGAAAATTAAGTGGAATCCCACTTAGAAATATGTGCATTTAAGTGTAGAGAAATTTTTAATTTTTAATTATTTTATTTCTTCTTTAAGTGGGGATTTATTTAATTAAAATAGAGCAAGTTCTTTTAATTAAATATGAAATATTAAATTAAATTAAAAGAAGGGTTTTCTCTTAATTAATTAAATATGGATGAATTATTTAATTAAAAGAGAGGTTTTCTTTTAATTAAATGGGGACTTATTTTATTTAATTAAAAGGGAGATTTAATTTTAATTAAATAAGACTTAGGATAAAATGATTAACCTTAGAAAAATAAATAATCAAATTTCATCAAAGAAATCAATTTAAATTGATTTAATAAAATATTGCAAACCATTGATTCTAGAAATTTGATGAATTTAATAATGAGGGCCCATAGTGTAGGTGACCATTTTAGGCTGCATAGATTTGCCCCTCTTTGACTAGTTTGTGATCGATTTGGGAACACATGTAGTCAAAGAAAGAAATTGAAGTGTGAGGTCAATTTGGGATCACAAAACAACCCAGATGTGTGGTCAATTTGGGAACATATCAGGACAAAGAATACAAATAAATTTTAAATTAAAACAAATTGAGGATAAAATTGAATCAAGGATTGAAATTTGATAGATACTACCCACTCATGATCAAAATTGAAATGAGATAGAGAAGAAACAAAAAATTGATCAAATTGATCAAATCAAATAAAAGATAAAGTTTGTGATGTAAGATGAAAGAGATAAGAATCACAGAACTAAGGTAGATCATCAAGCATGAAATATGATGCCCCAAAGGTTAATTTAGAAGAAAAGAAGTGAGGTAAAAGAAAATGGAAGATAAAAGTTAGGAAGATATGGAAAGAAACATAAAGAAGAAAAGAAAATTGCCCCAAAATCAATCAACTATTTTAGATAGAAATTTTGATTGAGATCATGAAAGAAGATAAGGAAATAAAGATCAAAACATGACCATAGTTGATTAAAAGTCCACAAGAAATATGAAGGGAAAATCCTCTCAAACTCATAATGCAACCTAAAAATGCAAACTAACATGAAGTCTAATAATGTAAGCTAAATGAAAATGAAAAGGTGTACTTACAATAGAGCAACTATAACATAGGATTTTGTGTTCATCATTCATTAGAGAATGATAAAGAACTTATTTTCATCATTGGGCCATTATTAATAGACATAAAAAAATCACACAATCATCACTAGTTACAAGCGCAACTATGAAGATATAAATGTGATTTATATTGGATTGGAATGTGGAAAGATTCTAACATAAGCATCAAATACATAAAGGTTTAGATGACTGAAATGTTAGCTTACCCAATTTAATGTAGCAAAACCATGCTCGCATCAAGACATATATGCTAGGATGACTAGAAGAATGATCATGCAAAAATAGTCAAGGATGATGCCTCAAATATCCTAAGTATTTCAAGGGGATAACAAGATACACTCTAGAGTTTCAAGACCATACCCACAAGTAGAAAACAAATAAAAACATGTGCCATGCCTCAAGTCCTCTAGCCATTCATCCTGGAGAAACGTATCAGACAAGGACACTCAACAAAAATCAATGATGGTCAGCACATAAAGAAAAGATCATAAGTCAAGCATTAAGTGTTTATGTTTAAAAATTTAATTGTGTTAATAGATATTGAGTTTTGAGGATAAGGATCAAACATTTTATTTTTTGGAATATATAACTTTTTTGGAGATACATCAAAGTAGCTATTGCTAGGTTGTCACTAAGATGATCATTTTTTCAGGACATTTTCCAATTTTTAGAATTTTTACAATATATCATTTTTTTGGATTTTTGAAATATATCATTTTTTTTGGTATTTTTTTAGGATCAATAAATATATACAAAGAATCCCCCAGATAGAACGAGCATCACTTCCAAGAAAGAGCACACCATTTAGTCCCAATGTCTAGCAAGGTAGAGGACATGATGGAGCAACAAGTTGGTAGATATGATGGATAAGCATGGAGTGTATGAAGAAAGTGAAAGTGATATTCAAGAATTGACTCCTCAAGAGTACCCAAGCTAGGGAAAAATTGTCATGTAAAGCATATTTGGACAAGAAATGAAAGGCCAACATAGGATAATTCATGAAAGCATAATGTAAAATTGGGAAAGATGCAATCCAAAGGAGTAGACATGTCAAGAGGCTTCATAACATCATATTTTACTCTTTTTTATTAGATCAAGACTAAAGGAGTAAATTGGAAAAGGATAGCAAAAGACTAGAATGAATGGAGGAAAATAGATATGAAGGCTAAACATGAAAGGAATGAAAACAAGATCATCATAAGATAGCTCACAAGATAGTCAAATGTTTGTGTATAGGTGAATATTGTCAAGATCAAAGAGAAAAGATGGAATGGATGAAAGATGTATAAGAACTATGCATGATACCTAATTGTCAGGTTCTCATCATGGTACTTATCCAAGGCACCATAAGGGAGTGGTTTTCACCATAGGATGAATTTATTTCTCTTTACTTTTGCTACCAAGGTGCCTGATTACCAAGTTTTCACCAAGGCACATTTTCAAATTTTCTTTTTTTTTTCTCTTTTTTTTTTCCAATTTGTTATAATTTTTATAAATTTTTTTTGGAAGAAGTCAAGCTTTTTTCAATTTAAATAGTGTTCCTATAGGAAAGATGAATCATAATAAACCAAGACAATACATAAGTATATTCAAAGATGCTAATAGGGTGATGGAAAGTAGATGGTAGATAATGTATATGGAGGACAAGGTTTAATGATTTGGAAAGATAGAAGGAATATGGATAGTAGGTAAGTGTAGGCTTGAAAATATTGCACAAGGGTAGGTAAGAAAGTAGGCAGGATCAACATCGACACAAAATTTGAAGGGTTGTGAAATGATGGAGTAATCATGGAGGAAATAGTTTGAGGTTTAGATGTATGAGGAAGTCAGAGAATTTTGGAAGGAGATGGAGTGGAAGTCTTTGGAAGCTTCTTAGGAATATTTTTGAGAGAAGATGGAGTAGAAGCCTTTGGAAGCTTGAATGTCAACTTTGAAGTATTTTCAATATTCAAGTTTTTCAAAAGAGACTTGGGAATTCATATAGCTTTAGATTTTTCTTTTCCTTTGGATGCTTTAGAACACATTTCTTCAATGATGGATTTAGGTACCCATGTTTTCTTTGATTTAGCTTTTTGGGTAGTAGACCTTTCTAGTCTCTTGAATAATTGTCCTTTCTTTTCAATCACATGTAGATTAGATGGGACATGGTGATATTCATTTTTCAATGGATTCTTATGTTTTCTTTTAAATTGATCATCCAAATTGCTTCCAAAACACTTGGGATTGGTGGATGAATATAGATTATATGACTAATTCATATGGATAGATGAATGAGAATTCATCAAGGATGAGTGTCTTTGTTGATCTTGAGGTATGATAAGAGAGCTAGGAGATGAGATAGGAGTGAAAGTAGGATATGGAGGAACATAAGGTCCCAATATAGATGCAAGATTTGAAGGCTTTATCTTTTATGGATAAGGACCAAGGATATATTTAGGAGATGCAAAGGGATAGTGAATAAGGATAATAGCATCTTTAGAGTGAGCAATGTGACCAAGGTTGTCAATAGACTCATGAGTATCTTTAATAGGAGCAACACCTTTAATAGGATTGTTTGAAGCTTGAGCATAATTTTGAACTAAATATGGAGAAGTAGAACAAGAAGGAATTCTTTGATCTTGACAATTTTCTTTGGATAAAATAGACATACAACTTTGTTCGTAGTTTTTAGTAAGCTCAAGGGAAATAGTGGAAGTAGTGTCTTCATAATGCTTAAAAAGTGGATAAGGCATACGATATGAAGGGTGGACATCTTTATCATTCTTGACATTGTTATTTTTATCTTTTTGAGAGTCCTCTTGACATGGATCCACTTCTAAGGACAAGGGAGTATATGAGGTTTGTATGATAGGATTTTGAAGGGGTAATGAAGGACTAGCTAAAGTGGGCATAGTAGACATAGAATCACATGAAGGTTGAGGATGTTTAGTCTTAGAAGCATGAGAATGGTTTCTATCCAAGTGTAGATTAGCTTGAGTTTCTTTAAGAGGTATCCCTTGAGGATAACTATAGGGGACTACATGATAAGAATTAGGACCTTTGTTTGATGGAAAAATGTTGGATAGCTTTAAATTTTTGGGAGATGTATAAGTATTGGAAGAAATGGAGGTATCAAGGAAACCATCACTAGACATAGGTTCATCAACATGATCTTTCTCAAGAGAAGCGTCTTCATTACATAGGTCTTTAGGAATTTCAACATCAATGATTCTATCATCAATAAGATCTTGAATTATACATTTAAATGCAATACAATCTTCAGTTTTATGACCTTTGATTGTATGGTAGCCACAATAATGATCATCTCTCCAGAAATAAGGTTTTACCTTAGGTTCATAAGGTGTAGAAAATTTTTATGGTAAAGTAATGATTTTTTTTGCAACTAAGGTCTCAAGCACCATGTCATATGAAAATCTGAAAGGAGTAAAAGTTATCTCAAAATTATGTCTAGGACCATTTTTGGCATTCTCATCTTGATCAAAGATAGGCCCATCATGAAATATTGGCATATTCTCAAAGGAGTTATTACTCACTTTCTCTCTCAAGAGGTCTTTGGATCTATAAGATGAAGACAATTGATGTCTTGGAGTAGAAGATGTAGACCTTCAAAAAGAGAAACTAGTAGGTAAGCCTAGATATTTGTTAATGGCAAAGGAGAACTCATAATCTTCTAGACTTGATTAAGGTTTGGTAAGTAAGTATAGATACTTTTTAGTGGCACAAGAGAACTCATAACCAGCTAGACTTAACTGAGGTTTGGTAGCATAGGGTTTGAAGTCCATAGTGGTTTTGATAGAATATAAAAGGAAAGAATCATTAAGGCTCAATTTGATGGATGTGTCCCCTATTGTTCAAAGTGGGGAAGGTTCTAAAAATTAAAGCACATCAAACACACCAACTGCCTATTCAAATTTCTATAGGGATGCACATGCTCAACTGGGGATGTCCTTGATATACGCAAGGTACATGAGGCCCAAATTTGTAAATTTTTGGGAGGAAAGAGTAACCCAATCTCCACCTTCAATTCCCAAAGGTATAAAGTTCTTTGGGGCTTAGCCAAAATTGACAATGTTGTTACTTTCAAGAGACCTATCTTTAGATTCAAGTCACACTATTTATACTCTGTTGAAACACGAGAGTTGAGTTCATCCCCTATAGTGATCACTTCTTTAGGTAGGCCCACTAAAAAAAAAAAATCAAGATCCCTTATTTAGGTTCCCCTCAAACTCCTTAACAAGAATGCAAGAAGAAAAAAATTAATTAAATAAATAAAATTAAAAAGATAATATTATAGTTTTTTTTTTAGCGTAATAATATTTATTTAATGTAGTAATAATATATTTAGGAGAGGGGATTAAAAGACAAAAGGGGTTTAATTTTAAGCCCAAATCCAAATGTGAATGATTCATTTTAAGCCCCTCTTTCAATGTTGGGAAGACACACCAAAAAATTTGACAAAAGAAAGAAAATTATTTTACTGTGAAAAAGAACATAATGATCACTTTTTATAATTTAAATGAGAAGGTTTGGAATGTGTGCACCTTGATTTCACACTTTCCAATTCTTTCCATTTTTTTCTCTTTATACCTCCAATTACTTTCAAAAACTTCAATCAAGCGCATGAAGTCATGAAGAAATAGAAAAATTCACATGAAAATATATTGAGCTATTGGATTCCATTAAAAATGACAACTCATATCATGCATTGAAATTTGACAAATAAAGTGCAATTTAATCATGATTTTTAACCTAGTCAACAAGATTGGACCTATATGCTATTAATTTGGATCCAAAACCCTAAATGTAGAAAAGTTACCCCTATCAAAAATCAAAGAAATTTTCAAAAATGTAAGAATTTTAAAAGTATCTTTTCATTTGTGCCCTAGGTATCCATTTTGTCAAAATAGACTAGTTTCTACAAATCAAATTATTGAGCCCTAATATGATCTCTAAAATCAAAATACAAAAAACAAACCCTAATTATAATTTAGAGATATTTAAAAAAATGTAATTTTTTCTAAAAAAAGTCCTAATTTTCTCCCAAAAATGATTTTTCATGAAAAATAAAGAACAAATTATAAAAACTCAAAAATATCTTGGAAAAATCTGAAAATTGGCCTGAAGCTTTCTTGATATGTTATCATCTTGCAAAAAGAAATTTAGATTAAAATACTTAGCCATTTGGGATATATGATCAAATCTTTGAGATATAGGGTTTTTTGTCTCCAAAAAAATCCATACAAGGGTTTTAGATCTAAAAATTTCCAAAACCAGCAAGTAAATATGGGTTGCCCCATGGTGGGTGTCAAAGATGTATGCCTAAAATGTGAGCACACTTCTATGAATCATTATATCCAAGATTGCTCAAGAATGAGGTATCAAATGGTAGCTCATAGCTCTCTATTCATGGAGTGCAAAGGTTTGTAATGGAGGCCCTTAGTTTGAACTAGTCTATGCCCATGCAAGTACACCATAAAATGAGAGATTCAAAGATCCAATATGCATGAAAATGGAGATAAAAACTAATCTATATGATAATAATGCAAAATAATGCAAGTCTAAACTAATATGAAAATGCAAAGATGAAACCTCATGATGAAAGCCATGGATGAAAGAGAGAATAAGAGAAGAAGATAGAAGTTCTTCACAAAATGTTTGATGCTCAAACTCCTCCAAAAATTGATCTCCAAAACTGCAACATAACAATAGCATAGATTGTGTGTGTTCAAACCTATAGCATAACAATAGAATAATTGTGGATGTCCAAAATGAGAAGAGGGCTCTCCCTTATGAAGGAAAATATGGAGGTGAGAGGCTTCTCACAACCAATATGGGATAATAGAGTTTGTTCCATGTGAGACAAAATTCTACCATTGAGAAAAGAGGAGTGTTTGAGAAGAAAGTGGAAAGAGGAAAAAAGAGGACTCCCACTTAGAGATATGCGCATTTAAATGTAGAGAAATTTTTAATTTCAATTTATTTTATTTCCTCTTTAAGTGGGGATTTATTTAATTAAAAGGAAGCAAGCTCTTTTAATTAAATAGGAAATATTTTATTAAATTAAAAGAGGGGTTTCTCTCTTAATTAATTAAATGTGGATGAATTGTTTAATTAAAAGAGAGGTTTTATTTTAATTAAATGGGGACTTATTTTATTTAATTAAAAGGGAGATTTTCTTTTAATTAAATAAGACTTAGGATAAAATGATCAACCTTAGAAAAATAAATAATCAAATTTGATCAAAGAAATCAATTTAAATTGATTTAATAAAATATTGCAAACCATTGATTCGAGAAATTTGATAAATTGAATAATGGCAGCCGATAGTCTAGGTGACCATTTTAGGGTGCATATACTTCCTTCTAGTAGAACTTTAATTTCTACTACTCCTTCCCATACATATATTTCCCTTTTGGTGGGCCATTCTATAGCTTTAACTTCTTGCAAGTCTTGAGTGGCCTTAGTCCACCTAACATCCATGACTGCTTTGGATTCAACAATAAACTTATTTAAATCAATTTCTACTTAACACAAGGAGTCAATCAATTTATTATATGGGTTATCTAAAATATCTTTAAAAATTCCTCTTGGGTTAAGATATTGTCAAATAAAGTTGACCAGTCCTTCCAGCCTTCTATTGTGCTAGTAACATCCAAAATTGGTGCTATGTAGGGTTGTATTCCTTGGGATAAAACATTCACTTTCCTTTGTATAACTTGTAATTTTCTAGTGAAGAAACCCATCAATTATTTTACTAGTTCTAGGCCTTCTTTCACTATAATTATTTTGTTAGGCAGATCTAGGGTTTTAGCCATTAGTACAATTATCCTCTCTACAAATTGAATATATGGCCTCCAAAGATTGAATGTGGGTGATAGCCATAAAAGTGCCTCATTGAAAATTGCTCAGCACTTTGTAAAGAAACATAAAGGTTATGAGCCTACTGAGACATGTTTTTCAACATTTCAATCCTATGACTCATCATATTTTTAAGGACACTTGCCCATATATCTCCTCCTTGCTGAGTAGATGGAGCATCAATGCTCATTCTTCTTGGTTTTGATGTTTCTTCTAAATCCTCTATTTTTACTAGGGCCTTAGTTGTATCCTTACCTAGGTATTGTCTTTTATGTTCATCTTCTCTCTGAAGTGGAATAACCCTCTGTTCTACTTGTGTAATTTTCTCCTTGAGAGATACAACCTCATCTTCAAGTGCTTGGACCCTAGCCTCAAGCTCTGTAATTCTTTCCTTATATACATGGCTGATCTTAAGCTCATCTTCATAGAGCTTCTTAACATCAACGTAATCATGTATGGATTTGGCTAATCTTGTTTCCATCTCCTCTACCTTGGCTTCTTTCATAAATGAAAAATGTTTTAATGCCTTGGAAATCTCTGTACCAGAGGTTCCCTATAGAGTCCATACAATCATGTTACCTTGTTTAGTACTCTATACATCCATCAATTTTGGCTTATTTGAGGCAAGGGCCATACTCCATACTACTAGGGATTTGGTATCAATATTAAAACTAGTCCCTCTCTTCAATCCATCTACACTAATTGCCTCATATGAAATGACATTCTCCTACCTCCTTATTTGACCAAGAATAAATACTTGTTCCAAGCCTCATCCACACACTAACAGCATGCCACTCCTCTGTACTAGAGTCGTGGCCTCCTCTAGAGTCATAACTTCACTCTCATGATCATAGGCTTGTAGCTTCTCAATAAGTTCCATCTTCTACTTATTAGGCTCTCTTAGTTTCATCTTTAGTACAAGTTCACTCTATTTTATCTTGTATAAGATACTCTTGAATTTAGTGGAGTTGATGAATTCATCATCCTTAAGGAATTGTTGGGCTTGTATGATCCTATCATCTAGCCTATTTGCTACTAGTTCCAAGTTTGTGAGAGTATCTTCTACTTTGAGGGTTACATCAGGTTGAGGGTTATCTAGGAAAACCCTATCTTCTTCTCTTATTGGGCCCTCTAGAATTTTAGCCATGATCTTAGTATGGTCTATAACCATCTTCCTAATCCTTTGAGGATAGGGGATATCCATGTAAAATCCCATAAATTGGGGATCCATTCTTTTTAGCTCTCTCCACCCTTAGGACATCATCAAGCTTTGCTAGCTTGTCATTTGCCTCACCTTTTGCTACTATATTTGGAATAGTATCCTTGGTGCTAGGCAATGCATAGTTTCTCATTTCCTTAAGGGTGACCCTCATCCAATTATCAGGGTCATACATTCTATAAGGGCCAGTAGACAAATTGTAGTGATGGAGGAAAGAATGAATTGGTTTTAGGGCCACTTTTCCAATTGTAAAATCACTAATCCTAAAACATCTACACAAAAATGTTCTTCTATGCACTTTAGGTCCCAAGTATTCCCTATTGACCATAAATAATTGCTAGATAAATACAATTATTCTTGACCTAGGAGGGATAAAATTAGGCAATATATGTAGTTCTTTAGGACAACCATAGACTCTCATTAAATAAAATCTGGGAAATAGGAAAATATCTCCCTAATTGTGGTCAAGTCTCTTTCCCTCAGGAAGCAAGTTTGGTCTCAAAAGACTTTTCAAAATATTAGGAGCCCTAAAGTATCTTAGATCTAACATTCTCATAATTACAACACTAAAATTATTTTAAAAATAAGACATAGTCATAAAAGTGATAAGTGTTATCCCATGCTCGTGTCCATAGATGCACTAGTAGGTCTCTATTATATTAGAAGTTTGATCAATGAAACCAGAGCTTATGTACCCTACATTCTTGTAGAGAATCAAGTGCATTACCAATGAATAATTATGGAAGATGAAATCCTTTAATTCCTCACTTTGAGTGATGGCAATATCCTCTTTCATCACTTCTCACCATGGTAGTCATCCTATACATCTCTTGCAATTATGAATTCTGCCCCATAGACCATATCAGGCCCATCCTTACCAACCACCTTATGAACAACATATACATTCTTAACAAAATAATTCTTAAATTTTTCTAAGAGAATTATCTTATTAACCTTCTTATGGTAATCAACCACTTCCTTCAAGTCCATGGGCATATGTTGTAGTATTGATCTCCTAGTGTATGCCTTGGTTTTTGCTTCACATTTCCCCTGTAAATCATTTAAATCTATAAGCTGACCCATAGCTCCATACAATCCAAATCCCTTAATGAATGACTCTCGATCTGGGGTGCATAGGATAGTTCCATCCCTCCTACAGAAAGATTTTGTGGCTAGATTTTAGCATCAAAATAGGGCCTTCATCAAGTCTACATCTACAAAGACCTCAAGAAATATCAACTTGGTGAGATTCTTCTTCCACAAGTTGCATGTAGGAATTTTCTTCTCCCTTTTATAATAAAAGTATTTGAAAAGTTCTAAACCATATCACTAGGGGATATGGAATCTTTGCATAGGGCATATGGGTCAATAAAAGCTTGATCATCTATAGAATTTGCATTGGAAGAACCAAGAAAAAGATTTATCCATTCTTTTGTGAATCTATTTGGTTTCTTCTGTTTGGTTTTGCCTCCTTTAAAGGTTGAAGGTTCTAAAACTACCATGTCTAAGGCTTGAATCTTTTCTACTTATTTTGTCAAACATTTTGATACTATGCAAGTAAACACTGGATATAGAAACTACTCTATTCTCAAAAGCTCTGGAAATAACAATTTGGAAAGCACTAAAAACTCTAAAACTGCTCAAATTCTTTCTTTTTGCAAATGACAAACTGTGATTGTGAAGTGGGAAAATATTTTTAAAATAGTATATGCAAATCAAAATTCACTTTGCATTGATTTCTGTACACTCAATTTATGTCACACTCTAAACCCTTCTATCCAAACAATTCCATGAAGATACACTTCTTGTTAGTAAACCATGCAACGGGAGGTTCTTTGAGACAAGAGAAAGAATGCAAGTGTCTACAATGAGTTCCTCAAAGATGCAATACAAGTATGAAGATTAAACTAGAATGAGTATGCAAAATGTTTTTATGCTAAGCATGGATGAGAGTGTTACAATCCAACTATTAAGCTATGTGAGATAGATTATTGCAAAATAGAAGCTAAATTAACATGCAACATGAATCTAGGCTAAAATGGTATGGTATGAGAGAATATAGACAAGAAATAGTTCTCCACAAAGTTCCAAGAAACCTATTAAAAAATCTATAGCATAACAATATTCAAATGATGATGGATACCTTGAGGGGAAGCTCTCTCCCTTCTAAAGTCATACAAATGGTAGAGATCAAGATGAAGATGGTGGATGATCAATGGTTGAATTCAAAAATGGGAGGGATCCATGTGCACATGCAAGTCAACCAATAGAATATGAGTTGACTTGTCATATAGGACACAAGTCTCAAAAGACTTTTCTTTTAATTGTGAAAGTAGAAAAAAGGACTTAATGTGTGCACTTTAAGTGGGTTAGAAGAATGGGGTCTTTTATTAATTAAAAAGGGACATGTTTTTTTAATCAAATAATGAATTTAGGATAGCATAGTCAAACTATAGGTTATAATTAAATTGATTTATTATTAGCAATTTGGTCTAGGTAAATGATTAATTAACTTAGCCAAGATCCTGAGAAGGAGGTTAATAGTCTAGATGACCATTTTTAGGTGATTACAATTTTAACATGCTCAAAAAAATTATATCAACCCATTATGTCAACTTAGTGGAGCATCACCATTACTATCTAGCAAAATAATTTTTGTACTGCACTTAATTCTCATTAGTCGAGAACTTTAATGTCATTTCCAACTTAGAAAAATGACTTTCATTTTAATGTCAAAGTAGGGCCTATGATGCTATGAAAATAACTAATGAAAAGACCTTTCATAGCATCTTATTGTTGTAAGAGTGGTTTTATGATGTTAAGAAAACCCTTGAAAAACCCTTTTCAATCAGTTAGGACCCATGGAAAAACCCCTCTACGATCTTACGATCTTCTTTGTTGTCATAGCATTGGTACCAACTTTTCTTTCCTCTATGATCTCTCAATAAAAAATCTCATAACATTGCAATTTTACTTTCATTTTTATATGATCTTATGATCCCAGTCTTATTTGCCACTTTCTAAATTGCTGGTTACATTTGGAACTCTTACGATCCTTCGATAACTATTAACCCTTTGCACCATAGCATTGTGGTCATTATAATTTTTATGTACAATCCTATAATCATAGCTCCATTGTATCATCATACCATACCCCATTTTTTCATGAGATTTTATGATGAACCATTCATCGTAGCATCAGAGAGCATCATATTCCACTTCAAAATAATATATCATTTCTTTTGGTCCCACCTTTTCTGGCTAAGTATACACTTGGTACCCATACCTTCTATTTTGACCAATGAAAAACTAGACACCTTTCTACCAATGCACCATCACCATTACTTACCTTTAAGACCTCTATGATCTTATGACGTTTGGTACCTCATATCATCGCAACACTCTATTATGTCTTTCATGATCCTATGATATACATTACTTAGTAATATTGTAGCACCCCTTTTCATTGCTCTCGATGCCTTCATGAACTCCCTTGTTGTAATATTGGGGATGAAAGCATATTAAAACATTTACAACTTGTGACATGATATTATGACAAAGAAGTTGTAAGATTAGAAAGACAAAATATACTATTCGCGATATGATGATGACACATTAATCTTAAGATCGTCACAAAGAAAATAATTGCTTATGATGCTCTGCTAACCCCTTCATCATAACATTTTAAAGGAAGATGTTAAAAGAAAAAATAAAACCTACTTAATTTCAAAAACCTAGGGTTAGGGTTTAGACTAAATTCATGAAGATTATGCAATATGAGATGAAGATAAAAACCTATAGCACTAAACCTCACACTTGGGACAATAAAAAAAAATTGGATCAAGAAAAAATATTCTAGGGTTTCCTCTATAGATGGAAAGAAGATAAATGCAACCCTAACAAGCAATTAAATATTTTCACCATAAATTTGAAAATTAAGCTTAGTGAAAATAGGAGCTATCATAAGGGGTCAAAGTTTGAATTGAAGGAGCGAAGAAAATAGTTTGTAGAGCATCCAAGGTGACTTAGTAGTAAGAGTATATTGTAGAATCAGTAAAAGAAGAATAGAGGATATAAAAGGATACGATATTGATATATTAGATTGTGAAGGATCAAATCACAGATTGTACAAAGGTGATATGCTATCAAGAAAGTAAGTGCCTATCATAGGATCTATGTTGAGACATTCTAACAAGTGATTTTAGTTAAATCTCTTAATAGAGTAGTCCTAATAGGCTATATTAAATCCTTTAATAGGGTGGCATTTCAAGTGAATAACCTAAAGTCCTCTAACCAGGAACACTTCTAACTGGGTGTTGAAATCCTCTAATGAGGTGGGACTTAATAGTCTTTGTAAGCCTTTAATAGGATAGGCCTTTCACAGGACAAACCATTGTAACCTTAATTGCCTACACTTTATTTTTGTAGTAATAAATATTTGTGGGTGTCATCCCCATCCCAATTTTACCTTCTCACTTGGTTGCTTTTGAGGTAATCATATCAAGAGTCATGTGTGTGTTTTATTACATCTTTACATGGTTGATGCATATGCATTACATGTTATTTCAATTTATGTATTGAATGCATGAGATGTGTGAATGGTGAAAGTTTTATTCCTAATTCAGCCCCCAAGAAGTTTACCTTTCCTACTTGTAATTCCAACAAGATTGTCCATCTACTGTCAAAAATGTTGTACTTCTATCCTAATCTGATAGGATCTTCATGCAATCATCAAAATTTTCTTTCAAACCATCCATACCTTTAGTCCATGTCTCTTTGGTGGATTTAGCAGAGGTGAGAATTGCACATAAGACATATAATAAAATCTCAAATGCATTAAGGCCTAAATACAAAAAGTTAGAATAAGTTTCCTTGGCCTTGACACATTCCTCCAACTATTTCTCAACAAAAGATACTTTCAAAGAAATAGACTCTCTAAAATATGATATTCTCTTCAAAATATGTTCCTTCCAAAGTTCCACTTTCCTAATCTCATTGTGAATATTGGCCACTTGATCATCAATCTTATAAGATGGATGTTGCATCTAGCTGGATAGAGCCTCTAGCTCACTCATCTTTCCTCCAGTTTAATTGTCCATGTCTTTAGTTAGCTTATATGATAGAACATACTTAATGTATAGTGTCTTCCCTTCTTGTTGACACTTCCTAAGCTCCTTGATACAAGTATCAAGACTTATCAAATCATTCTTAATATTTTGGCAAATGGTGTTAAACAAGTTAGCATCATGTGAAATATGTGCTTTTTCTTCTACAACATTTAAAAATTTGGTATATTATTCATCAAATGACTTTAGCACTACTTGTACCCTCTATTCTAGATCCGCTTCTATGTGTTGTACTACTAGAGTACTATATACTCTATCAATAATCTCCATTAAGGTTTTCTATAGGCTCTTCATTGTTCTATTCTTATGAATACATTTTGATAAGGATGAGATCAATTCCATTTGATCATCATCATTAGTTGCTAGGTTGAAAAGTGAAAGTGGAGTAGATGAACTAGAAGGTTTGGTATCATCCTCCCTTTTCTTCTTGGCTGCTTCTTTTAGTCTTCTCTCTTCTTCTTATTTCTTTTCTTTGTCCTTTATTTCATTTTCTCTCTTCTCTTCCTCTTCTAGTCTCTTCTTCTTATCTTCCTCTATTTTCTTTCTTATTTCTTCTTCTTCTATTATTTTCTTTTCCTCCTCTTCCTTTCTTTTCTTCTCATCCTCAAGGAATTTATGCTTGGCCTCTTCTACTTTATTATTTTCTTCTTCAAGTAATCTCTTCTCCTCTTCATTTTGCCTAAGTTTGTCTTCAATATTGTTGGTATTAGGTTCATTAATTTTGGAACCTTCAAATGGATTAGTATCGTCAATGTTAATGGTAACATTGGTCTAATCTATTTTCATAGTGTCATCGCTCACTGTCACTTTCGAGGTTTTGGGTATTGGTGGAGATTTTTCCTTAGATTCTATCAACATTTGACTTATTGTTGTTGCAATCTCACTTCTTAATTTGTCTTTCTCACCCACCATAAACAAAAATAGTCTCACTTAATTTCTTAGATAAGGTGTAAGATTATTCAATAATCTGTTAATCTTTTTTTTGTCATCAGTCTTACAAATAGTTCTTAGCATAAAATTTTGAAGTTCTAAATCTTCTTTTCTTATTGGTGCCTTCTTCTCAATAAGTCTATCATAGAATTTACGGTTTACTATGCCCTCAATATCCTTCAATTTTAGATTAGTTGCTATAATGTATCTCACAATAAAGATATCAACTTGATATTTCTCAAAAAAATTATAAAAATCATAAAAAATTTTCATCCAAACAAAGTTATCCTTAATATCAATAGCTGAGTTTATCTTTTCTATCTTTGGCTTCCAGGGTTGCCAAGCTTTTCCTGTTGATTTATTTGTTACTTTCTCTACTTGGTTGACTTCTTATTCTTTTTCATCTTCATTACTAGACTCAATAATTTTCAACAATGTCTTTTGTCCTTTGCCTAGTCTGGTGGCTTTTTGTTTTACCCTTTTAGTCTTTATGGTCACCACTTCTACTAATCTCTCAGATTTTCTCTTTGGTTCACTTGGTTTCACATCTGACACTATTGTGTATGGAGTGCTCTATTCTAAAGATGTCTCTACAATAGATATTGACAAGGGTTGTATATTTAGTATACCTTGTTTCATGGTTATCTTGACTACCTCAGATTTACTCTTAGTCAGATTGGCCTCTGACAAAGCTTTCTTCATAATAGTTTCTATCTTCTTGGGAGAATCCTTTTCCAAGGATGTCTAATGAGCTAAATGGTTAATCTCATCATATGTTCCAAATCTTTATTCTACTTTATCCTTCTCTAATTTTAACAAAAAATCAATATAACCAACTGTAATATCATCATTCAATTCATAACCTAAGGGATCAAGAAATGTTTCTCAAGGTTCAACTACTTGCATATAAGTAAAATTTGTATCAATCATAACACAAACACCATCTTTAAATCTATCTATAATTGTAGGTGCAATTTTGAATCTCTATCTCATTTCATTCTGAAATGTCCTAATTATCAGGTTTCCACTATCCAATATCTTATCTACAGGATGTCTTCTACATACTTCTATGATCTTCTACATTGTACATCTATCACTGCTCACTATCTCTATGACTAAAAAATATGGAAATCTTTTAAGCACATGAAAGAATATGTGATTGATTAGTGACTCAAATATAAACACACTATTCTTAGTCCTGTTGTTCTTTTCTTGGTTCTCTAGGAGATTCATTCTCAAAATTTCACTAAGGTATACTTGTTCCTTCTCTACACATATCTTATAGGCTTCATAGATGAATCTAAATGAAAATTCATCAATCTTTTAATTTGCATATATAGAGTAGGCAATAATTCTACTTAGAAATATTATATCATTTTGCTTAATGGCATTGATCACCATGGCCTTTCCATTGTACACTACTTTGGTGTAACTTTCAAATTTCTTTATAACCATTTTCTCACCTATAGGTACACTACCTTGTTCACTAAGACTAGTTACCTCATGAATAAGCTTGATTGAGATATCAATTACATTATCTTGCATCCATAGTTTCTCATCATGTATTCTACTTAATATGATTTGTATCCACTCATCTATGTCCAATTCTCTATAGAAATGATATTTGAATAGGCCTAATTCCTTCAAGTGTTCAAATCTAGGTTTCATATTCATATCATGATTGAAGACTAATTCCATATCCTTTTTCATGTATTCACTCCCAATAGATTCAAACTTATTGGTAAGATAACTTCCTACATCTTCCAAATATACTACATTATTTGAAGTAATGGATAATGCTGAGTTATGATTTCCTTCTACAGATTTCATAGAAACAACCTTCAATTTAGGTCTATCCTCATTATCAATATTGTGCACTACTAACATTTCCATGCTTCTAACAAATATGAACTTTTACCAAATAAATTTGTGGAAAAATGATAAATACCTCTTTCTAAAAATAGGATTTTCTTTGAAATCACCTTGACAAGTTGCTTTTGAGTGCTCTTTGCTTTGGATGTATTTTTAAGGAAGTGAAAATCAATTCTATACTCCATTTATTCCATCAACTTGAACTTACATTAATTGCATATTTGCAAATATGAGAAAGTTGTCAATTACATTATGTAATCAAATAACTACTCAAGATCATCTATACAATCTTTACATGCCACCTGAGGTTTGTCATAGCCTCCTTTCATAATGAAAAAGCTCCACAAGACTTTGCTTCATGAAATTATTTGTAGAAACATAGTTTTCATCTTGTATCACAAAATCAACTTTCTCTATAATACCAGTAAATCTTAATTCCTTTGTAACTTGTTTAGATAAGCTCCAAAATACTAGCGAGCTTAAGTATCATCTAAACTTATCTCAATACACCTTTTTCCAACTTTGCAACCTCTAATTCAATCTCTAAATGAAGTTTTCAAATTTTGGTGTTGTGAACAAGCTTAATTCAACTTATTTAAATCAAACCCGATAACTAACTTTGATCTTCCTATGCCACAATCATCTAACTTATCTTTTGAGATGTCCACTCCTTTTACAAATGCCTCATTAATTTCTTTTCAAAGCTCACTGATTAAATTTTGAAGTTCCTCTCATGGTTCCTTCTTTCATTTCTAATGTTTATTCCATCATTCCTTCTAGTTCCAAAGTTTCTTCCATTGTTCCCTCTATCTCTAAATTTTTTATCCATTCTACAATACTTTGTTGTATGTCTAAAGTTATTGCATAATCAATATATTGTTGTTCTACTTCTAGTATTTTGTTGATCATCAAGTGCATGATAGTTTCAAGCTATGTGTCCAAATTTGTTACTTATAACACATGATCTGTCTTCTGTCTTCATAAGGTATTCCTTCTCTTGATATCCTTTTATTAGATCTTCTTTTATCTATAGGGTTAGTACTTCTAGGCATTCTAATTTTCCTTCTATAATTATCATACTTAGGTTTCTTATAATCAATTTCTTTATGACATGTAATGCCCAAAATATAGGGCAAAAACACACCAATTTTTTCTTTTTTTAATAAATTAATAATCCACTATATCAGTACATACTACACTACAATGGTTATGAGAAGTAGACATCAGATTAAGAGTGAGTTGATCAATAAAACATTTAGGTACGAGTTACAAGGGTACAACATCAATTATCTACTTAATCCTAATCTATACACTTTCAAAATATTAACATTTATTGAGTATCAAATTTCTATCTCGAGCCCTATATATATTGGATTGTTATTATAATTATTATTGTTAATTTTTTTTTTTTCCAAATGCAAGTCTTCCATACACTAATCCTACTAGTAAACATCAATTACAACTAAAATTAATTTAAAGTGAAATTAACTTTACCAATATAATATTAACTAAACAAAATACTAATTAACGACATTTTCAAATCAATTTAGCAACAAATTAAGAAATTTGAACCTTATTAATCAAAATATTAAAATTACAACAAATAATCGACTACACTAATATTAACATCTAATAGACAAACCTATCTTAGAACTTTAACATAATCTAATAAAGTAATTTAAACATTTAATTTAAAACTTTAAAATATGATATTAATCTAAGAACAACATATCTAAAACATTTCAAAATTTTAAAGTTTTTAAATATTTAAATAATATAAACATATCCTATTAAAAAGAATACTAAACTAACTTATAACTACCCAAAACTGTACTAAAATACTAACATTTATCAATAATTAACTTAACTAACTAACTAAAATATTAATACTAAGTAATTAAAAGATCTAACAAATTTTAACATCTAACAAATAATAATTCTAACACTAACCCAAATCCAAATATAATTCTAACACTAACACATACTAATAAAATAACTTAACACCAACTAGAACTAATTATTAACTAACATTAATTAAAATCTTTAAAAAAACAATTAAAACTAACTAATATAATAATACAAAATAATAATAATAATAAACTAATTCTAATTCTAACATTTAACAAATTAAAACTAACTTGTTTTTTCTAACAAGTAACTATCATCTAACATTAATACTACAAGCTACTTTACTAACATCTAACTCTAACTAAATAACATACTAATTTTAAAATAAAACACACACTAAGTAACATACTCATTTTAAATAAAACACACACTAACCAACCCAACCTAGCCACTCACTTCCTAGACCATATCCCCATACTTCACTCACGTTGCCCAACGACTCAAAAAAAAGGAGGAGATAAAGGTTTGTTTGTTTGTTTGTTTGTTTTTTTTTAAAGCAAACAAAGCAACTTAAATGCATGTGTTGAATTTAACCTCCCAATACATGCTATGTCCAAAACTTGAAGGAAAAGGGATGACATCAACTTAGATGTGATGGGAAATTTTTATTTATTTTTCAAACAAACTTTATATGCAACCCACTTTCCATTCAAAGCTCAACATGGCATAGGGGCACGTGTAGATATTAGGAAGGATGGTGAAGTAATTATTTAAAGTTTAGCGGTTGGGGGTTTTAGGATAGGATAGTTGGTATTTTATGTATATATAAAATTATATTTATAATACTAATTTAAACAAACAAGGATATTTAAAAGGGTGAAGGTATCTAGGGAATATTCCCTGTTACCATTTTTTAGAATGTAACAAGCTCCCATATATTAACCAACATCCTATAGATGCTTATTTTAAAAATATGTATTTTTTTTCAAAACTATATTTTTGTCTTTTTTTTTTTTTTGAAAACATATGTATATTCTTTTTTTTTAGATAACTTTTAAGGGTGGATTTATTTTATCTCAATGGGGGCATACTTTGAAATACTATGCAAGATGATAATATTACCCAAGAACTATATTTCCAATGCTCTATATGGCTTACCAAACGAATAATGTATCCATTAAATCTATTAAATAATTAAGGTAGGACACTAAGAAATTTTATCATATCTAATGTAGATTAATCCAAGGACTATATTCCTGATTTAATTTGCACTTGTTCTCATATTGGAGATGCACACAAAATATACTTAAGATCAATTGTTCCATTCTTTCATCATTTTATCTAATTAACACTAATCAAATGAATATGATTTCAAACTAGAAGAATGCCACAAAAAAGGGTAAAACATCATTGTATCCACTTTTTGATAAACACATGCATATAAATTGAATTTGCAAGAAATATAATATGAAGGGAACATACTTCATTTTTATATATTTTTTCTTTTAATTTTTTGTTTTCAATCATCTGATTCAAGGACTCCCCTATGAAAGAACCAGCGAAGAAAACCCAAGATCGTAGTCATATCCACAATAATATTAACAATCACATTTTTACAACGAGATCATTATCCTAAGAAGAAACCTTCCAATATTTGAATTTAAATAACAACTCTAAATTTCCTTCTTGGCCCTTAACAAGGGATCCATTATGAATTTTACAATACATCATGATGATCATGGAGAGAATGAAAACTGACCAGGAGACAACCAATCATAACATGAAGACAAAATTAGAATTCACTCCCATCCTGGGGTTTACACAATAGGTTCAGCATTGAACTAGACCAAGGAGAAGGTGGATTTTTTCAACAAGAGATATCAAACACAACACTAAAATAGTTGCCCTTTCGGGGCTATAAACTCAACATCTTTCATTCTTCCATTCTTACATTCCAAAACTCATACGTGGTTTGTGCTAATAAGTAGGTGCCCATAACACCCTACCCTCTCTCCTTCTTCTCATCCTAAGAAGAGACTCTACACTGTCGGAGTCCAACTAAAGACCTTCCCTCGTACATGGCCACTTTAGCCCTATCTAAGGGTGAGTAATGTTAATATGCTCATAAAATCCCTTCAAAATTCAAAGCAAAACACAAAAGAAAGACATTAAAAAAACCTATTTCAATCCCTCCCAACATACTCAACACACACATAAACATACATAAGCAATAAAATTGAAACATGAAGCACAACATGAACAAAATGAGGTGAAGCATTCCTACCTTCAAAAATTAGGTTATGTCAAATGAACAAGTTTGAGATGAGTTGATTTCCTCTCCTTCTCCTTCAATTCTGAATTCCACTCTAAAACTATAGGTCGGGTGAACACTCAAACCCCCTCAAAAAATGCCTCTAAATAAGATTCTAAACTCAACCACTCTAGAAATAAATAACTCCCTCACTTGCCTAAAGTTCTAGAGGCTTCTAACTCAACTAGACCTAAGGCTATCCTCAAGGTGGAGTTAAAGTTATCCAACTCATGATGAAAACAATCAATTTTCACAATAAAGAAAAAATGGGGTTTTTGAGTGACCATAAAAGTCAACAAAAGGGGCTAGGGGGGTGAAAATGCTCCCAACCCATGCCCATACCCCTTAAGTACTTAGATTTCATGATTTTAAGCCTTTAGGATTAATTAGGGACCTATCAAAGGCTAAGAAATTTTTAGGACTTTCTATCAACCTTCAAAAATGTAGATTACTCACTAATCTAGATTAGGGGTAATTAATCTCAATTACTAACTGATTATAAAAAGGTCACTAATCTAGTCCAACTTAGATCTTTAGGTTACCCGATTAACCCTAACTATCATGCTAAAATGCATATACAATTCACGAGTGTCAAATGACACTATAAAAACACTGTTATGAAACATTAACATTTAAAGATTACAAAATGATACACTCATCCAATCCACGATATAAATAAAATACAAACAATGGGGTTTGCACCTTTGTTAAACTCAACCCTAGTTTCCACAACGGTAGATAGGGTTTAGTTTCATTTCTCCATTAAATTTTTTCAGCTAAAATATCTTGCACACTCATTGCACACATCAGTAGCTCAAAAAAATCACATACATATATTCAAAAATTATCTGGATAGTTACATAAATCAAAATATGAATCTTTCATATAATTAATTGTTTAATTCATTTCTACTCACATTTAATCATTAGTAACCACATAATCAATATAATGTAGCTTATTCATTAATTCAGATTAAAATACTAGAATAATCATCATTAGGCATGCATATACCTAACATCATAAACATCACCAATAGTGAATACTAAACTATCTAAAAGCATATAATCCTAATCATTGAGGTACCATAATCAATAACATCATCATCAAGCTAAATACCTTGTATCATCATTAGTGCAAATTAATGTTTAAACAGTTGAGATAACATAGTAGTTCTCCAATCTCTAAGTATTAAAACATGGATGTATCTGCTCAATTTTCATTAAGACATCTAAAACATACAACATTACTCCATATCCGTTCTAATCTCCTACAATAGATTTAACAGGGACATTCATATTTAATAAGTACATGCAAGGAGGGACCTTACATGACCCATACCATGACAATTATGATAATAAAAATCCTTAACTTAATTAAATGACTTGTTTGTACAATCTCTTTTCATATGACCTATTTCATTACATAAAAAACACTTACCTCTAAATTCATACTTGGTTTATTTAGGAGATTCCACTTGGTTTGGTTCATCCAATATTTCAATTTCCTTGCCTTGTCCAACTTCTTTAGGTTTGTCAGAAGATTGACTAGATTCAATCTTATGATCAAATTCTCCTTTTTCTTTTGGATCTAATCTAATCTTAGATTTCTTTGTAGACATGTTAAATAAATAACCAAGACCAGTCTTATCATGAGTAGGTCTTTGTATTGATATTGAATCATCAAGCTTTTCCTTGCTAGAATAAAGTTTCTCAAGTTGATGGTTGCATTGAGTAAATTCACCTTTCACGATAGTATTGTATTTACGAAGTTCTTCATGATCTTCTTTCAATGTTTCAAATTTAGATGCCTTCTTTTCTAGACTTGCTCTCAGATCTAGATTCTTAGTTTTCAAATTAGACTCAACTTTGCTAGGATCATTTCTCAAAGTCAACATCAGATTCACAATCTTCAATTCATGCTTCAAGATCTTGTATTTTGTCTTCAACTTTGAATAGTCATCATTGATAGTTTTAGATTTAGTAGATTCAGGCTTGGATTTGAGATGTTCAATCTTTTCCTTCAATTGTCCAATGTATACGTTGAAACCTTCACATCTATCTTTTAATTTATCTCTTTCTTCACTAAGGAGATCAATTTTTTCAAGTGCCTCTTCAAGGTTCTTCATCAACTATTCCATATCCATAGGGATCTTTCTCAAGCTATTAAGCCTCTTCAAAGTAACTATGCTCTAATACCAATTGTTAGAAACAAGGATTACTAATAGGGGATGAATCAATAATCTATAAAATTTAATTTCCAATTGGATATTATTTCTTACTTTAAACCATACATAACAAAGTAATAAAGTAATGTTGAATAGTAACAGTAACCATGTACAAAGATAACTCATAACACCATATTTTGTTAACTAGGGAAACCCTGGCCTAGGGAAAACCCCAGTGGAGATGATACCCACTAGATAATATACTAATATATAAGTTTCTTGTTAGAGGATGGATCCTATTAGGAGTCAATGAGAAAATTTAGTACAAGGAGCCCTTGTTAGTAGACTTTGAATCCCTATTAGAAGATTCATTCAAAATGAGCCCATTGCCAAAAATGCACTTCCAATTACAAGAAGATTTCACTTCCCAAATGAGTAATTAGACTTCTAGAATATAAGTACTATAACTTATTCCTCATTTGATCTCTAATCTTCATCTTGATCTCAAATCACAAAATAGCATATACAAAACTTTTCATATATCGCTTTCACAAAAGTTCACATACAATTGCTCAACATAACAATTACAAGATAGTACACTTGAATTTTCAAGATGTCCTATGTAGAAATACCATATCTCCACACAAATTGTTACTAGCTCAACTAAGACCATAATACACTTTTCCAACTTAGAGTAAACATCTAGGATGTTATCCCTAATTGGACAAGTAATTATTTCTTAAATAAAATAATCCTTCCTTCAATTTTGCTGTCCTGTTTCACTTACAATACAAATATCTTTGTCATGTATAGTCTGTGCTGCCCTCTAAGGTTATACACATCATCATCAGTGTGTATAAATCTCCATCTGACTTTTCTAGTCATAATATGACAACAACAACAAATTATAAACAAAACAATACACTATTGTATACCAAATTCATACTTAGATAATTTTTTGAGTACCAAAAGCTAAGTATCTTTATTTCCAAAGTTTCTTGTTAGCATGTGCATCATGTGTTGCCATAAATGATGATAATTACATATCTCCATTAGCTAACTGTCAACAAGAATCCTTTTCACATTACATATATATACAACTTGGATAACATCTATGATCTTTAATCTACAATTTGAATAGTAATAAGATTGGGCATGCTTGAAGAAAAGTTACATCCTATTTTAATTTCTAAGACATATTGCTATTAAACCAAGAAGGGAAGGATTTCATGATACCAAGGATGGATTTGTGTAAATATAATAAATTGGATCTTTGTCCCAAGATTGGGTAGGGGTCATCAAATTGCAAGCCTTTTATATTTGGATTTGGATGTATAAACTTTAAGGAAATCCATCAAATTTGGTGTCTAGGAAACTTGAATAACATCAATGCTTTCCATCCTTATAAGGTTGATATGAGTGTTAAAAATGAACAACTAATTATATTAGGGAACATAAAAATTGGTATTAAGCTTGATGAAACAAAATAGAGGTGTATTCAAGGAGAGGCTAGTGTGAATCCATCCAATTGCTTATTTAGATAGGGTATGGATCAATGACATACAGATACACACAGACACATGTATATACTACTAATAACTTATGATTGCATGGTTATATGGAAGAAGTAAATTTTGTATATCATTTTCTTGACCCTTGGACATTACAAATTTTTAAAATGTAAGGCATTAATCAAGAATTCATGTATTATGTGTCTACTTCATATCTTCATGCATTCATGTGTATGTATATAAGGTTGATATGAGTGTTAAAAATGAACAACTACATATTAGGAAACATTATAATTGATATTAAGTTCAAGGAGATAACATAGAGGTATATTCAGGGATAGGCTAGTTTAAATCAATCCAATTGGTTATTCTAAGATAGGGTATGGATCGGTGACCCCAAGCACCTTGCTAGATAGTCCCAAGAAAGGCTTAAGAGTTGGAATATGTAATCTTTGACTAAAACCATTGAGTTTGGTGCCTAAGACATCTATTTTTATCCTAAGTTTTATTCTCAACTATAATAATAAGAGAAAAACAAAACAAGTTTCATAAGTAAGCCACCTCAATTGGATGTTTAACACCTTCCACTAAAGCAAAGGGGGCCAAAAGCTTCACCCTTAGGATTAGCATGGGATTGGATTGGAGTAATTTATTATGGATCACATTTTCTTTCTCACTCATACACACACAAACACATGTTTATACTAATAATAACTTGTGATTGTAGGATTATGTGGAAGAAGTAAATTTTGTATATCATTTTCTTCACCCTAGCACATTACAAAATTGTAAAATGTAAGGAATTAATCAAAATTCATGTATTATGTGTCTAATTCATATCTTCATGCATTCATGTATATACCTTGTGTCGACTTTGTGTTTACATGTATGCATGTGCCTACCTTGTGTCTTCATGGATTCATGTGTCCTCTACACATCTTCATGCATTCATGTGTCTACTCAATATTTTCATGCATTCACATGTGTTTGCTTCATGTTTTCACTAATATGCATTCTCCATGAATCCCTTGTGTCATCTTGCATTGAATTATATTATTTTTATGTTGGCTCCATGAGAAAGGTTATATACAGATGACATTTTCCTGAGGACAAGAAAATCCAAGAGGGGAGGATTGTGATATCCCCACCTTGAGATGAGATTTAATAATAAATAACCATTAGATACTAAGTTAATATTATTAAAATTTTAAAGAATATATATATGCAAATAAATAATATAATATAATATTTATATGAAAATATAAATTACAACATATTATAATTTACAATATATTATATATTATAATAAATATGAATATTATCACATCACTATAGATGCATATATATTAATTAGATATCATAGTAATAATACTTATTAAAATAAATAAACATTAGTAATATTTAAAATATTAATGATAATCTCATTGATTAATAATTACTAAGAATAATAAATACTAATAGTAACATTAATAACAATATTGATTATATTACTAGTACTATTATATTTAATATACAATAATAAATAGTGAACTATATATAAAATATATGTATAAAGTATTATTAAATAGAATTATATGTATTATAATTATTATTGTTGTTGTAGTAGTAGTTGTTGTTGTTGTTATTGTTTTTGTTGTTGTTGTTAATTAAGACTTCACAACTATGAAGAGTCGCTACATTTGGAAGGTCTCTACTATCATAAATGAAAAAGAGGAATTTTTTATTTGTGGGAAGAAAACTATAATAGGATATTTTAGGGCTTATTAAGGAAGATCCAAAATATGTGACATTATATTTTCCCTCCTTCACTTGTGCAAAAATTGAAGTAGGATCTAATTTCCATTCATCCTCCTCTATTTTTCCTCCAATCACAAAATTCACTTCCCTCTTGAGTCCTATCTAGATAAATTCATGGTTTGGATGTATTGTATGATCAATTTTCCTGATCATCTTTTTTATTCTCCTTTGAACTTCGTATAATTTGCCTTGAAATGAACCCTTCTTAATATATGTCATACATGAGGTGACCTATACCAGTATAGGTCATACATGAGGTGAATACATGAGGTGACCTATAATAGTATAGGTTGTACATGGGGCTGCCTATACCTCTAAAAGTGAATTTTGGAAAGTTTCAAGGGTTGTTTTAAAATATTATCTTTTATTCCTTCTCAGTGAAGTTGGCCTTCATGAATTTGGAGCCTAACATCACTGTAAAAGTAACCTTTATTTCTTCATTAGGAAATAACAATATTTGATAATTAAGCAAGGTGGACATCCCAATTTGACATAAAGTGATTGCAAGATAAAATCTATAACATGAAGCTATCCATTGAAGAAAAGGGTTAATTATTGAAGATATATTCCTAAGCATTTCAATCAAGTATCATATTGTTATACTATGAAGTTGCAAATGGATAATAAGGTTGACTAGGTGCACTTTTTCCCTTGGGGTATTGGTATGATTTCCTTGTTATTTTCAAATCTATATCTTGTTACCTAAACTTACATTATTAAATGCATCCATATACATTTTTGTGAACTCAAAACTTTCATGTTTTCTAGACCTTTTGTAATAGGCTAGTTAGATCTTGCATGCATTTCAAATACATAAAGAATAAACATTTTCATTTAATGATTATATTTTCTTTTCATGTTATATATTTTTATTCTATGCTTTCATTTCCATGCTTATTTGTTAGATATACTTTTTGTTGAATCTTAAAAGATAACCCAAAAAGAGGCATCATTTACTTTACTACATAGCATTTATATTTAGGAAATAAAAAAAAAATTGTATCTTAGTTTGTTTTCAACATATATGATTTGAATTATTTTATCAATTTAAAGGACAATATTGAAAGAAAAAATATTGGTATTGTAAACACATAATACACCATATGAAAACTTCTATTTTTTCATAATACTAAAAATTGTGTACAATTATGGAGAATCTCATAAGTGAGATGTATGCTTAGGATTCAATCAATTTTTGGACAAACTCATTGATGAGTTGTATCTC
Organism: Cupressus sempervirens; assembly: GCA_028749045.1. NCBI lineage: Eukaryota > Viridiplantae > Streptophyta > Pinopsida > Cupressales > Cupressaceae > Cupressus > Cupressus sempervirens. The sequence goes on from CM053792.1 coordinate 423,483,509, forward strand.
CAAGTTCATAAAAGTTGGGCAATCCCATGAATGAGATGTATTCCCATGAACTTTATAGGAGGTGGAAAATCCAATGGATGAGATGCATGCCCACAAAATCCATATACAAGAGTTGGTACAAATTGGAAATTTCAACAAATGAGATGTATCTCCATATCATTCTCATCTTCGATTCAAATTTAACCTCTTTATACATCTTAAAGGAAGCTGAAAATGATTGCATTTACATTCATATTAGAAGTTGAATGGACAACCCAAAATTGAAAGGTCATTACAAAGAATTTAATATTGATTAAAAGCTCATCAACTCAAATTTGATGAATGTATGACTTCTTTGTTTATGAGTGTTTAGCGGAAGAAATGGGGGATTGATTATGTTAATGATGTAAAATATGTGAGATAAACTCATTAACAAACTAATTTTACCATTAAACAATAAATATAAGAGAAAGAGGGTTTCTAAATATAAATCTCAATATAAATCTAGTTAGGTTAGCAAAACTCAAGTAGGATGAAGGGATGTCAATAGTAAACCCGAATCATATTAAGGAAGTACAAAAGAAAGTCCATTTTCATGCAATGCAAATTAATTTTAATATTTGAATTGTAAATGCAAATTAAACTAATTGATTTAGTGAAAATTTTAATATAGATCTAGGTTGTAAATATATGCAATAAATTCCTTTAAGATACAAAAATATATCTATTGTAAAATGAATGATGAAGGAAATACTGTGAGATGTGTGAGAGAAGATATTTTTTCAGTCCAAATTTTTTTTATTTGAAACTAGGACTAAATTTCTGACTAGTGATCTATGATGGCAAAAAAAGTCCCCAAAACCATATTTTCATCAAACCTCTAGAAACAAGGCAATTTGGTGGTAAAGTGTCAAGATACTTTATGGGAATATGGACAAGTTTCACAAGATATATTTGTCATTGCACCAAGAAATTGACCTATCAATGCCCAACAAAACCATTGGACTTATGAAACATTGGAGGTGATAAAGCCATGTCACAAATCCTAAAGAGGAATGATGGAAATTAGTCCAATGATCCCCCCTCAAAATTATATGAGGAGATTAGAGCTCGTGACTAAGATCTGATATCACTTGTTGCAAGCTAGAGTGATAGTCTTTTTGCAAGCTAGAGTGATAGTCTTTTTGCAAGCTAGAGTGATATCACTTTTTACAAGCTGGAGTTGTCATTACACCAAGAGATTGACATGTCAATGCAAAATACAACCACTAGAATTAAAGAACACAAGAGGTGGTTAAGCCATTTCATGAATCACAAAGAAGAATGATGGTGGTTAGTCCAAGAATTGAAATGAATTCTCCTCCTATTTTTAGAATGAATGCTAAAGAGTATTCCTTTTAGGGATTCTATTTGCATGTTTATAGAGATTATTTAGTTCTTATGTGTTACTTTAATGGATTGGTTTGTAATTAATGTCAACATATTAGCTTTTTGGATATATTATCAATTAGAGTTGTAAAGAAATTTTTACTCAGTGTACTTAATAGTTGTAGATTTATGTTCTGTAGGGTCAAAATCATGTTTGGGGATATGTATTTATGATGTATCTATGTTCATATAAATATTTATCAAGATTTGAGTTATTTATGATAGTCTTATAGAAGACTAGTTGCAGAACAATGTTTAGGGAATAGGGTATTGTTATTTGAATTACATCAAATTACTGAGGTTGAAGCTTATTTAGTGGGAATAGATTTGAGTTGGAGACACATTCATGGTGTTATGTTCAAGATGGAAGAAAAAATTGACCATTTTGTGAATTTATTTTAAGTATAATGTGTGAGATATTCTCTAGAGGCCAACTTTTTCTTATATCATTTTGGGAAGTTATATTTTTAATGTAAAATGTTATGTAATATCTTAATGAGGTCCTATAATTTCATTTTACATTAGAGAAGCCACAAGGCTGACTTAATTAGTTGTTTTAGGACTTGATATAAAGGAAATATATTTTCCTTGGTTGTAGTATCATATGTGTTGTAATGTATGATCATTATTGTACACAAAATTGATTAGACTAGAGCAAAGAATGATGAGGATGATGCATTGAGAAATTTAGAGGAAATATATTGGAAATATAAGTTGTTTTATAAGTCATTTCATCCTTAGATGTATTATCCTAAGAATTATTTAGTGAAGACAATTCTAAAGCAATTTGGATAGTGGTTTAATTGACTTCCTATCAACTCCTAACATGGTTAGAATCTTCTAGCAGAGATTCAAGGTCTCTTGACATGGACTTATATGTACTGATTGTATTGAATTCAATCCTAACATGGTCACATCCTTTTACAAGGAACTTTAATACTAGTATATCATCTTTTAGGAATTATTCCCAATGTGGTTTTCCCTCTAATCAAGGGTTTCCCTAGTTTACATATCGTGTGTGTCACTATGTATGGCTATCATCTTATGGTTGTTTCATCTATTGGTTATATGTTTCTTGTTTGATAAAATTTATTTAAGTTATATAACAACACATATAATTCACCACTCAACCTCACCCCCCCACCCCACACACCCGTGCGCCCCCCTCGCCGCCCCCCCCCCTGCCCCCACCCAAAATAAAAAAAAATAAAAAAAATTGTTAGTGGACTTTAATTTTGAATAACTGGTATCAAAGCACTAGGTCCTTGAAGAGAAATTTTAACAACTTAAAGAGATCCATGACTACATTGAAGAAATAAAGTCCAAAATTTGATTGAGAGGACTATGATATGTGAAAGAATAAAATGAAGACTCATTCGATATGCATGGGAGTCACTTATTGGTTGATCACAAGAAAATGAATGACATTGGTGGATGAAACATAGATAGATTTGTGTACATGAGAGGAGAAATACCTATTTATGTACAATATGAATGCAAGAGAAGCATTTCTATTAGCCATTCTAGAATCATAATATGTTGAGGTAAAAATCTTACAACTTGCACATGAAATATGGATTAAGTTACAAATTTTATTTGAAGGAGATCAATTTGAAAAGAAATCTAAATTTTATAATTAGAAAGATATATTTAATAGTGCAAAGATGTAGGAAGATGAACCAGTTAGAGGATATTTTTGTTGGATACAATCATTCAATTGTATGTTGTCTTTGATGTTACAAAAATGTCAAGTATATACTAAGAAATAAATGTATGCCAAGATCACTCAAGAGTCAAAGGAAGTTGCAGTGTATGACGAGCATTTAATGTTAACCAAGTTTAGAGAAAATGTTAACCAAGCTCACTTGGATACCAAAGGGAGTTTGCAAGAGGATAGTGTCTATCAAGCTCACTAGCTTACCAAAGAAAAGTTGGCATGGAATGAGCCTTAATCAAGCTCACTTGGTTACTAATGGAAGTTTGAAGGAAAATCATTTTTGAGTTAGCATTGACTGAGTTAGGTTGACTAATGAAGGGTTTTCCTATATCAATTTTGTTGGTTAGTTCTAGCCAACTTATGGGATGAATTTCATTTGTTTGAAATTATATCCAAACCAAATTAACAAGTAAAACATATAAGTATAAGGTTAAGTTCAGGATTGAATTGGAGAAGGAGAAGAAGCAGCATGGGATTGAAAAGATACATCAAGGGAGTGAATTATGAGTTGACCAAGATGCAAAGAACATTCTCATAAAAAAGGATCAAGTATTCAAGCCAAAATAGAGATCTAAAATCAGCAAGTATAGTTGTATCAAAAACTAGGTATATCATTGTTACTCTATAATAATTGTAGTATTCAATGAAATCTCCTAATAGAGTTTTTAGTAGTCAATCAAATCTCCTAACAAAGTTATTCAAAAACTATTTTCCAAATACTTTAACAAGGTGACATTTCTAAATTGAAGTATCTAAAGACCTTTAACAATGCCACTCCTAACAAGGTCACACCTAATAGTGTGTTTTGTGACCTTTAATGTGGTTGAATCCTAAGAGGGCTCACTTTGGAAGAGTGAAAATTTGTAACTAGTTGCAATTGGCAGTTTTTCCCAAATTGGGTTTCCACATTAAATCTTGGTGTCTCTTCTGTTCATGTTATTTGCTTTATGATTTTGCAACTAAGTTAATTAAGGTTAATCACAATTAATATCATAATATTTTCATGTTTAGTATTAACAATGTAAAAATGCATATATTGTGTATTAACCAAGTGTTTACTAAGTGATAGTCATTCTTAGTGTAAACTGAGTTACTGTGTTAACCAAGTGTTTCAGTGCTAACCGAGTTACAATAGTATTTTAGTTTCAACAAAATTTTCATTTATTTTTTATTGACATCTTAAGGGATCTAGGATTCTATTTGTGGTAACTGATTCACTCTTCCCCTCTTAGTTTCTCCTCTTACATTTCCATGATTGGTACCAAAGCTTTTGGTACTTGTAGAGAACGTTTCAAGTATCTAAGCTAAAAATCAAGATGTGTTACAGAATGGAAATCCCTAAGCTAAATAGAGATAGAAGGAACTCATGAAGTTTCATTTGGAAACAATTGGAGACTGAGGCCTAAAGTATCTAAACACCTTGCATTTGGAAACAATTGGAGACTCGGGCCTAAAGTATCTAAACACCAAGTCTATAGTACCTAATGGAACTATGACTATGGAAGAAATTAAAGAAAATAAGAATCATAACATTATGATGATTGACATTTCTTCCACTCTCAAATATGTTGAGTTTAATGAAGTCAAAGATTGTTCTACTTCTTATGAAATGTGGATCAAACTAGAATCTATCTATGGAGGTGATGATAATGTGAGGAGATCTAAGGCAAAAAATCTCAAAGGTCAATTTGATTAGATGAAGATGAAAGAAGATGAGAAAATTGCACAATACATTGAAAGAATCAAATCTAGTGTTTTTGAAATCAAAGCCTCGGGTGGGAAAATTGATGATGTAATAATGGTAAGAAAGGTTCTTAGAACTCTTCTTCTTGTTTTTGGAATTAGAGTTTCATCTATTCAAGTAATGAGATGTGACCCTAAGAATGACATAACCTTGGATGCACTAGTGGGAAGGTTGACCACATTTGAGTTAGATAATTTTGATAATTATGTTCCTAACTCTAATAACCTTGAGTCTAGATTCCAAGCTAGTCTATCACTCGAGAAGAAATCTACAAATTCTTAAAGCAAGAGGTCTGATAGTGAATGTGAAGATGGTTATGATGATGATCATAATGTCGTTGATTGCAAGAAGATTTCCCAAAGGTAAAGGAAAGTACAAAGGCAAAATTCCTTTGATCTTATTTTCTTGTGAAGAAGTTGGTCACATCACTGCAAGGTGTCCAAACATAGAAGACAAAGAAGAATGAAAAGTAAAATGGCAAGAAGGATTGCAAAAGCTACAAAGATTACAAGGACAATAGTAAGAAATCTTGTTATATACCTAAACATTTTGATAGTAGTGAAGAAGATGAAATGGTTTATATTGTTGTTAATGATGAATCATATTATGAGAATGATAAGATGGCCCTCATTTCTCATATTATTAAAAATGATATATGGATTATTGATAGTGGTTGTTCTCACGACATGACTAGTAATAAATCTAAATTTGAGCATTTGGAACACTATGATGGTGGCAATGTTAGATTTGGAAATGATTAACCTTGTTATGTGAAGGAAAAAGGCTATATTGCACTTATCAATGATCTTAGATGTGACAATGCTTATTTGGTTAGAGGACTGAAGCATAATCTTCTTAGTGTGGCACAAATAAATAACATTGGATTCAAGGTAGAATTCATGAATAGAAAAGCTGAGCTATTGGATGGAGATGAAAATCTAGTTAGGAATGGTAATCAAGTAAGAGATAATCTATTCTGCCTAGACCTAACTATAAATTCATGTTTCATAGCTCAAGTAGAAGATAGCTAGCTATGGCATAAAAGGTTGTGTCAAATGAATTTTGATAACCTAGGAAACTTAAGAAAGAACAAAAGGGTTAGAGGCATTCCATGCCTAAAGAAATCTGATATGGGCATGTGATAGAATTATCAAATTGGAAAGATGGGAAAGACAATTTTTAAAAGAAAAAACTATCATTCTGAAGAAATATTGGAGATGGTTCATACATGCCTTTGTGGACCTATTGGCATACAAAGCTACACTAGAGATAAGTAATTTATTTTTTTTGTTGATGATTATTCTAGGATGATTACAGTCATGTATTTAAAGGATAAATCAGAAGCTTTTCAAAAGTTCAAATGGTATCTAGCAAGAGTTGAGAAAGAAACATGAAAGAAACTAAAATGTTTAAGATCAAATATACTAGGTGAATTCTTATTAAATGAATTCAATGAATTCTACAATAAAAGAGGAATTGAAAGACATGTATCTACACTTAGTATGCCTCAAAAAAATAACATTATTGAAGAAGGAATAGATCAATCATGGATTGTGTAAGGACACTAATGATAGAGAAGAATATTGCTATCAAATACTAGAAGGAAGCAATCAAAACTACAGTTCATACATTAAACTGAGTTCAATTGAAGAAGGACTCAAATTAAACACCTTTTGAATTATGGTGTGAATATAAACCTAATGTGTGTTATTTTGAAGTATTTGGAAGAAAATTTTATATTCTAAAGGAGTTAAGAAAAGGAAAATTTGATGTGAAAAGTGATGAACGAATATTCTTGGGATACTCCAATAAGAGTAAAGCATATGAATATTTGAATCTATCTACTCACAAAATTATAGAAAGTGCACATGTAAAGCATGATGAGTTTGTAGAAGAGTGTGAAGAACAAAGTAGGAAAGAACCTGAAGAGTGCATAAAATTTGTTTACTATGAGATTGATACTTTACCTAAAGTTCAAGAAAATAATAGTCAATAGTCTTCACCATCCATGTCCTTGAAATCCCTAGTTCAACCTAATTTGTAGCCAGTGCAACCCAATTCATAGCAAGAAGGACCTAAGTTTCAAAAAGTGCAAATCAAGTCATCTAATGGACCTAAGTCACAGATAGTGGGACCCAAGAATTATTCAAAAAATCATGGTAAACCTAGTGAATTTAGAAAGAAGGAGCTTAGACTTGCTGGATATGTCAGAAGGCATCATGAACTTGAGAAAATCATTGGAGATTAGTTAGATGGTACAATGACAAGGAGAAAATTAAAAGGTACATATTTTCTTACTAAGTTTCAGCCTAGAAATATCAAAAATGCATTAGAAATGAAATCTAGATAGAGGCAATGAATGAAGGGACTAATTAGATTGAGAGGAATACAACTTGGACTCTTTTTCCTAGACCTAAGGACAAGAATTTAATTAGCACAAAATGAGTATTTAGAAATAAGCTGAATTAAAATGGAGAAGTTCCAAGAAACAAGAAAAGATTAGTTTGCAACTGTTGTGCTCAAGAGGAGGGTATTGACCATGGAGAAAGTTTTTCTCCTTTTGCTAGAGTAAAAGGTGTTAGAACATTCCTTGCATATACAACACACAAAGGATTCAAATTATATCAGATGGATGTGAAATCAACATTCTTGAATGGAATCTTATAAGAGGAAGTCTACATTGAGGTTTTATTGATCCTAGAAAAAGGGACATGGTTCATAGACTACACAGTGCTCTGTATGGTCTCAAAAAAGCCCAAAGAGCTTGGTATGCAAGGTTACATAATTATCTCATAAACACTAATTTTGAAATAACTAATGATAACAAAAACCTATACATCAAAGAAGGACTAGATAAGAAAATTGTATTGGCCAAAATTTTTGTGGATGATACATTATTGACTAGAAATGAAAATTTGTGCAAAAAATTACGTGGAAATGAGTAAGGAATTTGAAATGTTAATGTTTGGAGAGGTCAAATCATATGATGGCTTACAAATTCAATACATGAAGGATGCTATTTACATTACTCAATCAAAATACATAAAGGAGATGCTAAATAAATTTGGAATGGAGGATTCTAGACCAAATGGAACACCTATGTCTACTGGACATAAGATTTCTAAAAATGATGATTTTAAGGAGGTAGATCAGAATACATACAAATCAATGATTGTAAACTTTAGTATGTAGTACACACAAGATCTAATATAAAATTAGCAGTTGGTATGGTGGCTAGATTATCTACTAATCCTAAAGAAAATCAGATGATGGCAATCAAAAGAATCACAAGGTTTTAGAAAGGTACTAAAGAATATGGTTTGTGGTATAAGAAAGGAGGAAATTTTGACATGAAAGTATTCACTGGTTCAGGTTGGGTGGGAAGTGTTGATGATAGAAAGAGCACTAATGGTGGATCACTTTTTCTTGGAAAGAGGCTAGTATCTTGGACAAGCAAGAAGTAGAACTTTATCTTTTCATCTATAGTAGAAGAAAAATATGTCAATGCAACATTCAGTTGCTCCAACATTGTGTGGTTTAAGAAATTTTTATTAGGTATGAAGGAGGAGATAAAGGACCCAATTATTATCTTTTGTGATAACACCAGTGCAATCAACATATCTAATAATTCAGTGATGCATACTAGGACCAAGCATACTTCAATAAAATGTCATTTCTTGAGAGAAATGGTGTAATACAAAGAGGTGAGAATAGAATACGTGAATAAAAAATAACACATTGTAGACATATTCACCAAGCCATTTCCTAAGGATACATTTTTGTATCTAAGAGGTAAGTAGGGTTCATTCCCCTATTTGAAGCTCACTAATCAGATTTTAGTGATGCATCAATAAAGAATATTGAAGAGCAGACAAGTTGATGTAGTATTGTCAGAGTAGATTGTATATGAATCTATGCATCAAGTTACATGGAAACTACATTGATTGTTGTATTTTGAATAAGATGTCAAAGAGGGAGAGTTTTCTATTATATATCAAAGAATTTTATATATATATTAGATATGTCAAAGAAGAAGAATGTATTTGAGTTGATATCAAAGAAGGAGAGTTTGATATTGCAGTCATTGTAATCAGAGATTGATGACAAAGGGATTTCACATTGATAGAAGGAGTTCTCATGGATGAGAATTAGATTGAAACTAAGGATATCATCCTTCTATTTTTCTCTAAAATTTCTATGTATCATGAAATGTTCCATTTCCATCCATGCTAAAGAAGGATATTGTTGGATACCATCATTCAATTGTATGTTGTATTTGATGTTACACAAATTTCAAGTGTATACTGACCAATCAGTGTATGCCAAGCTCACTCAAGAGTCAAAGGAAGCTGTAGTGTATGACAAGTATTTCAATGTTAACCAAGTTTAGAGCAGTGTTAACTAAGCTCACTCAGCTACCAAAGAGAGTTAATAGGAAGATAATGTCTAACAAACTAACTCAATTACCAAAGAAAAGTTAGCATGGAATGAGTGTTAATTGATCTCACTTGGTTACCAAAGGAAGTTTGAAGGAAAATTGTTTCTGAGTTAGTGTTGACCATTGGGTTACCTAAGGATGGAGTTTCCACTATTAGTTTTGTTGGTTAGTTCTAGATGACTCATGGGATGAATTTCACTTATTTGAAATTGTTTTCAAGCTGACTTGGCAAGGTAAAACATTGTAATGACCCTTTTTGGGACATTAGGGTTTCTTATTGTAAGTATGTTTTCTCTCAGGTCCTTCCATTTGTAATGACTTTTTAGGGGTCATTCGTTTGTGACTTTTTCTTTAATTTGTATCCCCTTTTTCCATATCTTTTCTCTGATGTATTTTCCAATGCGTTGATATATTATATATATGAGTATATTCATAGAGTCGTGTCCTTTCAAATTAATATTAATTATATTAATAAGGTATTTTATTATTTTATTAATTATATATTATTTTTAATGATTATAAACTATAGTATTATATGAACTATATTATATAAATTATGTAAAGACTATTTACAATATTATGTAATCTTAGATATTATGATAAATTATAACTATATCATTATTAAACATACCCTAAGATCATTATATTAAATAATGATATATTATTATATGTATTTAGATATATACTATATATATATATCACATATATTTAATATTATTTATCTTATTTATTATAATTTAAATGTGATAATAACTAGATATATTATCGTCTTATTGATTTACATTGTAATTATAATATTTATTCCTTATATATATTGATATTATTATTATGAATAATAATTTCATTATATTCATATAAATAATATAAATAATTAAGTAAAATAGATCATAAATATTTATAGTTTATCAATATTATTTCTTTAGGAATAGTATATGAATTATTATTATATTTTATCCCATAATTATAGGATTCTCTTTAGGAGGGGTCATGACAAGTTTGTCCCTCTTGAATTTTCTTGTCCTCAAGCAATAAACATTTTCATATTTGTTTCACCTTATATAACGAAATTGACTACTAGATCCCATTCAAATTTTTACTTGTAAGAGTGCTTCATTCTATTGAAATAAAGAGTCACACATGTAGTGTGCATTTGAATGAAAAGTATACATATGAATGTATGAAGACACAAAGAAAACATGAAGTATACACATTGATGCATGAAGACACGAAGTAGACATGATGTAGACACATCATACATAACTTTGATTAGATCCTAAAATTAATAATGCACAATGGCTATACTTCTTCATTAGGCTTATGAACCCTGCAACCACAAAATAAGCATCAGTACATGTATATAAATACATATAAGCTTCAAAGAAATTTCAAATAATAATAATAAGTTAATCCAAGCTAGTTCCATACTAAGCCCAAGAGCGGAACTTTGGCCCCCTTGGCCCCGGTGGTGGGTGTTAGGAATCCACACGAGGTGGTCTACTTAGTGGATTGCTTGTTTTTCTAGAAAGGTTCTTGTGAAAAGGAGCCATTACTATCTTTCCCTTAAGTAGCACTACAATAGGGTGTTTTGTCCTAATTGCAGACTCCATAGGAAAGTGGTAGGGTTCCCTTTTTCTTATTTACATAATCCTTTGGAAGGAATCTTTCTCTCTCTCCTTATTACGATCATCATAAGATGGTAGATTAACGGTGCAAAGGGCACATGAAAAAAGCTACAAGCGATTCCTTAGAGGATATTCGTCAGGTGCTCGAATTTACTTGACCTCTCCCTCCACCAATTCCCTATTTTAAGAGATCATAATGTGGATGAGAAGATTAATCTAATGAACATAGTTTTTTGGTACATGAATCTTTCTCTCTCCTGATCATCTTGAGATGGTAGATTGATAGTGCAAAGGGCACATGAAACAAGCTACAAGCGGTTCCCTAGAGGATATCCGTTAGGTGCTCAAATTTACTCTACATCTCCCTCCACCAACTCCCTATCTTAAGAGATCACAATGTGGATGAGAAAATGAATGTTAATCTAATGAATAGGAATCTTTCTCTCTCCTTATTATGATCATCTTGAGATGGTAGATTGACAGTGCAAAGGGCACGTGAAACAAGCTACAAGAGATTCCCTAGAGGATATCTATTAGGTGCTCAAATTTACTCCGCCTCTCCCTCCACCAACTCCCTATCTCAAGAGATCATAATGTGGATGCGAAATAGACCCCTATGTACTATCTAATCACATGTCTTTCCCTTCTATCATAATTTGTTAAATTCTTCCTTTTTTGGAATATACACTGCTCTATGGACATGTATTTACTCTTTGTAATGTTAGGTGTAAGACCAATAGTCACTAAACTATGATAGGTTGCTGCACCTCATTTCATATATTTCTATGGTGTTTAATACTTCACTTGAGTGGTGGGACAACATTTGTAATGGCTCATGCCACACCTTTTTTGTTTCTCAAACTTATTTGATTTCCCTTGATCTAGCAGTCTATTGATATTATTCTCTTTTTCCATTGTCTATTGTTATTAGAGTACTAGGATGGTCTTTGTTTATGTAAAATCAACTGCACACTCTATCCAAGTACCTTTTCAAATCTTAGTTCTTTGTAAGACATTAAGCCTTTTCTCTACAGTATGACACAATCTTTTCTATCCTACAATAGATTCCTTCATGGATCGTGCATCTACCATATAGCTTACAGACTCTACATCGTCCATCAACAAACATTTTCAATATATGGTGTGTCAACTCTCCAAACTATTATAAGAATATTGGCATCAAAGTTATGACATATGATCTCAGCATGACACATACTATTTATTCAATTTTTCATATGGTCTACAACCTATTGAACACCTAGATGATTAGATTTCTTACAGGTTTGAACTATATATGTCATTTAAATTTTTTAGAATGTAATTCTTACTTATTTCTATATCTTACTTGCAGGATGTAACATGAACAAGATAGTAATATCTCTTAGGTATGGGAAGATATATATTGCTTCAGAGTTATATTAGTGATTTTTGAATATGAATATCGTGACTGATCTGCAGATTGCTTTGGACTATTTGATTTTTGGTGCTTTATTGTATACCTTAGTATTAATTTGGAATGTCTATTTGACTAACCCACGATTAAGCTGACAACCTAGATTTATTCTTTCATCATCAATCATCTATACTAGTGTTAGTGGCTAATGGCTTAATAATAATTAATACGTTAAAACTTTAAATTAGCGTTACTTATATCATCTATCATTTATTTGTTAAGTTAGTTATACAAATAAGTAACATTCTAATTAAAATGTATTAGCAAAGAATTTAATAAATAAGGTTACCTCCTCGATATCTTCATCTGCATGTGAGTTTGCTGCCTCCAACATGGTCTATTTGTCTAGCATCCAAATCATGAATTTAATTCTGCTATAATGACATGCAACTGCTTCCCAATATTTATCACACACTAGATCACAATGGGAAACATTTCAAATGTGGGGAAAGGTAGATGTACCTTTGACAGTCACAATAACTTTTTGTTTAATTTGTCATTGCTTATCAATCTCTAGTTCTGCTGATTATTTTGTCTATTTCTCCTTAGACAACTTCTTGGAGCCTGCCTTGTATATATATTCTATTTGAATACTTTAAGTACTTCTCATAGTTTCTTCTTTTTGTTATGTAAGACATTGTTTAAATTAAATCTATTCCATGTATGTTAAATTGGACATATATGTATATTCTCAATAAATAAAGTGCCAACATTAAATTTAATATTTCAAGATATTAACATAACACATTACTAACACTATATAGAAAGTATTGACATACCACTGCGTGTGGAACTTGGTACACATGTACTATCCACGCTGGTTGGTTTTAACATGATTATTCGTGATTATTTCCTTCTCATCGATATCTTTTAACCTTTTTCTTCATCACCACCTTCTCATTCATTTTCCAAGATGACATAGATTCTGTCAAATGTTGATTGTGTCATAGGTGTCGTTAAAATCTAATCTTCCATTTCAAAGGATCATTCCTTGAACACTCTCCTACAATCAAGAAAAATATTGGCAAGTCATGCAGATATGTTATAATATTTATCATTAAATACGAATATTGCATCAAATTTCACATCAAATCCCACAAGGAATGCAGTACAATTCTCATCCCGTAAAACCTTCAGATGTCCTCTTTTTTCTTTGTAGTAAGCCCATATTCATTGATAGGTAGCCTCGGTGGGGGCCACAAACTATCTTTGGGCCCTTATATTCATTCTCTATATGCTTTGTCAGAATGGATCAATCCTCATCAATTCTGCAACAATAAATATTGCAAAAGCCCTTTGCTGGATTGTCTCAACACTATTTCTTCTAAAAAGATGAGGCTTTTTAGGTTTTCATGAGCTTTAGAATAGCTCTTTGATATTGGGGTGTTGTGCTACTATGCGCCTCTAACATACTTGCTATTAGATGAAGCATAGTCATACTAATTACTCTATAACCTGTTTTGGAAAGAATGTTAATGACTTCTGAGGGTTTCTGCTACTTCTCGTGATGCATACATTCTAGACTCCATACTACCTTAGTTTTAACTTCTTTTGTATGCTTCAGGCATGGAACCCATTCATTAAATATGATTCAATGCAATTGACTCATGGATGGTTGAATAACCATTACCTGGTTTTGCTTTATTTGTTTTAACAACAGAATTCTTCTATTTTGTGCATGCTAACAAGATAGAACAAATTTCATCCTAAAGTGTAGTCCGGTAGATGCAATCAAAAATTTTCTTATCAGATAAGAAGACAATGTCCTCAGTGACAATGAAATCATCTGTACAATAAACTTGCACATCTAGTGGTTTACAGTGAAACAAAGATGGACTCATTTTCCTAAAAGGAAAATATTTCAGAGATTGATGGAGATTGGAGAGATAGCAATAGTGCTTTGAGTGGAGGAAGTAATTTGTTTTGCACAGGATGGCAGGATCACTACTCTGATACCATTTGTAATGACCCTTTTTGGGACATTAGGGTTTCTTACTATAAGTATTTTTTCTCCCAGGTCCTTACATTTGTAATGACTTTTTAGGGGTCATTCGTTTGTGACTTTTTCTTTAATTTGTATCCCCTTTTTCCATATCTTTTCTTTGATGTATTTTCCAATGCATTGATATATTTTATATATATGAGTATATTCATAGAGTTGTGTCCTTTCAAATTAATATAATTATATTAATAAGGTATTTTATTATTTTATTAAGTATATATTATTTTTAATGATTATAAACTATAGTATTATATTAACTATATTATATAAATTATGTAAAGACAATTTACAATATTATGTAATCTTAGATATTATGATAAATTATAACTATATCATTATTAAACATACCCTAAGATCATTATATTAAATAACGATATATTATTATACGTATTTAGATATATACTATATATATCACGTATATTTAATATTATTTATCTTATTTATTATAATTTAAATGTGATAATAATTAGATATATTATCGTCTTATTGATTTACATTGTAATTATAACATTTATTCCTTATATATATTGATATTATTATTATGAATAATAATTTCATTATATTCATATAAATAATATAAATAATTAAGTAAAATAGATCATAAATATTTATAGTTTATCAATATTATTTCTTTAGGAATATTATATGAATTATTATTATATTTTATCCCATAATTATAGGATTCTCTTTAGGAGGGGTCATGACAAACATATAAGTATAAGGTCAAGTTGAGGACTAAATTTGAGAAGGAGAAAAAGAAGCATGAGATTGAAAAGATAAATCAAGGAAATGAATTAGGAGTTGATTGAGCTACAAAGAACATTCTGATCAAGAAGGATCAAGTATTCAAGCTAGAATAAAGATATGAAATAAGAAAATATAATTGCATCAACAATTAGATCATATCATTGTTACTCTCTAATAATTATAGCAGTGAATCAAATATCCTAATAGAGTTAGCTTAACAACTATTTTCCAAATCCTTTAACAAGGTGGCATTTCTATATTGAAGTGTCTAAAGACCTATAACAAGGCCACTCCTAATATGGTGAACTAAATCCTTTAATAGGGTCACACCTAACAAAGTGTTTTGTAACCTTTAATAGCATTGGTTCCTAATATGGCTCAATTCAGAAGGGTGAAAAACAATAACTAGTTGCAATTGGTGGTTTTTCCTAGATTGGGTTTCCATGTTAAATCCCAGTGTCTCCTATGTTCATGTTATTTGATTTTGCAACTAAGTTAATTAAGATTAATCACACTTAATATCATAAGATCTTCATGCTTAGTTTCAACAATGTAATAGTGCATTTATTTAGTATTAGCTAAGTTTTTACCAAGTGACAATAATTCTTAGTGTAAACCAAGTTACTATGTTAACTGAGTGTCTTAGTGCTAACCGAGTTACAACAATATTTTAGTTTCAATAGAGTTTTGATTTATTCTGTACTGACATCTTAAGGGATCTAGGATTTCTTTTTTTGCTAACTAATTTTCCCCTCCCCTCTTAGTTACTCCTCTTACATTTCCAACAATTTTACTAGGGTATCTGAGATTGTCACATGAATCAGAAGTTGTGATGGAGTTGTCATTGAAGGTGATGCTGCATGGAATACTTTAAAATCTTTTCCACCTATTTAAGAGAATAAGGTACAAAAAATCAAATAGATTATTCCTATTACACCTATATTTAAAAAATAAATGCTACTTGTAAATATGAAGGTATTTGAAAAGATATTTAATTAGAAATAAGGAGCAACTAGAACAACGACTGCCTTTAGTGCACAAAAAGACACAACTACATTAATAAATATAGTAAGAAAAAGTGTCAATTATTCTTAAAAATGAGTAGCTAAGAAATAAAAGACTAGAAGATTAATGAAGGACTTGCATTACTTGCAAAAAGGGAACCAAAAGGTAGGAGAATTTCTTTTTGTTGGACTAGTAAAGAACTTGGTCATTTTTCTCTTCAATGCCCTAAAAGTGAAAAGAAGACAAAACCTATGAAGTCTTATAAGTCAAATATTATGAAAGATTTCTTCTCTACTGATGAAGATGATAAATTTGATTTTAAATTGATATTTCCTAGAAAGTGATGATGAAGATGATGAAATAGGATTTTTTGCAATCAAGGATCAATATCCCCAAAAAGAAGTAAATGAAGAGAAAACCTTAGTATCACATATAGAGAAGAAAAAATTTGATTGGGTTTTAGACAATGGATTCTCTCACCATATTATAGGAGAAATAATTAAATTTTTTGAGTTTAACAATTATGATGGAGAATCATTTAGAGTTGGAAATAATGCACCATGTTGTATTAAAGGAAAAGGATCTATTACTCTTGATAGAAAGATTAACACTAAAGATGTCTATTTTGTTGATGGATTGAAACATAATATTTTGAGTGTTGGACAACTTTTTGGTAAAAGATATTAGTTGCAATTCATAGAGAAGACTTGTATAATTAAAGACATGCATGGTAAATTGATTAGAATAAGTACAAGGACTAGATGTAATGTTTTTCAATTGGATCCTACTAAGATGGTATGGTATGGCATAAGAGATTTTGTCACATTAAATTTGATAACATTGTAAAGGTAAGTGCATCACATGTAGTAAGAAATATTCCTAAGATTGTTAAGCCTTCTAACATGGTTTTAAAAGAACATATGATGGAAAAATAAAAGAGGTAATTTCCTAGCAAGAAGTTTACTACTTTAGTCAAGTTGGAGATTATGCATACTAATTTGAGTGGTTCTCAAAGAACCAAGGCATTCTATGATGAAATTTGTTGGAATATTGGAGAGATTGTTGGAATATTGGTTTGATGATAACATGTTAAATTCATGATTGAGTTTGTCATTGATGTCAACATAGCATGTTTGATATTTTTTGTGGTATCTAACAGAAGAACAATAGGAAGATTAAGCTGATATGGATGACTAGTTAAGCATGATAACCACCTAAGGTTATGGGAGATATTTTTGAGTATCTGACATATGCAATTAATGTTGGAAGTAGACAAGATAAGTCTAGAAGAAGTTATGTACGTTTTGGTGATGTTTGTTCTAGGATAGAGTTTACAGAGGCATGTTCTAGCAAACTTGTTATATCTCATAGTAGAGTTGATATCTTGAAGATCAAGGTTGAGGAAATGGAGAAGACATGTTGAGGATGATATGGATAAGCTCTCTCATCATAATATTTCGTATAAGGAAAGATAATCAAGTTGTAAGGCATAAGATTAAGGTTATCACTAAGTGTAAAGTGTTCGTAATGTGGTCCTATAATGATAATTTGAGAAGGTCTAACAACCAACTTAGGGAATTGTTTTATGGACTTGGTATAAAGGAAGGATGTTTTCCTTTATCATGGAATGGATGTATGTAAGTTGTGAATGTTCGAGAAGTAGTAGACAGTTGGGAATGCTAAGTTGAGAAGAGCAGTGTGGAAGTGAAGGAAACATTATTGTTGAGGTTTTCCTAAGTGATCTGAGGTTTGGTATTTAGATTCGAGGTTTATGACCTAGTCTACAAGGTTAGAAAATGATTGGTCTGGTTGAAAAAATAGAGGAAAGAATAATATAATAATTAACTATTTGTTTGAATAGTGAGCTCTTCTTGTAGTTTAAATTGCATGTTTTGGCAATGGGATCATCTTGCATACATTGTACTAAAACTCTTAATAGGGTTGGTACAACTACTAATAGGGTTGGAATCTCCTAATAGTGATTCAAAGTATCCTAATAGGGACTCATTGTACTAAATTTTGTAATAGAATCCTAATAGGGCCCATCCTCTAATAAGGAATATTTATATTAATACATTATCTTGTGGGCATCATTCCCATCAGGGTTTTCTCTCTAATCAAGGTTTTCCCTAGTCGACATATCTGGTGTAGTTATCTATGTACATATTTGTGTGGTTGATGTTTACTTTGGTTGAATGGTTAATTTTATTTAAAGAAGATAAGTGTTTTAATTATTGGATAATTGATTCACCCCCCTCCCTCCCCCCACCCCTCAATTATTTTGGTGGACTATTGTTTCTAACAAAATTTACTTTATTCTTTTCATTGATGATTTTACAAGGATGTTGATCACACAGAAGCACACTATGCAATAGTGAAAATTTTATTTAGATATTTGAAAGGACTTCAAAACTTGGATTATGGTATGAAAGATCTAACAATTTTACTCTAAGTGATTATACTGATGCAAATTGGGAAGGTAGTATGGATGATAGAAAGAGCACTAGTAGAGGAGCATTCTTTTGTGGAGCAAGATTGGTTTCTTGATTAACCAAGAAGTAAGATTATACATCTCAAAGTACAGTAAAAGTAGAGTATGTTATAATATAAAATAATTGCAATCAAGTTATTTCAATGAAGCAGGTGTTGAAGGATAAAATGATAGAAATTAATGAACTTGTTGATATACATTGTGACAACACAAGCATGGTAAATATGTCTAAGAATCCATTATTTCATTAAAGGACTAAATATATTTCTATAAAGTATCATATTTTGAGAGAAAAAGTTGCAAAAAAGGAAATTAGATTAGAGTATGTAAGCACAAAAGAGCAGAATGTAAATATATTCACTAAGCCTCTTCCCAAAGGGACTTTTGAGTATTTGCAAGGTATGCTTGGGGTTGTGCCACTTCCTACATCAGAGTAGAAGATGTAAGAATGCATCAGTCTAGGGTAACAAAGCACCAGTGTTTTTCTAGATTAGATGTTGATGCTTCCTATATGGGGGAGAATCTATGATGGAAAGAGTCATCTAAGACTCTTGTTGATGTTGTTTTGAATAGTTCGTTTTGACACTCGAGTTAACTAAGTACATTTTGTTGCAAAATTTAATGTAGAGACATTGGTTATAGAAAACATGGACATTGATGTCAATAGGTGAGAATTTTGGCATGAAAAACATTATGTTGGATGGGGAGAAGTATTACATGAAATACATCATGCTAAGGGGAGAATTTTGAGTATCTGTATTTTTTTTGGTATAGAGCACATTGAGGTATATCAATGGGGAAGTATGATGGATGAAGAGGATTTGAAGATAGATAGTCTTTTGTTGGTATTCTTGGAACTAGATGTTTTTCATCTATGTTTCCATCAATGCCAAAGGGGTAGATTGTTGGAAGATTGGAGAGAATATTGGAAGATTGGTTTGATGACAATATGTTACATTCATGACTAAGTTTTTCATTGATGTCAACATAGCATGTTTGATGTCTTCTGTGGTATTTGATAGAAGAATAGTGGAAAAATTAAGCTGATATGGATGGATAGTTAAGCATGATAGCCATCTAAGATTATGGGAGATACTTTTGAGTAAAAAATATGCAATTAACATCAGAAAAAGAAAGGATAAGTCTAGAAGAGGTTATGTAAGTTTTGGTGATGTATGTTCTAAGATAGAGTTTACAGAGGCATGTTCTAGTAAACCTTTTATATCTCTTAGTAGAGTTGATATCTTGAGGATTGAGGTTGAAGACATGGAGAAGACATGTTGAGGATGATGTGGCTAATATCACTTGTCATGATATTATATATATGGAAATATATTCAAGTTGCAAGGCAAAAGATTAAGGTTATCACTATGTGTAACATGTTGTTAATGTGGTGATTAATTTAGAAGGACAACCAACTCAACGAATTTTTTTATGGACTTGGTATAAAGGAAGGATATTTTCTTTTATCATGGAATGGATGTATGCAAATTATGAATTTTCAAGAAGCAGCAAAGAGTGCAAAATGCTAAGTTGAGCAGAGTAGTATGAAAGTGAAGGAAATTTCATTGCTGAGGTTCTACTAAGTGATCTGAGGTTGGTATTTGGATCCAAGGTTCATGACTTGGTCTACAAAGTTAGATAATGATTGGTCTAGTTGATAGAATAGAGGAAAGAAGAAGATAATAGTTAACTATTTGTTTGAGCAGTGAGCTCTTCTTGTAGTTAAAATTACATATTTGGGTAGTGGGTTCATCTTACATACATTGTCATAAAACTCCTAATAGGGTTGGGATCTCCTAATAGGGATTCAAAGTCTCCTAACAAGGACTCAGTTACTAAGTGTTGTAATAAACTCCGAACAAGGTCCATCCTCTAACAATTAATATTTATATTAGTACATCATCTTGTGGGCATCATTCCCACTGGAGTTTTCACTCTAATCAAGGGTTTCCATAGTCAACATATCTAGTGTAGTTGTCTATGCATATCTTTGTATGGGTGATGTTTACTTTGGTTGAATGGTTAAGTTTGTTTAAAGAAGATAAGTGTTTTAATTGTTGGATAACTGATCCACCACCCCCCCAGTTATCTTAGTGGACTATTATTTCTAACAAAATTTACTTTATGATTTTCATTGATGATTTTACAAGGATGACGAGGGTCTCATTTCTTAGAGAGAAATATGAAGCTTTTGATAAATTCAAGTTATTCAAAATTAGAGTAGAGAATGAATCAATATTGAGGATAAAATTCTTAAGATCAAATAGAGGGGGAGAATTAATTCAGATGATTTTAACATATTTTGTGAGGATAATAGAATTAAAATACAACTTTCATCTCCTAAGATACTACAATAGAATGGGATAGAAGAAAGGAGGAACATATCAGTTAGTGAGGCAAATAGAGTTATAATATTTGAGAATAATGTGTCACATATCTTTTGGAGAGAAGTAGTGAAAAATATAGTATGTATAATGAACCAAGTTTAGACAAGGTATTGATTAGACATACTATGAACTTTGGTCTAGTCACACACCTACTACAAAGTACTTTAGAATATTTGAGAGTAAATGTTATATCAAAAGTGAGGATGATATTGCAAATTTTTATTCTAGACATGATGAAGATATGTTTCTTTTAAATTCTTTAAAAGGAAAGACATATATATATTTTAATCAAAGACTATAGTGTCTACCCCTAGTTCACATTTCTATTATCATTGCCAAACTCTTTTAGGATTTTTTTTTTAATGATTAGTGGGCATTGTTTTAAGATTATCAGATATTGTTTTAGATTTAGTTGATTATGTGATGAGATTACTTGATGCTGTAATGCCCCGCCAAGGGATCCAAAGAATTAACCTAGAATTTCACTAAGTTTGGTAGCAATTTTTTTAAAAAAACATGAAAGTAAATACTACAAATAACTTATACACAATAATGGAAGCAATAGCAATGTCCATCTAAAAGTAGACATAACATAAACAACAGATTACATTCTTTAAGGATCCCTTAACATAGAATTACATCCAAATCAACTAACATTATTGAATCCATCTAATACAACAACCACATGAAATAATAATGATAAGTCTAATGTTTATACATTACATTTTTGATTGCTCAATCATCCACTGTACATGTCAAAAGGTATGAAAAGCTTAAAAGAATATACATATGTGAAATAAGGTACATCATCCTATTCTAATCCATGATACATTAAAGTAAAGATAATCACGTGATACAAATGATACATCATCATAGAAGACATATACATCCATCATAAAGATCAAACATAATAAACTAAGTGCATGGTTCCTCCCAACCGTTAATAGCATCATTAGACCATCGTGGGCCCTAGCCATCGCTCAGTGCGTAACATTCCAAATCATCGAAGAGATCATCGGTATTAGCATAGTAGGAATGTCACTCCTAACATATACTACATCATATGAAAAAAATAATCTAACATGCAAATAAAAGCATAAGATAACATCATCTAACATATGCTAATCATCAATGAAAGGATACATATCCACCATCACGAAGGACACATCAGCCACGATGTCTTAATAGTTCTCAAATGATAAGAGTGGAAAAAAACTACCACCCGACCGCGTGGTACCTAAGTGGTCCACTCCCACCATGCTGAGGAGATATTCTCAAGTCCCAAATAGGTTATCAAATCACATAGCATAAATACTCTTTGTAAGTCTCAAAATCCTAGAAGTATACTAACTCAAAGGTTCCAAACATAAAACCGACATCTAATTCCCAGAGGCACACAA
The DNA here is from genome assembly GCA_028749045.1 of Cupressus sempervirens. Taxonomy (NCBI): domain Eukaryota; kingdom Viridiplantae; phylum Streptophyta; class Pinopsida; order Cupressales; family Cupressaceae; genus Cupressus; species Cupressus sempervirens. The sequence continues at coordinate 423,505,925 of CM053792.1, forward strand.
AGACATGTAGGAACCTACTATGCAAGTAGGAAAGTGTCATCACATATATCATGTAGAAGTTACCCTGGCAGTTAGCTAAACTCCATGGGTCCCTACTGATCCTCATGTGGCCACTAGTATCCTCTCATACTGACAAGGCATACTATGGAATGCAAGGTCGCAACCATGTGTTCTCTCTACTCCCATCCTAGTCTGTACAAGCACTCGAGGCATGGGTGAGAATAAAACAATTATCTTTTTAGGTTCATTTAGTTAATATTAGGTGTGTATTTTTTCACTTTTTAAACAACTTACAATGAGTTACCTTGGCAGCCTCTTAGGGCCTCGGCACCCATTGCAAGCCACTTCCCAACACTACAAGCAGATAACCTACCCTAAGCTCATGGAATCATAAATCTCAAAATCATAAAAGATAATCCATAATAAGAACATCAAATATGCACAATAAAAGCATCAAATCTCCATGAGCAAGCATCCATAGAAAATCATGACCACAACAACTCTCTATTGCCAACTAAAGCATCACTGATAATTAAAAGTATCCATTGGTTCTCAATAACCAAAATATATCTCAAATCATACTGATTGAAGACTCCAAAATGGTTGAGTCAAAACATGTCACAACATGACATCATCAAGAAATAAATCAACACTTCAGTCCCATCATGGAAACTATAAAATAAGCCAAGGATAACTGATTGATCACTCAAAAATGGTTAAGTCAAGTGTCTCATACATAAGAACCTCAACTATAACAATTAGTAATTACAAACGTTACATAGATCATTCCATCACATAACCATGGTTGGATTCATAAAGATCAAAAATAAGACATCATCACGACATCACAATCATAACCCACAAGCCTCTAATAGAAGTCCTATAATTGGTCAACACTAGTCAACCCAAAACCCAAAACAAATAGCATAAAGAATACACAATGCAAACACATGTTTTGGTTTTGCTAAAAATTACATCTTTGAATTAAATGTAGAGGTCTCAGTTTACATTTTCAAGTTTGGATAATGAATGGAGGAACATTTTGTATGTTTTTCCCAACCCATGTATAGTTCAGATGGATAAAGGTTTCTCCCTATAATTCTTAAAATCAATTTTCTAATTATATTGTTTATATAAATATTGTTTAAAATTGACTCTTATGGAGTTCCAAAGTCAATTATTAATATAATCAAAACTTCAATTTTACCTTAATTAAACTAAGTTTAATTAAGCTAACTTATAATATTTGACAAATTATCATTTATCTTTTAAAAGAATGACCTTTTTAAATATAATAATAATTGTTCATAACCATATATACATACACACACACACACACACACACACACACACATATAATACCAACATTTATAAAAAATCAAAAATGAATCATAAAATGCTTTTTAACAAAGTCAGAACCGCATATGATAACAACGTCACTGCATGGTGGTACCATGTGGACCTGCTATCACAGGCCTACAACAGTGGTTGCAAACCTTGCGGCAGTAACACTACCGGCCACTGCAACAGCACAGAGGTGGGGGTACGGGCTTGGACCTCCCTGCCCACATGCAAAGTGTGAATTTTTTTTTTTAAATGAAAGTTTTTTAAAGTTTTCTTTAAAAAATGTAAATTGCAATGTGAATTTATAATTTTACTCGCTGCGATATATGTCATTCGACTTTCCAATTAAATATATACATATGTATATATATGTGTGTGTGTGTGTGTGTGTGTGTGTGTGTGTGTGTGTGTGTGTGTGTGTGTGTGTGTGTATCTGTGTGTATATATATATATATGCAAAGTTTTATCTAGTATCACAACATACAAACATATATATATATGTATATATATATATAATATATATATATGTATATATATATATAATATATATATATGTATATATATATATAATATATATATATGTATATATATATATATAATATATATAAATGAATGTATGTATATATATATAATATATACATGAATGTGTGTGTGTGTGTGTATATATATATATATATATATATAGATGATTGCAAATTTTAAAAATATGAACATGTATATTTTACAATGAACATATCCACAATTTATTTAAAGGTTCCAATTTTCAAAATTTTCCTATAAACTATTTGATCTCTAAGTTTACCCAATAATTCATCTAATGGGTTTGGTTACAATTTAAACCCTAGCCCCGTAATCTCTTCAGATCTATGCATATAAGGTTTCTCAAATAAATTTTAACCATCCATATTGAGAATGCATACAATTTAAATAGGAAAATCTTTAGAAAACATATGGAAGACACAAAGAAGACAAGAAGTGCAAGATGCGGAAATAGCATAAGTAAAATCACAAGAATCTACTCGGATTTTGATGCTAATTCGGTCTTCCTCAGAAAACTCGCAGAGCAAGCTCCTCCCTTCTCAAAAGTTCCCGAGTCCTCCAATGCTCCAAAATGCTCTCCAAACGCTATGTCTAAGCTTCTAGGAATGCCTAAATATAAAGAGCTCTCAGGAAACACCTAGAATGTCTCTAGAAACAACTAGAAGGTGTCACCAACTAAGCATGTGTCTTTTCCAACCTTCTAGATGAGTCATAAGGTTGTAGACACCATGTGCTTAATTGATGCACTAACCCCCATGTTGTTGACATATGAGAAATGAAAAGGTGCACTAACTCCTAGGCAAGCTTATAACACTTATTTAATTTTTTATAATTTTCATTTTAATTTTTATAACTTTTATTATTATTATTTATTTATTACTTTATTATTATTTTATAATTATTATTAATTTTAATTTTTGATTTCTTTTATTTAATTTTTCTTCAATTAATTCTCATTTAATTAATTATAATCAAAATATCAAAGATCATGATATTATATTAATTTTCTCCAAATAATTAATTTATTAATTAAATCTATTTATTAAGACTTAATTAATAGAAAATTCACCATAGACCTCCAAGAAAAAAAATGAAAACCCATCATAGAACAATTCACACAAAATCAGTCTAAAGGGTTAAAAATCATGAAATATGTCATCCGACGCATTCGGTGGGTAAAATATCCAGATACTTGTCCTACCTCACTACGAAAAATGGTTTAAGGGTTTGGGATTTGGACTTGAGAATTTATCTCCCTTCTCTTATCATTGAGATAGTGTAATAGGGTACACTCATCCTGACAATTCAGGGAAGTCGATACCCAGTACTTGCAACCTGCAAAAAAACCATGCATGTACATACAATATATATATAATACTAAGCTAAACAAGCAATGGAAGGAAGTGGTGTATCGTGTAGATCTCGACTAGTAGGTGACTATGACTCCCTTCCTTAACCATATCAGAAATGCCATACCATAAGAACAAACACGCACACCATACACATGCAAGTATGGGATAAGTATCCATAATAAAACACATGAGATAATAAATTATCTAACTAATCATCATCAATAATTGAAAGCAATGTAATGATCATCATGCATACATGAAATGTAAAGTCTAAATGATCTCATCATATATCCACTAAATCCATAACATAATGTCTAATAGTCTCAAAACAATACTACTAATCTATCAACATAAAACTAGTCTAACATAGTCTGATAATAATAACAACAATGTCCAGAAAACATGTGAATGAGGGTAGGCACTATAGATGCTCTATACTTCATGTATGCATGATGATTATTATAGTATTTTAGTTATCAATGATGATTAGTTAGAGGGTTTATTATCATATGTTCTTTCTTATGGATACTTAATCCATACTGCATGTGTATGGTGTGTGTGTTTATTTTCTTTATGTATGGCATTTCTAATGTGGTTAAGGAAGGAAGTCATAGTCACATGTTAGTCAAGATCTACATGATGCACTACTTCCTACCATTGCCTGTTTAGCTTAGAATATTGTGTTTGTACATGCGTGGATTTTATGCAGATTATAGGTACCGGGTATCGACTTTCGTGAATTGCCAGAATAAGCATACCCTATCACATTATCTCAATGCTAAAAGAAGGGAGATAAATTCTTAAGTCCAAATCCTAAACCTCTGAGCCATTTGTTCTAATTGATAATTAGGAGAAGTATCTAAGTCGTGTATCCTCCGAATGCATTGGATGACATTGATTCATGATTTTAACCCTTTAATTTGATTTTGTATGTGTTTTGTTATGATGGGTTTTTGTATGTTGTTTTATGAGTCTTTGGTGTATTTTCTATTAATTAAGTCTAATTAAAAGATTAAATTAATGATTTGATTTAATGGAAAATTATTACGATATTTTAACATTTATTATATTTAATTAATTGAGAAATTAATTAAATAAAAGAATTAAATTTGAAGATAAAATTTACAAGTTTAAATTTAAAAAGTGATAATATTTATTTAATTAATAATAATATGTTTGAAGTTCATTTTTAAATAAATTCTAAATATTATTATTAGTTAAGTTAAATAAATATTTTATCAATTAAGTTTCTAAAATAAATTAAAAATTAAAAGATATTAATTTATTAAAAAAATTTAAGTTCGCATGATTTATGCATAAGATTAAAATATAAGAAATTAATTAATTAAAGTTTCATGATTACATGGGATTAAAGTTAATAAATTAATTAAATAGAAGTTGAGTGGAAATTAAATAAAGTAATTTAATAATTTATTAAACATGCATGGAAAAGTTAAAGGAAAGATTAAGAAAAGATAAATATAAGTTAATTTGGAGTTCAAGTCTTGTGAGCAAGGAGTCCTCTAAGGTGAACGCACAATTAGTGCCCCAATTTGAGGAGAGAATTCCTTATCACCAATTGGAGGTTCATTTTCAAGGGGGGTGAATTTGGATGCAAATTTTGGAAAGCAAATTGGGAAGCAAATTTTGGAAGGGAAATTTTGGGAAAAAATTTAGAGAGTTCTTGGATAGAAGCGAATTCTCTCGCAAATCTTCTTGGCATCATGATTTAGCATCAGAACTAGGTAGATTCTTGAGTATTATGCACTCAGTTAAAATTATGTTATTTAGATAATCATGTCTTCTTCATGATTGTTGAGATCAAATTCTCAGGATTTCACTGTATGATTCTTTTGTTCTCTTGTTTGAATCGTATGATGTTCGTATTGTATCTCATCTATATAAGAAGATTGAAAGGAAAATAAATTCATTTAAAAACCTCGTCCATAGATAAGAGGAAATTGTATTTAAAATGGGAAGGGTTTGAGTTTGAAAATGGAAAATTTGTATGGTTTATTATATCTTCCCTATCAGACTAAGATTGCAAATATTCACAAATATATATATATATATATATATATATATGTATATATATATATATATATATATATATATATATATATATATATATATATACATGTATGTATATATATATGTATGTATATATATATATATATGTATGTATATATATATATGTATATATACATATATGTATACATACATATATATATACATGTATATATATATATATATATATATATGTATGTATACATATATGTATATATACATATATATATATATATATATATATACATACATATATATATGTATGTATATATATATATATGTGTGTGTATGTATGTATGTATATATATATCATATATTTTTTCAAGATTTTAAATGGATAGGGTTCTTGTTTTAATTAAACAAATGAAATTTTAAAAATAAATAAATAAAATGTACATAAATAAAAATCATTATATGTTAATGTAGTTTTATTTAAAATTTTATATTAATAAAATTTAATAAATTAAATTCATTTAAATACTTTAAAAAAAAATTAATATAAAAAATATATATCTATAAAATTGGGGTGGGTGGGGCCACCAACCCCCACCCCACCTTTTCTTACCTTTTTGCGTGTTAAAGCAACCACAGTTACTGCTCATGGCAGTGTTGCGATAGCAGTAGTAATAACTGTTGTTGATGTAGCATGGCCACAAAAGTAGCCATGTTGCATATGGTCTTGCGAACCTTAAAAACTTTACACTCTTTTTTTTTTAATTATTAAAATTTGTTTTTAATATAAATTAAATTAAATTTAGTTTATTTTAATTAATTAATTATTAATAATTTTTAATTAATAATTTATTATTAGTTATTTAATTAATTAATAATTAGTAAATATTATTTATTAAAAGAATAGTTTTAATTATTAATTATTAATTTAGTAAGATAGATAGATAATGAGACTAATTGGAATTAATGATAAATACCATTTAATAATGATAGTTATATTATATATATATATAATTCAATTATTAATGAAATTGGGATTATTTTTATTTAATAATCAATTATTATTATTTTAATAATTTGATAAATGATTATTAATACTTTTAAGTCATGAAATTTATAAGAATGAGAAAGGGTTTAATTGTAAAGGTTAATTGAGAAGCTTATAGTAAAACTGGAAAATTAAACTTTGCTGTTTAACTTAACTGCGTTTTTACAAATCAAATCAAACCATGAAAACTACATTGTTGTTTACATGTTGTTTATGCTTTGGGGTCTCGAGGTTGACCTAGCTTGGCCAATCCTAGGATGTTACTAGAGGCTCAAGAGTTGTGTGATTGTGATATTATGATGTTTTGATCTTGATCTATTTAAAACCCAACCATGGTAATGTGATAGCATGCTATATGATATGGTTGTATTTATTGTTTGTTGTTTCTTTCCAGTCTTCTTGTGTGAAGCTAAGGTGTATATATATGAGATAGTTGACTTAACCATTTTTGAGTCCTCGATCAATTATATTTTTGGATTGCTTTCTAGTTGCCTTGATGGGACTGATGTGTTTGTTTGTTCTTGATGATTTCATGTTGTGACATGTTTGACTTGAGCATTTTGAAGTCTTCAATTAGTATTCTTTTGGGATAATTTTTAGTTTCTCATTGAGAACTGATGGATATTGTGACTTATCATTTGATGTTTTTCAATTGCTTGTAGAGAACCGTTGTGATTATTATGATGATATTTTGGTGCTTTCCAATTGCTCATGGAGAACTAGTGTGATTATTGTGGATTATCTTTGGATGTTTTTTAGTCACTTGTATAGGGCTGAGGTGATTTTTATATGATTATTGATTTATGTTTTTATTGAGCCTAGGATAGGTTATCTATAAATAGTGTCAAGAAGTGGCTTGCAATGGGGGATGGGGACCCTAAGTGGCTTTGGGAATAACCCATTGTAATTTATTTTAATAAGTGAAAACATTACACTAAATGGGGATTAAAATGAACCTAATAAGATAATTGTATGTTCTTTCCCATGCCTCGAGTGATAGTATAGACTAGGATGGGAGTAGATAGAATGCTTGGTTGCGACCTTGCATTCCATAGTATGCTTTGTCAGTATGAGAGGATACTAGTGGCCACATAGGGATCACTAGGGACCCTGGAATCCTAAGCTAACTTCCAAAGTAACTTCTATGTGATTCATGTGATGACACTTTCTCACTTACATAGTAAGCTTCTTATGTGTCTTTGTGTGCCTCTTGGATTTAGATGTCGATCTATCTTAGAACCTTTACCATTGAGATTCATCTATGGTCACCATGGCTAGAGCTTCTTGGGATGCTTTTTTATCATGTTTAGGTGATTTTATTATTGATGAATTTCCTTATGTTGATGATTAGCATGCTAGATTTCTTTATGCATATGTTGTAGCATGTTTAAGTAGTGACATCCCTATTATGTTAGTACCCATGATCTGATCGGTGGCTTGGGATGTTATGCATGGGGGATGGCTAGGGCCCATGATGGTCTTATGATGCTATTGATGGTTGGAGGAACCACACACTTAGTTAGATGTGTTTTATGATGGATAGTTGTATTTCATGATGGATGTTATATCTTTTATGATGGATGGATGTATCATGTATGGTGGATGCTTTCTTTTATCTTATCGTACTTTGTGTCATGGATCCAAAGAGGATGATGTATTTCTATTTCTACATATGTATATTCTTTTAGCCTTTCATACCTTGTGACATGTACAGTGGATGATTGAGCATTCCAGATTTAATTTGCTAAGATGCATTTAGAACAAATGTATAATTTGGACTTTGGAATTTTCATTATTCTTTCATATGAATGTGGTAGTTGTTAGACTTAGTATTAGATTAAATTTAAATGTAATTCAACATCATGGGATCCTTAAGAAATGTAACCTTTTATGTATGTTTCTAGATGATTGTATGTTATTTCTTTCACTATTGTGTGTTTGATGTGTATGTTATACTTTCTTACTTCAAAAAAAAAAAGTTTAGCAGACTTAGTAAAACTCTAGGTTAATTCTTTTGGATCCCTTGGTGGGGTGTTACAAAGACTAAGAACTATTGTTATAAGGACTAATGTGAAAGTTGATAAGAAGTTAAAAATTTAGGAAAGGATGTTTGATTATAGTTCAAATGATGATAATCAGATGTCTAACAATAATAATTATTAGTATGGACTATTTTATGAAATTGACAATGAATTGCAGACATAAGATCCAAGAACCTAGAGACAAAATCAAAACAAAATAAGGAATGCCAAGGTATGTTGAAAGGAACCAGCCTGTAAATCAAATCATTGGAAGTGAAAACATGAGAGTGATGACAAGGAACAAGGTAAGTTAATAGGTATATTTGATATCATTGAACCCAAGACTACAAATGAAGCTTGTTAAGGTGAATTTTGGAGAGGCTACAAAAGAGGAACTTGAGAAGATTGAAAAGAATAAGACATGAGAATTGGTCCCTAGACATGAAGAAAAGAACATGATTGGCACAAAATGAGTACTTAGAAACAAGATGAATGAACATGGATAAGTGGTAAGAAACAAAGAAATGTTAGTATGAAATAGGTTATTTATAATAAGAAGGTATTGGTTTTGAGGAAACTTTTTCACATGTTGCTAGACTTGAAGCAATAAGAATATTTTTGGCTTATACATCTAACAATAATTTCAAGGTATATCAAATGGATGTTAAGTCATCTTTTCTTAATGGAGAACTTGAGGAAGAGGTTACATTAAAAAAACTTATGGTGACTAAAGATAAAGATATGGTTTGTAGACTAAGGAAAACATTGAATGGATTGAAGCAAGCACCTAGAGCTTAGTATGGTAGATTGGATGGACTTTTTCACAATTTGGGATTAGATAAAGGTAATGAAAATATTAACATATAGTTAAGAACAAATGAACATCATTTATTGCTTATTGAAATATTTTTTTGATGACATTATCTATAGAACAAATGATAAAGCTAGTGAGAAATTTTTAGAACAAATAAAGAATGAATTTGAGATGAGTATGATAAGTGAGATGAAACATTTATTGGGATTCCAAACAAATTATAATAAGGATAGAATTTTCATATATAAAACTAAATATCTTAAGGATTTTCTAACAAGATTTGGTTTGGAGAACTATAAGACTATTGGAACACCTATAGTCACATGATACAAATCATGAAGTAAAGATGAGTCTCCATATGATATGGAGATTTAAATATTTGACATACACAAGACCAAATATAGCTAATGAGTTGGAATTATGGCAAGATTCCAAGACAATTCTAAACAGACACACTTAGAAGTAGTAAAGAGGATATTCAAATTTTTTAAAGGAATAACAGATTGTGGATTATAGTATGATAGATCACATGACTTTACCTTATGTGCATACAACAATGTAGAATGAGTATGAAATGTAGATGAAAAAAAGAGGAAAAGTGGTGGAGCATTCTTCTTAGGAGGAAGATGGTTTCATGGGTAAGAAAGAAAAAAAATTCATATCACAATCTACAATAGAAGAGTAGTATATTGCAAAAACAAATAATTGTAATCAGATTATTTGGATAAAGTAGTTGTCACAAGACATTGGTATTGAGTTTCCAGAGCCTATTGTCATTTATTGTGATAACACAAGTATAATTTGTATGTCAAACAATCTAGTGTTACATTCAAAGACTAAGTACATTGCAATAAAGTATTACTTTTTAAGAGAGAATATAGTGTTGGAAAGTTAAGGTTTTTTTTTTTTTTTTTTTTTTTTGGGGGGGCGGGGGGGGGGTGAGGTTTGCGTAGGGGGTGTAAATCAATACCTTCTAAAAATTTTAACCTTCAATGAAAATTGATCATTTGAATCTCTGATTTCAGTTTGCATGCATAAACTTAATAATTTTTTTTCTAAATAAAAAAAAATTTAAGTAAGAAACTTTAAAAATAAACACATAACACACACCATGACATTCGACATAGTATTTTAGTCATCTGAAAATCCTTGGTTGGAGGGAAAATTGTACCTGGGGATTAAACCTATAATCGTTCACAACTATAACATAAAGGTTGTTTGATTCAAGTGTACCATCTCAAATTGGATGCACTAATGAAAGCTTAACACCTATTTAATGTAAGATCGTCAATCTCCTTCATCCCTTCTTCCCTTTTCTTTTCTTCCTCCTAAGTTGAATTGGGCTAAACCCTTATAGATCATTTTTAAAGATCCTATTTTCATAGTGTTGAGCTCAAGGTAGGATCTATCCTCCTAGGTCCTCCCTTCCTTTCATCTATCTTCTTAGAATCTACTCCTCACACTATAATGACTATATACCAAATTTTGCACCTGATTTTAGAAATCAAAGACCTATTTTTGGATCCAAAAAGGATAACAGAGGTTTTAAGACCTATTTTTTAGGGGTGCAATGCACCCTTGATTAGGACCTATTTTGGGTCTATTCTTCAAGTCTTATGTTCAAGTACATTTAAGGTGTTAATTCTTAGGCTGGTTGGCATGCATGAGCTAGTTAATTCTTAGATTTATATAAACCATCCTACTTTCTTCATTTCCATATCTCATCTACAAGTGTTCAAGCACTCAAGAATTCAAGTTCTTAAGAAAGCATTCAAGTGTTCAATTTATTCCTCCATTGAAGATCAAGGATTTATGCATTCAATCTATTGAAGGATTTTATGCTAGATCTTCTATTTCATTTTTTACTTTCAAGTGTAACATCTTTCCTTTGAAGATTCTTTTTTGCATCTTCTACATCTATCCTTGCAAGATCCTTTGTTGCATCTTCTACATCTATCCTTTAAATATCTATTTTTATCTACAAGGTGCATTTAAAGTACATAAATTCATGGAGATTTTGGTTTCACTTTGATGTCCTTTCCATGGTTTTGAGGTTGATTCAAAGCTACTATATCTACATACTTGATCGTACTCCAAATTTAAAAGCATATTCATAGATTTACATTGCTTCATCACTACAACTTGCTATCATTCTATTTCAATTATTTCAATTCAAGGTTCAATCCTAAACAAGGGATTGACCAAGGCAACCCCTCCACCCAACAAAAAAAATTCTCTTTGGTTTGCATGCTATAGACCTCAGATTGATGAACAAGTTATGATTTTGGATACCCTTTCCATGTCTCTATAGAATTGTGAAATCATAATCAATATCATACATAGTCAATCAGGGGCACACTACACCCTCGATTCTCCATTTTTCCTATGATAGATCTCCAAACAATTTATAGTTTTTTCTACCTTGTTGATTCCAACCTAAATCTTGGGTTATTACAAATTTTGACATAATTTGATAGTGTATTTTTCAGGTTTGTATCTTACAAGGTATATAATCTTCTCCTTTTGATTCTTATACTCTTCATTACAACATTAATTTACTCATCTTCTTTCTTAGATCTTCTTAATGTGGGGATGAGAGGGAAATGAATCTAAGATATTCACTATTTTTTTTCCCATTAGACTTGGATTGATACTTCCACTTGTATCAATATAATCAAATCAAAAAGGGGTGGATCACGGTCTTCATGCTCTCATCTATGTATGGTTGGTCTTCTTCCATTTTCCCACCATACATAAATTGGTGAACCTAGCTCGTTTCTTCTTTTCTTAGAGTTGGATTCTTCTATTTTATTATTCACCTTCCTTCATTGTTGATGATCTATATTCTTCTTATGGTTAGCATACATATTGCATCATGAAGATCCTTTTGTGTATGGTTATCTTTTTCAATATCTCCTTCTTGCATCTTTTTATAAAACTTATGATGTTTATGAGAGCTTTATGCATTTCATTATGTTCATGGCTCTTCATTCTCTTCTCTCTTATAAAATAATGAAGTTAACAAATACATATTTTCCTTCTTTTAATATTGTTATAAGATCTTTATATGGTTTTCTTATTTTCTCTTTTATGTGAGATCCCTAGTTGAGGATTCTCCTAATCATCCTCCAAACCCTACTAATCCTTTGTGTAGCCTTCCTAATATTCCTTCTTCTTTTTCTCTTACCACTTCCCAAACATATTCTTAGGAAAAAACCTTAATTCATGATGTGGATGTTTGCACATTCTTTGATGACCCTATTTCTCCTCATGTTACTTGTAATAAGGGGAGACATCAGGTTTCTTTTGTTCCTCCTCCTATTATCATTCCTTACATTAATTTTGCACATGATTATAATGACAAGGCTCTTCCTATTGAATATTTCATGAATAACTATCCTAAAGTTATTACATGGTTGTTAAACAAGGTTATACTTTCTTAGGACTTGGTATTAATGAGTAAGGTCATAAGAATCCTATTCATGTGTCTCTTGAGATGGACACACATGGTATTGGATATTCTCCTTCTAATATAGTGCAATAATTTTGTGGAAAACCTCTTGCTCTTCTTCTCTTACACACTCTTGATCTTGATTATCCTAACACTAGTAAAGATTCATATTTAAAGGTGTATATTCAAGTAGTTGTTGTTGAACCTATTGGTGCACAAAATTGTCGGTTGACTACTTACAAGTTTGGATATTTGATGCTGGGAAACTCAACACAATTTTGTATACCAATAGATTGGTGGCTCCAATGGGGAAAATTGCTCACAATTCACATTGTGTAGTTACCCAAAGATTTTCATTTTTACAGACTAGTAAAGAGAAACATGACTTTGCTAGAGTGAGAACTTGAGAGACTTGGTAAGTGGTGTTTTTCAACATAATATTTTGCACTTTATTTAGTGTGAAATTATGATTGAATAAATTTGGCAATTGTACTATTTTGTGTATTTAATTTTGTAAGAATAGAAGTAACATACATCAATTCTTAAAGTTTATGTGGGGAAGAAGGTTTGTGCATTATAGAAAATATTTATAGTATACTCCAAAAAGAAGAAGAGAAAGAATATATATATATATATATATATATATATATATATATATCAGCAGATATGTTGTCAACTAGATTTAAAAAAATTGTAGATAGAGACAAACATTTGTGTGATAATGATCAGATGGATACTTAGCAAGAAGAAAATATTATTTTTAAATGGGACTCAATATGTTTTGGAGCCCACCAAATTGTTGATGAATCATCTAAAGAAGAAGATAAGGAAGAAACAAATGAGGATTCCCAAAATATTATGGAGGCATTAAAAATTCTACAGCCTTTAAAGAGGGCTACAAAGACATTAAAAGGAGTTCCCCAAAAATTATTGGAAAAGGCCAGTTTGAGTAGAGATGATATTATTGCACCAAACTATGCTGAAGAAAAGATAAATAAAGTTAAAGGTCAATCATCCAAATACACTCCTCCTCATAAAAATAGAAATTCCTCTTTCAATATTGTGCATTAAAATCCATTGTATAACAATGAAGAAAAGAATAAATTTTCTAGCCAAAATAAAAGTTAGGCAGATAGAATTGGTAACAATTGTATGCACCCTAAAATGGTTGCATAGACTATAGGACCCCATTAGTAAATTTATCAAATTTCCTAACTCAATGATTTGTAATATTTTATTAAATCAATTTAGATCAATTTCTTTGATCAAATTGTAATTAATTTAATTATTTCAATACTTCCTATGGTTTGATTATTTTATCCTAGAAGTCTTATTTAATTGAAAGAAAACTTTTCTTTTAAATAATTAATCCACATTTAATTAATTAAGAGGAAAACCCCTCTTTAATTTAATTAAATATTTCCTATTTCATTAAAATAATTTTCTCCCTTTTAATTAAATAAAATCCCACTTGAAAAAGAAAAATAAAATAAATTTAAAAATAATTATTTTTTCCTCTACACTTAAATGCACATATCTCTAAGTGGGATTCCTCTTTTTCATCTTTCCACTTTCTTCTCAAATACTCCTCTTTTCTCATTGGTGGAGTTTTGTCTCACATGGATCAAACTCTATTATCCCATATTGTTTGTGAAAAGCCTCCCACCTCCACATTTTCCTTCATAAGGAGCCCTCTCCTTCTCATTTTGATATATAGAGATAGAGAAATATAGAGAGATATAGAGAAAATAGCTCATTGCTATAGTATTGTTATGCTACAAGTTTAGAGGGTAATTTTGGAAGAGGAGTTTGAGCCCTAGGGTTTGGACATTGGAGCTTCATTGCAACTTCTCTCTTCTTGTCTTATTCTCTCTTGCATCTATGGCTTCCATTGTGAGGTTTCATCCTTGCATTTTCATATTATCTTAGAGTCATATTTGTTTTCATAGATTAATATTACATTGCTATTTCATTTCATAGGTTAGATTTCCTTTCTTGCATTGCTTTTCATTGTTATCATTTAAATTAGTTCACATATTCATTTGCATTCATATTTTGATCCTTGAATCTCTTGTTTCATGGTGTACTTGCATGGGTACAAACTAGGTCAAACCAAGGGCCTCTATTACAAACCCTTTCACTTCATGAATAGAGAGCTATGAATCATCATTTGAGATCTCATCCTTGAGAAAACTTGGATATAATGACTCATAGAAGTGTGTCAACATTTTAGCCACACACATTTTTTGCACCCACTATGGGGAACCCACTTTTACTTTCTAGTTTTAGATATTTTTGGAGCTAATCCCCTTGTGCATATTTTTTTGGAGATGAAAAATTGTGGAACTTAAAGATTTGATCATATCTCCCAAGAAGATTGTTATTTTGGTCTAAACTTCTTTTTATAGGTTGATAAAATATCAGAGAAGCTTTAGTGAAATTTTCAAATATTTCTAAGATATTTTCTATTTTTTATAAATTTTTTCTTGATTTCTCATTAAAAATAATTTTAGGGAACAAATTAGCAATTTTTTTTTTAAATTATATATTTTTAGAAAGCTATATGAATTATAAATAGGTTTTTTTCTTTGTATTTTGATTTTACAGATCATATTAATGCTCAATAATTTGATTTAAAAAAACTAGTTTGTTTTCACAAAATGGCTCCCTAGGGTGCAAATGAAAAGATCTTATCAAAATTATAACATTTTTGGAAATCTCTCTTATCCTTGATATGGGTCTCTTTTCTACATTTAGGGTTTTGAATCTGAATTCATATCATATAGGTCCAATCTTGTTGACTAGGTTAAAATCATGATTAACTTGCACTTTATTTGCACAAAGTTTAATGAATGATAAGAGTTGTCATTTTTCATGGAATCAAATAGTTCAACATATTTTCATGAGAATTTTCCTATTTTTTCATGATTTCACACACTTAATTGAAATTTGTGAAGATAACTTGGAGGTCTAAAGAGCAAAAAATGGAAAATAAAATAAAATGGAAAGCATGAAATCAAGGTACACACATTCCAAACCTTCTTATTTGAATTAGAAAACGTGATCATTGTATTCTTTTTCATTGTAAAATAATTTTATTCCTTTTATTCAAAATTTTTGGTGTGTCTTCTCAACATTGAAAAAAGGGCTTAAAATGAATCATTCACATTTGAATTTGAGCTTAAAATAAAATAAAAAACCCTTTTTTCTTTTAATCCCCAAGGTTTTCTTATTTATATTCTCTTCTTGCATCCTTGTTAAGGAGTTTGAGGGGAACCTAAACAAGGGATTTTGAATTTTTTTTTTATTAGGAGGCATTCCTAGAGAAGCGATCACTCTAGGGGACAACCTCAACTCTCATGTTTTGGTGGAGTATAAATAGTGTGACTTGAATCTAAAGACAAGTCTCTTGGAAGTAGCAATATTGTCAATCTTGGCTAAGATCCAAAGAGCTTTATACCTTTGGGAAGTGATGGTGGATATTGGGTTACCATTTCCTCCTAGCTATTTGGCAGTATTCTCTTTCATTTACAAATTTGGGCCTTGATATACCTTGCATATTTCAAGGACATCCCCTAGTCAAGCTTGTACATCCTTATAGAAATCTAAATAGGTTGTTGGTGTGTTTGATGTGCTTGAATTCTTAGAAGCTTCCCCACTTTAAAAAAAAGGGGACACATCCATCAAATTGAGCCTTAAGGATTATTTCCTTTTATATGATTTCAAAACCACTATGGGCTTCAAACATTGTGCTACCAAACCTCAATCAAGTCTAGATGATTATGAATTCTCCTCTACTATTAAAAAGTATCTAGACTTAACCACTGAACCTCAATCAAATCTACATGATTATGAGTTCTCCTCTACCATTAAAAAATATCTAGACTTACCTTCTATTTTCTCTTTTTCAAGATCTACATCTTCTACTCCAAGACATCAATTGTCTTCATCTTATATATCCAAAGACCTCTTGAGAGAGAAACTGAGTAATAACTCCTTTGAGAATATGCCAATGTTTCATGATGGGACTATCTTTGACCAAGATGAGAATGAAAAGAATGGTCCTAGATATACTTTTGAGAGAACTTTTACTCCTTTGGTATTTTCATATGACATGGTGCTTGAGACCTTAGTTGCAATAAAGATCATTACTTTACCATACAAATTTTCTACACCTTATGAAGCTAAGTCAAAACCTCATTGGTGGAGAGATAATCACTATTGTGGCTACCATACATGCAAAGGTCATAAAACTAAAGATTGTATTGCATTTAAATATATAATTCAAGATCTTATTGATGATGGAATCATTGATGTTGAAATTCCTAAAGACCTATGTAATGAAGATGCTTCTCTTGAGCAAGATCATGTTGATGAACCTATGTCTATTGGTGGTTTCCATGGTACCTCCATTTCTTCCAATACTCATGCATCTCCCAAAATCAAATCTATCCAACATTATTCCATCAAATAAGGGTCCTAATTCCTTTCATGCAGTTCCCTATAGTTATCCTCAAGGGCTACCTCTTAAAGAAACTCAAGCTAATCTACACTTGGCTAAAAAACATTTTCATGCTTCTAAGATTAAAGATCCTCAACCTTCATGTGACACTATGTCTACTATGCCCATTTTAGCTAGTCCTTTTTCAACTCTTCAAGATCCTATCATGAAAAACTCATATACTCCTTTATCCTTATAAGTGGCTCCATGTCAAGAGGTCTCTCAAAAAGATAAAAATAAAAATGTCAAGAAAGTCAAGATCAAGCACTCCGTCATCTCCTTCAAGATGTCACCCCTCCATATCCTATGTCTTATCCACATCCTAAGTATGATGAGGAAACTACTTCCACTAATTCCCTTGAGCTTACTAAAAATTGTGAAGAAATTTCTATGCATTTTTGTCCAAAGAAACTTGTCAAGATCAAAGAATCCCTTATTGTTCTAGTTTTCCATGTTCATTTCAAAATTATGCTCAAGCTTCAAACAATCGTATCAAAATTATTTCTTTTATTAAAGATACTCATGAGTCTATTGATGGCCTTGGTCACATTGCTCACTCTAAATATGCTAATATCTCTATTCACTATCCCTTCAAATCTCCTAAATCTATCCTTGGTCCTTATTTTTCAAAGCTAAAGCCTTCAAACCTTCCATCTATGTTGGGACCTTATATTCCTCCATCTCCTACTTTCACTCCTATCTCATTTCCTAGCTCTCCTATTATACCTCGAGATCAACAAAGACACTCATCCTTGATGAATTCTCATTCATCTATCTATATGAACCAGTCATATAATCATTTTTCATCCACAAATCTTGAGTCTTTTGGAAGAAATTTGGATGATCAATTAAATAACAAACACAAGAATCTATTTAAAAATGAATATCACTATGTCCCATATAATTGACATGTAAATAAAAGAAAGATAATTTATTCAAGAGACCACAAAGGTATACTATCCAAAGAGCTAAATCAAATCAAATATGGGTTCCTAAATCCATCATTGAAGAAATGGATTCTAAAGCATCCAAAGGAAAAGAAAAGTCTAAAGCTATATGGATTCCCAAATCTCTTTTGAAAGACTTGAATATTGAAAATAAATCAAAGTTGACATTCAAGTTTCCAAAGGTTTTCACTCCATCTTCTTCCAAAATATTTCCTAAGAAGCTTCCAAAGGCTTCCACTCCATCTCCTTCCAAAGCTCTCTTACTTCCTCATACATTTAAACCTCAATCTATTTCCTCCATGATTAATCCATCATTTCACAACTCTTCAATTTGTGTGTCAATGTTGATCTTGCCTACTTTCTCTTATGCATTATTTTCAAGCCTATACTTATCTGCTATCTTTATTCCTTCTATCTTTCCAAAGAATAAAACCTTTTCCTCCATATATATTATCTACTATCTCCTTTCCATCACCCTATTAGTATCTTTGAGTATATTTATCTATGGTCTTGGCTTATCATGACTTATATTTCCTATAGGATCACTATCTAAATTGAAACAACTTGAGCTCTTTCTAAAAATTCAAAAAGAAAAAAAATTGAAAGAAAAAAAATTTAAAAATGTTCCTTGGTGAAAACTACTTCTTGTGGCATCTTGGTAGCAAGAGTAAAGATAAATAAATTCATCCTATGGTTAAGACCACTTCTTGTGGCACCTTGGATATGTACCATGATGAAAACATGGAAAATATGACATCATGCATAATTCTTCCATAATCCTTCCTCTTTGATCTTGACAATGTTGAGATATCCTTGCATATTGGCTATTTGAACCATAAAATTCTCTATTATGCATTCTTGTTCACTCATAGCCTTATCCATTATTAATGATCTATCCTGTTATTATCCTATCCATTCGACCACTTGGTCTTGATCACACAATGAGAAACATGGTTTTTAGGCCTCTTGACATGCCTACTTTTTTGGACTACATGCTTTCATTCTATCTTAGTTATCATTTTCCATTGTTTATCCCAGATGCTATCTCCTTTGTTGGCTTTCTTGTCTTTCCCAACACATTCTTCATATGGCTATCTTTCCCTAGCTTGTGTACTCTTGAGGAGTCAGTTCTTGAATATCACTTTCACTTGCTTCATATATTCCTTGCTTATCCATCATATCCTACACCTTGCTAGACATGGAACAAAATTATGTGATCTTTCTTAAGATTTAGTAATCTCTAAGTCATTCTAAAAATCCAATAAAATAAAATAAAGCATATATGATGCTGAAAAAAAATCTTCAAAAATATTATTAAAAGTCTTGAAAAATAAAAAATAAAAAATAAAAAATTTAAAAACTATATCTTTCCAAGTGGTAAAAAACTAGAAATAAGTGCTACTTGATATCCTTTTTCTTATGTATATCACTATATTACTTTTCATTTTAAGCTTAATCCATTTCACTTGATATGTCCTTTTGGTATTCCTAGTTTGGAGTTGGTCCTAGTCAAGGTCTAGGGGGCATAGGTGGTCTTTTTCTTTATTTGCAGTCTCTTTGTTGCATTGGCATTTCTTTGGAAACTACTAAAAATAGTTTTTCTCAACACTTATCGGATACCTTTCCATAGTCTAGGATGTCATGATGCTACTCACTAACAAATTTGATGTGCTAAGGAAATTATTCATGTGACTTACATAGATGCACTTAAAAAAATGGTCGTGACTTGTTAGATTATTGTTCTTTTGTGTGTTGTCTATGATGATTTAATTTTTAAGTATTCCCTCCCTAATAGTCTCTCAAGGATGTCATAGACTAGAGGACTTGGGGCATAGGTCATATTTTTATTTTCTTTCTATTTGTGGGTGTGGTCTTAAAACTCTAGAATGTATCTTGTTGTCCCCTTGAAACACTTAGTATATTTGAGGCATCATCCTTGACTACTTTTACAAAACTGTTCTTATGGTCATCCTGGCATCTATGCTTTGATGCAAGCATTGTTTTTTTGGGTAAGCTAACATTGAAGTCATCTTGAACTTTGTGTCTTTGATGCTTGTGTTAGAATCTTTCCACATTCCAATCTGATATAAATCGCATTCATATCTTCATAGTTGGTCTTGTAATTAGTGATGATTGTGTCATTTTCTAATGTCTATTAATAATGGTCCAATGATGAAAATAATTTCTTTTACATTCTCTAATGAATGATGAATACAAAATCCTATATTACAGTTTCTCTGTTGCAAGTACACCTTTGCATTTTCATGTAGCTTGCATTATTAGACTTCATGTTAGTTTGCATTTTTTAGCTTTTATTATGATTTTGAGAGGGTTTTTCATTCATCTTCATTTTGGAATTGTAATCAACTATGGTCATGTTTTGATCTTAATTTCATTATCTTCTTTTGTGATCTCAATCAGAATTTCTATCTTGAATAGTTGATTGATATTGGGGCATTCTATTTCTTATGAATTTTTTTATTTACTTTCTATTTATTTGCATATCTTCCATTCACTTTCATCGCACTTCTTTTCTTCTAATTCACCTTTGGGGCATAATATTTCATGCTTGATGATTTACCTTGGGTCTGTGGTTCTTATTTAATTCATCTTACAACAAGAATTTTATCTTTTGTTTGATTTAATCAAATTTATCAATTTGTTGTTTCTCTTCTATCTCATTTTGATTTTGATCATGAGGGGGAAATATCTATCAACTTCAATACTTGATTCAATTTTATTAATTTTATTCTCAATTTTTTAAGTCAAATTTTATTTCTATTCTTTGTCTTGATGTGTTCCTGAATCGACCACACATATGGGTTGTTTTGTGATCTCAAATTGATCTCACACTTTAATTTCTTTATTTGACTATATGTATTCCAAAATTGATCACAGATTAGTCAAAGAGGGGAAAATGTATGCACCCTAAAATGTTCAAGTAGACTATGGGCCCCCATTATTCAATTTATCAAATTTCTTGCATCAATGGTTTACAATATTTTATTAAATCAATTCAAATAGATTTCTTTGATCAAATTGTAAATAATTTAATTATTTCAATATGTTCTAAGGTTTGATAATTTTATCCTAAGTATTATTTAATTAAAATAAAATCTCTCTTTTAATTAAATAATTAATCCACATTTAATTGATTAAGAGAAAAACTCCTCTTTTAATTTAATTAAATATTTCCTATTTAATTATAAGAACTTGCTCCTATGCCAATAGTGGCATGTTGTGATGGTTAAGTTGTTGAGTTTTTATCCTTGCCATCAAGGTTTGAATCTAATGGGGATGAGGTCCCCTCTTTGTGGCCTCACTGGTTCATAGCTCTAGGTCAAAGCGTTTGCTCCTATAAAAAAAAAAAAAAACTTGCTCCCTTTTAATTAAATAAAATCCCACTTGAAAAAAAGAAATAAAATAAATAAATAATTTTATTTTTCTTTTACACTTAAATGCATATATCTCTAAGTGGGATTCCTCTTTTTCCTCTTTCCACTTTCTTCTCAAACACTCCTCTTTTCTCACTGGTGGAATTTTGTCTCACATGGATCAAACTCTTTCATTCCATATTGGTTGTGAGAAGCCTCCCACCTCCACATTTTTCTTTATAAGGAGCCCTCTCCTTCTCATTTGATATAGAGAGACATAGAGAAAATAGCTCATTGCTATAGTATTGTTATGCTACAAGATTAGAGATGATTTTGGAGAAGGAGTTTGAGCCTTAGGGTTTGGACATGGGAGCTCCATTGCAACTTCTCTCTTCTTGTCCTATTCTCTCTTGCATCTATGGATTCCATCATGAGGTTTCATCCTTGCATTTTCATATTATTTTAGAGTCATATTTGTTTTCATAGATTAGATTTCCTTTCTTGTAGTGCTTTTCCTTATTATCATTTAGATTAGTTTTCATATTCATTTTTATTCATATTTTGATCCTTGAATATCTTATTTCATGGTGTACTTGCATGGGAACAAACTGGGTCAAACTGAGGGCCTCTATTACAAACCCTTGCACTCCATGAATAGAGAGCTATGAGTCACCATTTGAGATCTCATTCTTGAGAAATCTTGGATATAATGACTAATAGAAGTGTCTCAACATTTTGGTGAACTCCTATCTATGGATCCAATCACTGTCTCTAAGCACTGCCTCAACTATGCTCGCATCTATACAGGAGTCAGGGAAGGCACAGACATGCCTGCTTTTGTGGCCTTTCATTCTAAACTTGGAGTGCACATTCAGAAACTGATATATGAAACTATTCCTTTTGCCTACTTTCTTTGCCTGAAGGCAGATCACAAGGCCAACCAGTGCCCTAAGGTAGTCAAGAAGAAGATGAAGGTGCTTGACACCTCAAACAATTCTAAGAAGCTTCCTCCTCCCACTTACCTAGTAGCCAAGGCGAAGAAGAAACTGATATGGAGGTGTAAACCCTCTAGGTCTTTAGAGATGTGGATTAGCAAGGAAGTTAAGCAGAATTCCCTAAGGTAGATTGATAACATTTTGGAGGATCAAGCCCACATTGAGTCCCTCAATGTTGATCCTGTTGCAGAATCCCTTGTTGTAGAGGAAGGTCCTGAGGTGGTAGGGCTAGAGCAGAATGGCTAGAGGTAGAAGACACCCTGCTCAAAAGAGAATGTTGGACAAAGGACTCAGACCCCCTAATCAAATGGTAGTCTAGATACTCCTTAGAAGATCTCCCCAAGGCCCAAGGTCCCCCTGACCCAACCTCCACGTCCGGGTTCTAATCAGGCAGAAACTATGCCAACTCTTAAAGGCTTGGAGGTAAAGCTCCTTCAACTTATCAACAACTCTTCCCCTGACCAGGTTGCTCATTGGGAAGAGTGGATAGACAACTACTCTCTAGATAGTCTAGATGGCTAGTGTATGGAAAAAAAAATCATAAGAAGCACCAACCTTGTGACCTCCCCCCTTTGTCCCTAGTGATAACTAGGAGCAAGGTAAATGTTGATGTTGGGACAACTCCCAAGCAACCTGGTAGGAAGAAATCCAACTAGATATTGCAAGAAGAAACCAAAAGAAACCTGGAAAATGGGAGCCAAAGAACCATCAAGGAATTCTTAGGAAGTAAGAATGAAGTTCATTTCTTGGAACATTAGGGGCCTCAATGGGGCTCATAAACAAGAACTAATCAAAAATTTGATCAAAGATCAAAGAACCAATTTTTTATTGATTCAGGAAACTAACATGAAAAAGGATTTGGTAAACAAGATTTCTTTTAGTAAATCCATGAAAAATGAAGCCATAGATTTGAGAGGAGCCTTAGGAGGTGTGATGATTCTTTATAATAGTAGGGTATTCAAGATGTCCCCCATTCTTATTACAGAGAATGTTCTCCTATGCAAGCTGTCCCATACCCATAGTAATGACTCTTGGTTCATTTTAAACATGTATGCCCCTAATACAAAAAGGGAAAGGAAATCTTTCTGGGACAAGATCTCAGTGTTCATTGCCAACAACACAACTAACAAAGGGATCATTATGGGAGATTTTAATTCTCCTCTCACAAACAATGAAAAAAGCAGAGGTCTTGCCCCAGATCAGGATAGCAAGCTCGAATTCTCCAACTTCATCCACAACTTGTCTTTCATGGATATGGACCTCTTGGGGGGAAGATTCACTTGGCCTAATAGAAGAGTTGGTGGGGAATGCATCTAGTTCTACTTGAAAGAGCTCACATCTCTCCTGGGTGGCTACAAACTCACTCTTGTAGACTTTCCCTTCTCCTTAGAGTTGGTTCTAACCACTCCCCTATTTCTCTCTCTATTAGCCCCATGGCTATCAAAAGGACTTTCCCCTTTCATTTTGAGAAAATGTGGATTTCCCACCTAGATCTAGAATCTAAGATAACTACCTAGTGGAATATTGAGGTTGAAGGCGCTGCAATGTTTAAGGTTGCCCAAAAATTGAAGAATATGAAAAGAAACATTAAAGTATGGAACAAGTCTGACTTTGGCCAAATTTTCTAGGATAAAGATGAAAAGAAAAACTAGCTCTATATCATTTAGGAAGAGATTCAGTAGAATGAATATAATGACAAGAATAGGTAGGAAGAATGGGCCATCCTCTTTGACCTCCACAACATAATATCTAAGGAATAACATTATTGGACAAAAAGATCTAGAGTCATCTGGTTGAAAGAAGGTGACTAGAACTCTGATTTCTTCCATTTGACCATGCTCAAAAATTGCACAAACAATAGGATTGCAAGCATTAAGAAAGGCTAGGACCTTTTATCCAAGGAAGATGAGATTGTAGAGGAAGTTGTTCAGTTCTTCTAATCCCTCCTTTCCAAGGATCCCTCTCTATTGGTGATTGATCAAGCTAACATTCTATCAGCAATCCCTTCCTTGTTGCAAGTGCACCATAATTCTATGCTGAAAGCTATCCCCTCTCTAGAGGAAATCTTCCAAGCTCTCAACTCTCTTCCAAGGGAAAAAGCTCTTGGCCTAAGCGGTTTCCCAACTTTCTTTTTTCAGACCTACTGGGAGGTGGTCAAAAGGGATGTTACTAAGGCAAACCAAGAATTCTTTGGGGCCAAAAATCTTTTGAAAGAGCTTAAAGCCACTTTCTTGGTTCTCATTCCTAAGATTTTGGGGGCTAATATGCTGGACAAGTTTAGGCCTATTAGTCTATGCAATTCTTTTTACAAAATCATCTCTAAGGTTCTTACCACTAGACTCCTTAGCATTCTCCCCCCTGATCATCTCCCCTCAACAGATTGGTTTTGTCCCTAGCAGGCAGATTCTTGACTCTATTGTCATATTTCATGAGGTCATCCACTCTCTAGAAGCTGGTAAGAAGGAAGGCTTTCTACTTAAGTTGGATATGTCAAAGCCTATGATAGGGTGGATTAGAATTTTCTCATGGCGGTCCTTCAAGCATTTGGTTTTGATGCTCAGGTGTGCAAGATTATCTTTCAACTTGTATCCTCACCTTCTTTATCTATTTTGGTTAATGGATCCCCCTCTCACTTCTTCTTCCCCTCAAGAGGACTAAGGCAGGGTGATCCCATCTCCCCTATTCTCTTTATCATTCTTGTTGAATGCCTGGGAAGACTCATCTAGAGGAAACATCAAGACAGGAGTCTGCAGGGTCTCAAGCCCTCTTTGGGCCCCTCAACCTTCACTCACCAACAATTTTTGGATGACACCATCTTGGGGGGGGGCGAAGCTACTATCCATGAAGCTAGAGCTTTCAAGGGCATTCTGAACACCTACAACAAGGGTTCAGGTCAAGCTATTAACTAGGAGAAGAGCTCAGTTTTCTTCATCAACACACCTTTGGAGAGATAGAGGAAAATTTCTTGAATTTTGGGCAGTGGCATCTGCTCCTTGCCAACCAACTATCTTGGCCTGCCCTTGGGCTCTAGACCCTCAGATTCATTTTGGAATAGCATCATTGATAGATTCAATAAGAAATGTGTTGGATGGAAATGGGCCACCCTTAGCCAAGCTAGCAAGTGTACGTTGGTGAAATCCATTTTCCAGAACCTCCCCACTTATGCTTGAAGCCTCTTTCGAATCCCTACCAAACATGCAAATAGAATGGAGAAGATTTAGAGGGACTTCCTCTAGTCAGGGGCTGACGACCATAAGAGATATCGCCTTGTTTCCTAGGACCTTGTTTGTCTCCCAAAATGCTATGGAGGTCTAAGCATCAAAAAGATTAAACACCTCAATAATTCCCTTTTGGCCAAATAGTTATGGCATATCTTTCAAAGCATAGGTGTTTGGAGGGATATCCTGATTGAGAAATATCTGAGAAGACAATCCTTTAACTTCCTGATAAAAGAGATCGAGAGTCCCTAGGGGTCCTATATCTAGAATGAGATCTCAAAGGCTAGACCCCTGGCCAAGTCAAAGGCCAAATGGAAAGTTGGAAAAGGGGATTATATCTTATTTTGGTAGGATAACTGGACTAGTTAGGGAGCTCTTATCAACCACCCCATTTATGGAAGATGGGCAGAACAATGCATTGAAAGTTATGGTGCGCAAGTCAGTGATTATAGAACTGGTCAAGGTTGGCAGGACCTCTCTGAGCTATCCTCAAACATTATCCCTCTGATGATTATGCTAAATGCCACCCCCATCAACAACAATAGGGACTCTATCATTTGGGGTGATAACTCGAATGGGCTTTTCTTTGTTGCCTCTGGCTATTTCTCTTTATGGGCCAGAATGGATAGCCATTATGGGCCAATGCCTAGATTTTTGGCCTCACTCCCAAAATTAATATCTTTTTATTGGCTACTACTGCAAGAAAAAATTCTTACCCTATACAATTTAGCCAAGAAAGGCCAAATCATACCCAATAGGTGCAACCTTTGCAAGCTTAACCTAGAATCGATAAATCACCTATTCATCCTCTGCCCCTATTCTTCTAAGGTGTGGAATCTTTTGACTAGGGATCTTGGTTTCAGCTGGTACCCCCTTGACAATATCTAGGACTTCTTCTACAAGTGGAGAAGCCACTACTCTATTTTGAAAACTCCACTTTTTAGCTCTTGGATTCTCCCACACTTTTTTTGGGGAATCTGGAAAGAGCACAACAACCAAATTTTCAGAGACAAAGAGGCTCTCTAGTTCATAATTGCAAAGAAAATTGAAGGTCTCACTATGGAGAACTTTTCCATTACAAAGGGAGGAAATATCAAGGAAGGAGGGAATACTAAAGCTAGGAAGAAAGACAGGGACAAGAGAAGACAAGAAGCAAGATGGTCCTTCCCCCCTAAGGATTGGCACAAAGCCCAACTTTGATGGGGTGGCTAAGGGGAATCCTGGACCAGCTAGAAGTAGAGGCATCATTAGAAATATTTTGAGAGGAGGAATTGTGGCTATTTATTTCCCTCTTGGTCACCAAACCAATCACTTTTCTAAAGCCAATGTGGCCAGACAGATTGTTAAGCTAGCCCTGGCTTCCGGGATCGAGTGCCTATGGCTTGAGGGCGACTCCCTAAACATTATCAATTGTATCAAAGGACATGCCCCACCCTCTTGGATGATTGCTAACATCATTAAGGACCTCAAATATGACTTGGGAAATTTTAAAAGGAATTTTATTAGCCACACTTACTGAGAAGCCAACTCGGTTGCTGATTGGTTGGCCAATGATACCATTACTAGAAACTCGGTGATGACATGGAAGAATAGAGATGAAATTTGGGCAGCGATGATTGAGTTACTTCAGTAGGATCAAATCTAAGGTACTAATATCACTCCTTTTTAATTATGGAAAGATATGCCAAATTGCACATCAGAAGGGGAGTAATTAGAAGTCATGCAGAGTTCTTTTCAAGTCATAACCGTGCATACAAAAGACACGCTTCGAGGGCTGGTGTGAATAGAACCACCAAAAATCCTAATTACATTTTTGTTTCCAGTGTTGCATAGAAAATTGAGCTCAATATTTTTGCTAGAGGAATAGGGTTTACAGAGCCAAAGTCCACCATGGTCGGGGAAAGGATCAGAAGAGAGCCTTGGGGGGAAATAGAGAAGTGGAAGGGGAAGGAGAAGGTTTGGCACAAGCTCAAAAAAGAGGGTATAACCAGGTTCATGGAGAAGCTTCATGGCTTTAACACTAGGGTTACCAAGGGGATGGTGGAAACATGGAACAATGGGAAAGTCAAAATTGATGGTGTCACCCACCAAATCACTAAGGGCTTGATTGTGAAGGTGACAGAAATCCCTTAGGTTGGCATAAACTTCTTCAAGGATAAAAAGATGTCAGCCAATGCTGTTAGCGAATTTGTAAAGGACGATGTTGAGGGGAACAAACTTATCATAATCAACACTTACTACAAGATGGAATCCATCAAAAAATTATGAAGGTATGTTCTTAGGATTCTCATTGAGTATATCACTCTTGACTCCAGGTTCAATAGGATAAGAATGCACCATTTTGTGTTGCTAAACCACTTTAGGCATGTTATTAAAATTTCCTTTCCTTCCTTTCTTTTCACCTCCATGTCTAAGAATATTGAGGGTTTCAAGAGAAAACCCATCACTAATTCTACCCTCCATGAAGGCCTTCTCCTTTTGGTTTATGAGTTTTTGAAAGCTCAAACTAGGGGAAAATCCCTCGGTGACCTGAGTAATGCTTCAGAGGACACTGCTAGTTCAGACTCTAAGGATGTTCAAGTTCTAAAATTTGAGGATGAGGATTACTCCACCAAAGCCATCTTTGCTACTTGCAACCCTCGATTTCCCAGCAAAAAGAGCCCTAAAGGTCTCCCCTCATTCTTCCCAAGCTTGAGCCCTAAGAGGAGAAAGAAGATAGTGAAGATGAAGAGGAGACTAATGAGTCTGAGGATGAGGACAAGGGAAAAGAGAAGGACACTATGAAGGATGAGGAAAAGGGGTGGGAGAGAGACAAGGAGGAAGTTACCCTTGATGCTCCCTCGGATAATCCTAGAAAAAAAAAAGTAAACCAAGTCCTTCTTTAGGAAGACCCCATCACCCTGACCTTCGAGACCCTTAGTCTTGTCTCACCCTATTCCCTGCTTGAGGATAAGATTGTGGAAAAAAGTGGGGAGGTGATAAGAAAGGATAGAAGGAGTGCTTGGGGGAATTTTAACATGGATACTACTAGGTTGGGAATTGTCAGAGAGCCAATGAACATCTAGGTGATGGAGGACCTCAATGGTAGAACCCATTGTGATGAGCCTATTGACCCTGCTCTACTGGTCTTATTTGATAACACATGAGAATCTAGCTTCAACCTTCTGAACAACATGAAGAACAACATGATAGATAACTTTTGATCTATTAATCAATTTTTTCAAGAAATCGAGGCGCTTAAGGAAAAGAATATCCAAGATTGTAGCTAGAGCCCCCATAGAGTCTAGGAGAACACTAGAAGGATGAACAACTAGGATGATAGCTAGAAGTACTATAGCAGCTAGGACTCTAGAAATGATCAGGAGGATAGATTTTTCCTGGTTGAACAGAAAGCCCAGACAACATCATTCAAATTCTAAGTAACCAAATTATGGGCATTCTGCACACTTTGAATGAGAACATTGTCAACTTGGGGGATACTCTAATGAGAGTTGGCATTAGTGGGAACATGGGGAAGCTGACCAGCTAGAATATTGGCAAGGAAGAGGTTGATCTGAATGCTGCCAGGGACTAGGTGGATCACTTGGACTAGGAGGAAGCCCAAAACATGAACCAGGAAGGAGCGGACAACCAAAAGGAAAATGAAGCTGCAGAAATTTGATAGGATCTAGATAAGGAGAACCATTAGGTTTAGTTTTCCTTGTCGGACTAGCTATTGGTTTTTCTCCTCCTAGCCTTAGGCCTTTTGTTTATTTTAGGCTATTTGTTGCTATTTTGTGTTTCCTAGACTTTAATGTCTTAATTTTTATGTTGTAAAACTTTCAGGTTTTAGGTCCCTATAAAACCTATTTTTCATAATCAAAAACATTTTAGGCACACAAAAGAATTGAAGGAATAATACTGCTAATAATAAAAAAATTAATACAATGTGAGGAGGTTTAACTTTAATCAAAACAACCTATGAGCAAGAGTTCCTATGAACATAGAATGATATAAGAAACTAGATTTTTTAGGAATAATAGGTTATCGCAATCCTATATCCAATTATTTAAGGAGTGTCATACCTAAGTTTTCTAGGGAAGACGACCAATCTATAGAAATACATGCCATGAATCTTACAAGTACCATTGAAGAATTGGAAGAGCATCATGAAGATGTATTTATGAAATTATTTGTTAAGTCTCTAACCAATGATGTTGTAGTAGGTACAAAGGATTGCCTACAAGTTATATAACTAGTTGATAGGATTTTGTAGACTTGTTCCTTGATCAATTTGTCTCATGAATTAAATAGTATGAAGAATTATTATAATGAAAATATTTTTGAGTTTAACAAAAGATTTAATAAATTTTTGAATAGAATACCTCAAGACATTAGGCTTGTAAACTCTTTTCTCATAAATTTTTATTTAAGTACCTTTGAAAGAAAGACATAATATTAGATAAGGTCTCACAGACCTATTACATTGTAAAAAGGTTTCAAAGTGACCATGACTATTGAAAATGATAAAAAGGCTATATGTAGTATTGGAAAAAGAGAAGATCCTAGGTTGTTTGATCCTGGAGCATCTAAGAAAAATAAGGAAGAAAATAAGATTGACAAAATACTTGGTGTGATTATAGATTTGCATGTGAAAGGTAAGGATGAAGAAAACATAAATAATAAACCTTACAATAAGGAATAGTATAGGATGAAGGAAATTCCATATACCACATCCTGGAAAGATGGTAGACCTATCAAGAATATTGATAACCCTAATCCACATCAAAGAAATAATCACTATGTAGAGAATAGTCCATGGTGTGAAGTATGTAGGATGCCACATTCTCTAGAGTAATACTTAGCAGCTAAGAGTGTTTATGATGATAACTCCCATTTTGGGCATGAACCACAAATAAATGATGTATCCTTAGAACCCTTTTGGGGTGAAGATTCTTTAAAAGATGAATGTGTGCTAGGTATTGATGCATGAAGGATGAGATACTCAGATCAACAAGTCCTCTTAGATGAAGAACTAATTAGAATAGTTATGAAAATTGAAGAAAGAAAAGCTCTTACAATTGTAATGGTTTAAAAGGATAAGAGTAACTATAGGCTGACCAAGGTGATTAATCTCGATCCAAAAGGAGATGACAACCCTGCTATGAACAAAGGGATTGCATTAGGTAAACCTTTGCAATAGACAAGAGAAGAAGATTAGCAGGCACTAGGTAAGCAAAAAGTGAGTAATTCTTTTATTTCTAATGCTCTATCTCAATTAAAGGTTTTTGTCCCATTCTTAGAAATAGTGATAATTCTTGAATATGGTAAGGAAGTTCTAAGTATTATATTAGAAACTAATAAAATTCATTAGAAGAAATATTGATAGAACTTCACCAATTATTTATTTAGGGATTAATGTAATTAGAACAATTCCTCAAGTTGACCCCTTTTACTTGTCTCTTCTTATAAATAACAAGTTGGTTAGGAATTTTATGATAGACTCAAGAGATGCTATGACTATTATGCCTATAAAAGTTATGACAAAATTAGGATTAAAAGTAGATATACCTTATGGAAAGTGTTATGTGATGGATAATAGGTCTGTCCCAGTAACTAGGGTTATTAAGAATGTTGATTTTAGGTCCCCTTGTTTTCCTAATGTTTCATATAAGATTGATATAACTATGCTTGATGTACCAACCTCCTATCATATGTTTTGATTAATTAAAATAGGTTTTTAAAGACCTAAAACATTCAACAAATTATCAAGAAGTCTTAAAAGTAAAACATAAGAACTAGCATCAAAAAAGTATTAAACTAAACACATAAAGTCTAACAACAAAGTTCACAAAGTTCACAAAATAATAGGCCTCATAGAGATTAGAGAAAAACATATAATTAGGAGGCCAGCCATAAGCAAAGCTTAAAAATAGAAAAATGACAACAAAAAACCAGCATCCAGATAGCTACATAGTCTTTAGCAAGTTAGCAGCTTGATCTTCTAGAATGTGCATGTTCTCCACAGTAGCCTTCATTTCCTCCATCTTGTCCACATACCTGCCCTTCTTGGAATGAGCTTGTGTGTGCTTACTCAATCCCTAGTTCTTAATCATAGTACGGGAATCATGCCCTTTTATCTTGCTCAAACTTTTTCAGAAGACTACTAACATTATCTGCCACTATCTTTAAAATGTTGCTATTATGATCAGATATCTTCTTAATCATCTTTTCAATATTACCCATTCTAACATCTAGGTTGTCCATCCTCTTTTGAGTATTACTATTAGCCTTCTCCAAAACCCTATTTTTAGCTTCAACCATTAGGACCTTTTTCTTTAGATTTTTTACCTCTTTAGCGTTACCTATTACTTTAAAAAGTCAATCAATATGTTGACCCAAAGTATGTTCCCCTCTAGGTATCTTGCTAAACTTCTCAAATTCCTTAAAAATAATCTATATATTTTGTTTTAGGTTCCCAAATTCCTTCAAAATGGTCCTAGGATTACCCATAAGCCCTTTTATAAAACCCATCTCCCCCTCGTCCTTGTTATGATTAAAGGGTTGGTCCTACCCACCATAATCCTCTTTGTTTCTTCAAAAAAATTCTCAACCCCCTCCTCTTGAGCCATCATCATTTTTCTTTACCTTTCTATTCTATGAATAAGAAATTCATCATTTCAAGGAACCAAAACCCTATCCTCGTTCTAGCCCCAATTATCCAAACCCATTCCTCCATTTCCTTTCTTTTCAAAGCCTCTCCTTAGTCCCTCATCAAAGTCACTATCTTAGTCAGAATCACTCCCCTTAGCTTTCTTATTCTTCTTTTGAGAGCTACACCCAATACCCCCTTTAATACTCATATTCCCCCCCTCTACTTTATCCTCAATGTCCATATCATAGCCTTTCTCTAAGACACTACCTTCTGTATCATACTCAACCACCTTCAAACTATGCCTAGATTTTTTTGCCTTTTTTGATTTAAATAAATTCATTATGAGTACCATTAAACCCTCATGACACACATTTTCACCATTTGGTTCATTTTGAATTGCCCAGATGGAATTACCCAATGACTATCTAAGATAGAAGGGCAAATTGATCCTTATGCCATGCTTAAAATGGTTAGCTAACATTAAATGATAACCATAAAGCTTCATAAAATGGCCATCCAAAGTAAGGCATTCTATGATAACAAACAACATGAATCTCCAAGGCCATGAGATAGAGGCATGGTTAAAGTAAGAGTTACCGATTTTCACCAGTCAATTACGTTCTTTAACAGAATCCACAAATTCATCAATTGCCTTGTCTGAAAGCTTCCTATCATGGTAGAAATTGATACCCTCCATATCCAACCCCATGGATTCCACAATAATCTCTTTGGACACATCAATTCTTTGTTTTCTAGCAAGGATAGAACCATCCCTCCAAGTCTTGATGAATTATTGAGTGATAACAGAGTTATTCCCTTTGAGCTTTTCCATAAAACTGGTGAAATTCCCACACTTCAAAATTTCCCATACCTCCATTTTCTTCTTCCACTCCTTGCAGCTAGTTGGTTAAATTCATTTCCCTCCCATATTCTTCTCTCCAATGTTGATAAATTGATCTCCCAAAAAAACCCTATGTAGGTAATCACCTGAGTCGATATCATAGTCAAAAAGAAAATTAGTAACTAAAACCCACAATCCATGTGGCATAAAGCACTCCGTTCTAAAACTCATAACTAGCCACTTCCCAAATTTGTTCAAAATATAAATGCTAATTTCTAAAATGATCATCATTAGTGTAACATCTTTTCCTACTACCCAATCAATAAGTAGGCATCCTTAAATAGGTAACAGATCATTGTTATTCCATATAACCTTTTGCTCACTCATGCAAGCCACATTAGCTACCCAGTCAAAAGCTCAATTTTCTTCCCTAAAGTTATGGATAAGAAGACATATTTCAAATGAATTTATAATATTAATGGCCTGAAGGATAATATTATTAATAGTCCATGAAGGTTTAGTGATTTTATCAAGGCAGTTAATGATATTAAGAGAATCTCATTCCATCCCAAATCTTCCTCAAATTAAAACTCTTAGCATAAATGAGACCATGTAGGGTAGCACTAGCTTCAACAACATGATTGGTTTGGCTACCAATAGGGATAGCCATACAACCCACTTTCTCTCCATAAGCATCCCTAATAACTGTAGACACCTAAATCTAATTACATCAATAGGTAATTGTATTTAGTCATCTCCTAGGACATTATTGATTAAATATTTACTACTTAATTAATTAATCATCATCCCCTAGTTAATTAATTAATTTAATTAACTATAGTCCAATTGATAAAATCAAATTATCACCCAAAATCAATTTATCAATTAAATCCCTATTCCTCTATTAAATTAAATAAATTTTCAAATCTATTTAATTTAATCCCATATCCCTATTTTATTAAATAAATTATTTAATTAAATATCTAAAATCCTAAAAGCATTCCTAAACCCTATCTTAACCCCTAATCCAACCCATTCACCCATACTAACCTCACTTAGCCACCTAACTAACCCATCCCATCAAAGCTAAACCACTTACCCCCTAACCCCCTTTCTAAGCTAATCCTAATCCTCCTCCTAAACCTGTGCACAACCTTAAGCAAGGGTTAAGACTTACTAACCCAAGCTAATGTCAACAAACTCAAGCACATCTCTTACATCCTCATTAATGACTCTTACACCTCTTACACCTCCCTTTATGACTCTTACATCCCTCTTACATACTCAACCTCCCTCATTACTCTTTCGACCAACCCTTATCCTATCCTCTCACATTCATCCTCCTTGTGACAAGTGTCACCTCCCTATTGGTGCTAAAAAAGTACAATCCATGTACTCCCTTTTGAGTGCATCTTGACCCTCCCTCACCATCTCATCATCCTTGCATCCTAACCATCCATCTCTCTACCCCTTGACTTATAAATGGAACCCTTCTCCTTCACAAATATCATCCACCTTTTATGCAATGTTATAATGCTATTTTGAGAGCTTGAAAACTACCAAAATACCATTATAATGTTGAAATCCTTCCGTTGAAACCATCTTCCATGCACACCCTCCATCCACTTGAAGCTTGAGCACAATCATGAGCACACATCTCCATCTATCAGGGACACATCCACTTCATCATGGGTTATACCATAAGGAGCCTACCATTCTTGGTTGTCTTCCTTTTGGGGTGATAACCATAGTCCTATCTTAAGTGTTGGCTTGTTTAGTTATGTTAATACTCTCATTTAATAGTTAGTATTCATGTTACACTACTAGATTAGGTGATACAATAACAATGCCACAATTAGAAATTCTTGGATTACCTTTGGAGGCCCTGTCAAAGTTTATCTTATACCAATCCACTAGTGGGTTATCCCATCTAGCAGTGTCCCTTGGATTAGGACCCTTTTTGTCCATATGCAAGCCACTAAGGTTCTAATTTTGAATCACCATCTCTTCCCAATCATTGTGATGTTGATGACCCAATCCATTGGCTTTGATATTCTTTGCCATTAGAGCCTTAATCTTATAGAAAACACTATTAGAGTTAGATTCAACACCTCTAGACACCCTGTCATTGTGCTCCTTCCATATATCCCAACAAAGATATGGGAGAATAAAATCCCATAATCTTAAGATCAAAGCATTATTATAAGGAGACTTCCAATTAATGAAAAATATTTTGATAGTGGTAGGGAAAACCCAATCAATGTTCATTAGACCACACACCCTGTCTCATATCTTTTTAGTATAAGAGCAATGCAAAGTTAAATGGTTGGATGACTTAGCATTATTCTTGCAAAGGTAACATCTATTAATGATATTGAACCCTCTCTTCACCAAGATCTTATCTTGCAAAAGAAACCCAGAAGAAAAAATATTAATTTTAGGTGTCATACCTTTCACCGAAGCCTTGGCCCAACAGGGTTCTAGATGCATATGAAAAGAATTGACATAAACTGAGGAAATAGAGAACATCCCATTAGGATAATACTTCCATATCAATTCATCCTCCTCTTGACTTAAAAAGATAGCATTTAAAAACTTGTTAAGATCAACCATGTTATCATCCACCCTTTTGAAATCTAGCCAAGTATTATCCTCCCAATAATCCACAGCAAAAGTTCTAATGAGATTCTTACATTGGTCCATATAACTATTCCACCTTTGATCAGCACAAAGTGGATGATCCAAGATCCAAGTATCTTCCCAAAAAATAAAATTCCTTCCATTTTCCACGTTCCATCTAGCCCCTTTCTTGATGATGTGTTTATATTTTTTGAGTATTTTTCCAGTTCATAGAAACCCCTTGTACCAAATCATTATTAAGAAATTAATTAAAATTATGGTTATCCCTATTATATTTGTCATCCCAAATGTTCCTCCATTCTCCTTCCTCCTTGTGCCATCTCCATTATAACTTGGCCAAAAAAATTTCATTCATAGTTGTTACTATTCTCAGTCCAAGTCCACCCTTATTAAGAGGCATGCAAACTTTCTCCCAAGAAATAAAAGGTAACCTTTTTTTTTTCTTTGTACTAGTCCACAAGAAGAGCTTCTAAATTTTTTCAATAGATTGAGAAAAATTTCTAGGGATCTTGAAAACACTCAAAGCATAAAGTGGAACACTCTCTAGGATGGACTTCAAGACAATAATCTTCCCAAGGAAGACGCCTTTCCATCCAAAAAGTTTCATGTGAATTTTATCAATCAACAAACTCCAAAAACTATTAGGAGGGTCTAGACAAAGAGGTAACTCCAAATAAGAGCCAAGCAAGGAAGCAATCTCACAATCCATAATCTTTTTTATTTTTTTTTTCCTAGAAACATTAAGATTTATAAAATAAATCACACTTTTGTTCAAATTAATAAATTGTCCCAAAGCTTTCTCATAATCCTCCAAAACCCTTTTAATTTTTCTAGCATTTCTAACCAAAGCCTCTCTCATGACAATGGAATCATCCACAAATTGTTGATGTAAGCATATCAAAGCTTTAGAAGATGGATTTTGGACCACAAAGTTCCCCATATTCACCATTTTTTCCACAAATCTTCCCAAAAATTCAAGTAGAAGAATAAATAGAAAATATGAGAATGGATCCCCCTATCTTAAGCCTCTTGAAGCCCTAAAAAAAGAAGTAGGAGAGTCATTAACAAGCACTAAAAAAGTGACAAAAGAAACTAGCCTAAGGACTAGATCCCTAAATTTCTTGTTAAAACCAAAAGCTTTGAGACCTCATTGAAGAAAATCACAATCCACTCTATTATAAGCTTTGGACAGGTTCAGCTTAAGGAGAAACCCTTCATTGTTAAATGCCATGAGAGAGTGAATATTTTCATGAATCAAAATAATGGAATCCAAAATATATCCACCAAGAACAAACCCATTTTTCTATCTTGAAATAACATTTGAGAGAAGAGGTAAAATTCTAAGAGTGAGAACTTTAGAGATAATCTTATAAAAAGAATCGGAAAGACTAATTGGTCAGAATTGATCCATACTATCCACTCCTAGCTTCTTAGGAATAAGAGCAATGAAGGTTCCATTCAATTCTTTTAGATTTTTCCTAGAACCAAAGAACTCCTTGACCCCATTACAAACATCAATACCAATGGTATTCATATACTTATGAAAGAACAAAAAAGGAAACCCATCTAGCCTAGGGACCTTATCTACTTTAGATGAGAAAATGACCTTAGATATCTCAGCATTAGAAGGAATGGAAGTAAGAAATTTGTTCTGATCTTCAGTGATACAATTTGGAATGCAAACAAGAAACAAATTCTTCTTAGCCGGATCCAAATTGGGGTCACCTTGGAGTAGGTTACTGAAAAACTCCACCACTTCCCTTTTAATAGTGTCCTCATCTTCAATAGTACCTTCTTTTGTGTTGATTTTAGAAATTCTATTAGCCATCCTATGCTTCAAAGTGTTCATAAGAAAAAACTTAGTATTTTGATCCCCTTCCTTTAAAAAGGTTCTTCTACAACACTGTCTCTAATACATCTCCTCCTTGGTGATGATATCATGAATCTCGGTCAATTTAACACTTTCTTTCTCTCTAGAAACAACCTCATATCCATCAATTGGATCCTATCCTGAATCTCTTTAAGCTCCTCCAAAATCTTCTTTTTATTATCAAGAATGTTGGCAAAAGTGACTTTGTTCCATTTTTTGATATTTTTCTTAACATTCTTCAGCTTAGCAACAAATTTGAACATAGAAGTACCCTCTACAGTGATACCCCACTACTCCTTTATGAGATTCTCCAGATCTAAGAGAAGAATCCACATTTTTTTCAAACTTGAAAGGGGAGTTTCTCTGATAATTAAGCAAGAAAAATAGGATAATGATCTGAACCCAAATGAACCTGAGTAGTGAGAGAACATTTATATCTTAAGAACCAGTCATTACTTATAAGAGCTCTATTCAACCTAATTTGAATGAGATCCTTTCCAATTCTTTTGTTAGTCTAAGTATACTCAATGTCATACAAGTCTAGATCATGTAGAAGATGATTGCCTATAAAGTCCATTAAATCTAATCTATTATTCAAATTAGTTTGGTTACCTCCTATTTTTTCAGCTTCTTTCAAAGGGGTATTAAAATCACTCATAATGACCCAGTTCTCACATGCAAAAAACTTTCTCTAATTAGTGATATCTTCCCAAGGAACCTTTCTATGCCACTTAGTAGTGGGAGCATAGACATTATTAAGCACCAAGAAAAGCCATCCTTTGAGTTAGAAAATCTTATATTCATCATGTTTCTATTTTGAGAAATAATCTCTTGATGAATCTATTAATTATTCTAATAAACTACCATTCCACCTGAAGACCCCTTAGAATTGTATCCAATGATCTTACCTCCCCTAAAAATTGATAGTCCTTCCATTTTATACTTCAACATCTTAGTTTCTTGAATAACAACAATATCTGATCTGTTATCCCTAATCATGTTTTTCAAAACGACATGTTTATGAGGAATGTTTAATCCTCTAATATTCCATGAAATGAACTTCATTTTTTATGAATTTTTTTTGATTCAAGGATAGTCCTTTGACTACCATCAACAATACTTCTATTAGTCTCAACGATTCTTTTCTACATATTAGATGGTCTACCCATAGAGGAAGGGGATAAACCAACATCTCCAATCTTGAGGATTTTTCCCATAGGTGTTGAAGAGGGACAACAGTCCCTAATCTTGTTAGATTTAGAATCCCCTTTTTTAGTGCCTTTACCAAGAGATGTGCCAAAAATTTCTCCTTTCTTATTACTCCTAGTTTTAATCATGAGATTCTCCATCTCCTTTTTATGGGTTTCTCCCCCTTTCTTTTTTGATTTAGATGGTTTAACAACTGGGATCGAGTTAGAACCAAATATCTCCTTCTCCCAGGTCTCCTCAAATTTCCCCCTAATAAAATTGTTGTCTAATGTTGTATCATGAGCCAAGGTTTCATTCAAGTAATGATCAACTATACCATAAATATTCTCATCAATAGTAGGGTCCTTTTAGATCTTCCCACTACCATTATCATCCCCCTTCCTGGGTTTACTCTCTTCCTTGACATGGACCTATCCAAGATCTTTACTACTAAAATTCAACATATTTTCATGAACCTCATCCCCAATACCCATCTCTTTTTCCTTTTCCAAACCCAAACTAGGTTGGGCAATTTTAGCACCCAAATTCTCACCTCTACTGTTGATCCTATTATGATCATTCAATTCTTTTCTCACCCAAACTTTCTTGACCTTTTTAGGAGCCCCCTTTAAGAATGAATTTTTTTTGGCCTAGTGTCCGAATTTTTTACAATGAAAACAA
The DNA here is from genome assembly GCA_028749045.1 of Cupressus sempervirens. NCBI lineage: Eukaryota > Viridiplantae > Streptophyta > Pinopsida > Cupressales > Cupressaceae > Cupressus > Cupressus sempervirens. Next base: position 423,545,403 of record CM053792.1, read on the forward strand.
GTGAAGCAGATAGACTCATACTCAATGTGTTGATTCCAAATACCCATTAAGTGAAATATTTTTAGGAATATTCATGCCTTGGTAAACTTCAACATATATTCTAGCATAATTCATTCTTCTCCTTGAGATTGTACTTGTAATCATCTAAAACTGGTCATCTAGACTATTAGCCCCTTCTCAACATTTTGGCTAAATTAATTAATCACTTACCTAGACCAAATTACTAATAATCAATTAATTTTATTATAACCTATAATTGGACTATCCTATCCTAAGTTAATTATTTGATTAAAAGAACATGTCCCCTTTTAATTAAATAAAAGACCCCATTCTTCTAACCCACTTAAAGTGCACACATAAAGTCCTTTTTCTATTTTCCAATTAAAAGAAAAGGCTTTGTGACTTTTGTCTTATATGATAAGTCAACTTATATTATATTGGTTGACTTGTGTGTGCACATGGATCACTCCTCTTTTCAAATTCCATCGTTGATCATCCACCATATTCATCTTGATCTCTACCATTCATATGCCTTTAAAAGGGAGAGATCTTTCCCCTTCAATGGTTCCATCCATCTTTTGAGTATTGTTATGCTGTAAGTTTTTTGACAGGTTCTTAGAGCTTTGAGGAGAACTTCTCTTTCTTGTCTACATTCTCTCATCCATGGCATTCTAGCTTAGCTTAGCTTTCATTTTTACATGTAGCTTAAATCATATAGTCTAATAGTTAGATTGTAATACTCTCATCCATGCTTAGAATAGCTACAGTTTTCATATTCATTCTAGCTTAATCTTCATTTGCAGTGCATCCTTGAGGAACTCCTTGGGACATTTGCATTCTTGCATCTTGTCTTTGGAGCCTCCCATTGCATGGTTTACTAGCAAGAAGAGTATTCCTAAGGCTTAGCTAAGAGCCCTTGAACTTGAAATACACTCTCTTGCACTCCGTGGATAGAGAGCTCTAAGCTGGCATCTAAGTATTCTAAACTCATGGAATCATTTGGATAGAAGGGTTTAGAGTATGACACTTTTGAGTGTAAATTTTTGGCACCCACTATGGGGCTTGAATCAAGTTTCTAACTCCATTTTTTTTTCTTTCTCATTTATGATTTTTTACAACAGCATATTGGATCTAATCAAGTGGTTTTGTAGGGTTCTCACTTTGGTTTTAAGGCTAACCCATATGTAGATTGGTTTAAAGGCCAAAAACCTAGTTTGCTTGAAGATTTGATCATATCTCATAATCCACTTAGAGTTTGGTTTTGATTGTTTTTTTATAGGTTACGTATGTGTCCAAGATGTCTTAGTCTAATTTTTAGATCATTTTGACTTGATTTGCATTAGTTATAAATTTTTCTTTATTTTTCATAAAATATCTTTTTGGTCACAAATCAAATAATTTTTCAGAAAAACTTACATTTTCAAAAAAAAAATCTGAATTATAAGAGAGCTACTTTCTTTGTGTTTTTAATTTTGAGGTCATATTAAAGATCAAAAACTGGATTTAATAAATCTGGTTTGTTTTGACAAAATGGGCCCTTAGGGCACAAATGAAGAGATTTTTCTGAATTTCTTGCATTTTTGGAAAGCTCTTTAGTTTTTAGTAGGGGTCTCTTCTTTTCATTTCTATTTTTGAATCTGAAATCATAGCAAAAAAGTCTAATCTTGTTGACTAGGTCAAAAGCAAAGAGTAAAAATGAGAGCATTTGTGATTAGTTTGCACTTTCTTTGCACATACTTGGTTGGAAGATAACTTGAATATTTGATGCAAATAACCACTTTTTGTTGCAGCTCTTACTTGGTTATTATACCCTAAAACTTGGTTGTTTTGCAAGGAGTTTCTCATTTCATTGCTAAAAAGAACACATGTCAAAGCTTCAAATGCACAAGGGCTACTAACACTTGTTTGCAAGGCTGCCCAAACCATAAAAACCCAAACTTGCTTGTTTTTTTTTATTTTCATGTGCGGCATTGACTAATTTCTCATTTTTTATATGCACATTAAACTTTATGTTGGATTCTTTGGTAATAAGAGAGTATGCTCTTCACCCTTATGGTGAATTAAAAATCTTGACTTACCTTTGGATTTCAAAAACAAGAAAATAATTGAATCTTCTTGGCATGCTTGGGAGAAACAATTGGAATAGGATAGTATGCTCTTCAACCTTTTGGAAAAACAAAACTCTTGACTTCCAAAATTTGATCCACTTTTTTTTTAGTTAGGATCCTTTAGAGGTCCTGCTCTTGCACAACCCAAGAGGAATGACCCAAGTGGGGACAAGCTAATACCCAGCTATTCTGACCCACTATAATCTCAAGGCTATCAAGGACACAAAATTTTAGTAGATGTAGCACTTGTCTTAGCTAGTATTATTTCTCATGGGATTGTGACCATGAGGAGTTCACTAGGGAGAAATTCTTAAGGTACTTTTGTGGTTACTAGACTAGTTACTCACTGCAAGGTGAGGTGTCATGTATTAGGAGCAAGAGGAGTGCTATGAATAGAAATCATTTCTAAACACCCTAGATTAGTAGCTACCTTATTTTTTCATTCAAATTCTTTGTGCAAGGATCAATCCTAGTAGATTACCTGGATCACTCCAAGATTTTACACTCACCATCTATGTTCCCTTGGTTATGCTTATGGCATTTTCATGACAAATCCAATATCTCTTATGGGAAACCACTTGGTGTGAGGCAAAGGAGCATCAAGAATAGGACAAGTTGTTGAGTAATGAATTTTTACATTTAGGTAGATATTTCTTGATGTGTTCTCGAATGTGCTAGAACTATGGAAATATTTTGAACACACACATGATGATAGTCCTAGGGATTTCTTTTGAGACCTCAAATATGCTTATATCATGCAAGGTTTCTTTTTCCATTACTTGATTGCTTGATGACTACTCCGTGTATCACTTTCTTGGAAAGAAATTGATTTTGGACATCAAACTTGCTATGCTACCAACTATTGTCAAACTTTTTCAACCAAGTCAAAACATCAAGTGTGAGTATTTTCTTGTGTTCCTTACTAAGGGGAGTTTCTTCATTTGAGTTTGGTTTTCTACCTCACTAGTTTTGAACATTCTTAAAGTGTATCTTTGGTCGTAGTGCTCTTGATCTTTCCATCTTCATGGTCTATGTCTACTTGCTAGTTATCTTTTTGCTGAAATGGTTACCTTGATTTCTTGAGTACACTCTTGGATTGGGAAAGTTGTTCACTTGTCAGCCTGCTTGCTTTATCTATTTAGTTATTTGGGCTTTTAGCCTAGCTCTTGGCTTGAGTTACTAGTGTCCTAAGTTGCTAGGACACCTTGCTTGACAAGTCACTTTAATCTCTCTCTACTATCTTGGCAAGTGAATACTCTACCTCCTATAGTTTGAACATCAAGTTATCTTCTAAGCTTTTTTACACTTGGCTCTGCATCTACAACTATGGGGTCTAAATATTGTGCTATCATATCTTAACCAAGTCTAGATGATCTTGAGTTGTTTAAGCTCTTTAATGAATTCCAAAGCTTACACACTAAATACAATAAACTTAAAGAGACCCGAGACCCTACTTACACTAGTCTCACTAAGGGTATGATAAAAACATATGCTACATTTGAGAAAATGGTCAAAGAACAAACAACATCATCAGGTGATTCTCTTTCTAGTTCATGCTCTACTTCAAGACATCAATTGTCTTCATGTACCAGATCTAAAGGCCTTCTATAGAGCTAGAAAATGATACATCCTTGGAGCATACACCAAAATTTCCCAAGAAGCCTATCTTTGACCAATATGATGAAGACATGAAAGCTTGTTATTCTCTTGAGAAACAAAAAAAGGACTCTAGACATACTTTTGAGAGAAATTTTACTCCCTTGGGAGATTCTTACAATGTCATTTTACAAACACTTATTTGCACCAAGCTCATCACATTACCTAAGTCTAGCTCATATAGATATATTGTTCTTATCATCAACATAATGAGCATAGTACTTAGATTGCATTGAGCTGAAACATAATATCCAAGATCTTATTGATAATGGGATTATTGATGCCTCTAATGACTCATGTGATGAGGATGCATTTTTTGAGAATTATCATATTAATGAATCTATGTCTAGTGATGTATTCCTTGATACCTCCACTTCTTCCAACACTCATGCACCTCACAACACTTCAAATCTTTCCAACATGCCTCTATCAAATAAAGAACTGAATGATTTTCATGTACACTATGCCTATCCTCAAGGGCTACCTCTAAAATAAACTCAAGCTAACCTTCACTTGGCTTCAAACCTTTTTCATGCTACTAAACCTAAAGATCCAAGAACTACTTCATTCACTTTTTATTCTCCCTTATCCTTAGAAGTGGCTCCATGTCAAGAGTATTTTCAAAAAGAAAAAGCTATAAATGTCAAGAAAGATCAAGATCAAGCACCCTTTCATCTCCTTCAAAATTTCACCCCTTCGTATCCTATGTCTTTTCCATACCCCAAGTATGATGAAGATACCACTTCCATTATCTCCCTTGAGCTTACTAAAAATTATGAGAAAAGTTCTCTTCCTATGCTATCCAAACCTACTTGTCAAGATCAAAGCATCCCCTCATGTTTTACTTCTCTATATCCACTTCAAAATTGTGCTCAAGCTTCAAGTGATCCTATTAAAAATGTTTCTCCTATCAAAGCTACTCATGAGTCTGTTGATGGCCTTAACCATGTTTCTCACTCTAAAGATGTTGATACCCCTTTCCACTATCCATTTGCATCTTCTAAGTCGATCCTTGGTCCTCGTCCATCAAATCTAAAGCCTTTAAACCTTCCATCTATATTGGGACCTTATGTTCCTTCATCTCCTAAATTTTCCACTTCTATCTCTCCCATCATACCTCTAGATCAACAAAGACACTCATCCTTGATGAATTTTTACCCATCTAAACCAGTCATATCAACCTTATTCATCCAAAAATCCCAAGTCCATTGGAAGTGAGAATAAACATAAGAATCCATCAAAAAATGAAGATCACTATGTCCCATCTAATAGAAATGTGAATGCTAAGAAAGGACAAAAATTCAAGAGACTAGAAAGGTCCACTACTCAAAGAGTTAAACCAAAGAAAATATGGGTTCCTAAATCCATCATTAAAGAAATGCGCTCTCAAGGATCCAAAGAAAAAGAAATTATAAAGCTATATGGATTCCCAAGTCTCTTTTGAAAGATTGGAATATTGAAAACAAATCAAAGTTGACATTCAAGCTTCCAAAGGCTTCCACTTCATCTTCCTCCAAACATCCTGCTCAAACTATTTCAAAGCCTTTCACTCCATCTTCTTCCAAAATTGCTCTACTACCTCATACATCTAAACCTCTAGCTATTTCATCCATTATTCCTCCATGATTCCAACACCCTTCAAGGTGTGTGTCAATGTTGATCTTGCCCAATATTTCAGCTACCCTAATGAAATCATCTAAGGCTTACACTTGTTGTCCAAGCTCATTCAGTTCTTTCAAGACATGAACCCTTATACTTTATATACTCCTCCTACTATCATCTCCCTTCCATCACCTGATCAACATCTTTGAGCATACTTTTTATGGTCTCGACTTATCATGACGTATCCTTCCTATAGGAGTACTATCCAAATTCAAAAAGCTTGAACTCTTTCTAAAATTCTAAAATTCTAAAAATAAAATAAAAAGGAAAAAAGAAAAAGAAAATATGCCTTGGTGAAAACCACTTCTTGTGGCACCTTGGTAGCAAAAGTAAAGAGAAATAAATCTGTCCTATGGTGAAAACTACTTCTTGTGGCACCTTGGATAAGTACCAGGATAAAAACTTGGCAAATAGGCATCATGCATAATTCTTTCACCATTCATCCATCCCCTCTTCTCTCTTTGATCTTGACAATGTTAAGCTATCTTTGCATATTGGCAATCTTATCCATGGATTCTCTATTTGTGCTTTCTCATTCCCTCATAGCCTCCATCTTGAGCTTTATTCTTGTTTCTCTATGCCATCTCTATCCTATCTAGTTGACCCATTTGTCTTGATCACAATAAATGAAACATGGTTCTCATAGGTCTCTTGACATGGCTACTCTTTTGGACTATACACTTCATGCTATCTCACTTGTTGGTTGCACTACTTATCCTACATACTATCTTTCTCATTACTTCCATTTCTTATCCAAAACATGTTTCATATGACTATTTCACCTCTTTCCCTAGCTTGGGTACTCTTAAGGAGTCAGTCCTTGAGGATAAATTTCACTTGATTCATATTCCTTTCTTATCCATCTCTACTTATCCACTAGCTTGTTGCTCCATCATATCCTACACCTTGCTAGACATTGGAAAAAAATGATGTGATCTTCCTTTTGAACTAGTGATCTCTAAATTATTCAAAAAATTTCAAAAAAATCATATATGATCTTGAAAAAATCTTAAAAATTAGAAAAGATCCTAAAAAAATGATCACCTTAGTGAAAAACTAGCAATAGGCACTTTGATACATCACCAAAAAATAAAAAAATACAAAAAATTGAAAAAGGTCCTGAAAAAAAAATATTTTAAGTGGTGAAAACTTAGAAACAGGTGCTACTTGAAACCCTTGCATCTCTATCTATTAGTCTCCATCACCCATTTCACTACACATTTCCTAGCTTGGGATTGTTTCTTGTCTTCATCTCAGGACACCACTACTTTGTCTATTGAGGTATTCTTGTGCATTAGGGTTTCTTTGACAACTCACAAAATAATGTTTCTCAACACTACCCCCAATCTAACATCAAGTGTTTCTCAACACTTTTTAGATAAGTTTACCTACAGTCTTCGGTGTCGCAATATTTCTCACTATTAGGATCAAGTCTTGAAGAAATGGCCAAATGACTTACATACGCACACTTAAACATGTATATGACTGAGCTATGTTGATATTTATCTACTTTGTGTGTTGTTTATGATGTTTTCTTTACTATATGTTCCTTCCCTAATAGTCTTTTGAGGATGTCATTGACTAGAAGACTAGGGGCATGGGGAATTTTTTCTTGATTTTTTCTTGTGGGTATACTTCATTTGTCTATAGTGTTTTAAGAATTCATGCTTATCTATTTGACACTTTGACTTATAAATGTATCATCATTGACTATTTTGCAAGACCACATTCGGAGGTTATCCTAGTGCTTATGCCTTGATACAGGTGTAATCTTGCTAAATCAAACTTAGGGAATCTAATCACATAGTTATCTTGACTTACATGTCTTTGATGCTTAGATTGGATTTCCACATACCTATCTAATATCAATCATATTCATATCCGCATAGTTATACTAGTGAAGGTTGTATGGTCTCATGATATCCCTAATAAATGCTTGATGATTAAATTAAGAGTCTAAATGTTATGCACTTCTTGCTGGTAAACCAAATTGCATATTAGCTTGCATTTTAGGTTCATTTTCTAGCTTAATCTTGCATTCTTGCATATGGGGAGAGCTCTCTCTTCATCTTTTCATGGACATATCAGCTAACTCCTTTCATATATTTCTTTACTTTCTTCTTGTTCATGTCTTTTCACCTTATTAATCTTTTTCTCCATCTCTTTTCTATCCTATCATCACATTATATAAAATTTTGACCTCTTACATAATTTTGATGTCCTAGATTCATTTTTAGGATCAAAATCAAAATCTAAGTTCATCTTGGTAGTCAAAATCACATTTTAAAATTCTACCTTTTTGGACTAATCTTTGAATCATCACTGGGGCATCTTCCATTTTTCATGTCTTCATCATTTCTATGCTTCATAACTACTCAAATTGATAGTTTCATGTCTAAAATCATCTTTCTACTCATTTTGACCTAATTTTTATGCTATATCCTTTAGGGTCAACTCTAGTCAAATTGGGGCATTCTGTCACTCTTTAATTGTCATTCTTGGGTTCTAATCATCTATCTGTCATCTTGGAGATTTCTATATTCCAAATTTTCTCATATCTAGCTTATTTCCATGTCCCCTTACCTCATTTCAATTTCGATCTTGAGGGGGCATAAATACTCTATCACTGCTTGCTACATCTATCTATTTCTTAGGAGCATTTGTTTGACCTTCTCACTTGCTCTTGATCTATCTGCTTTGCTAGGAGTTAACATTCTTCTTGAATTTTGACATCATATTCTCCTACTGTTCAGTACTACCACTATCAAGCTTTACATTCAATACTTGCTATCAAATATCTATATCTATTTCTGCCTACTTGGCTTCTATTTTCTTTGACATAATGTGTTCCTAGATCGATCATGCATTATTCTAAGAGGGGCAAATGTAATCACCTAAAAATGGTCTTCTAAACTATCAGCCCCCTTCTCAGCATTTTGGCTAAATTAATTAAATCATTTACCTAGACCAAATTGCTAATAATCAATTAATTTGATTATAACCTATAGTTGACTATGCTATCCTAAGTTCAATATTTGATTAAAAGAACATGTCCCTTTTTAATTAAATAAAAAACCCCTTTCTTCTAACCCACTTGAAGTGCACACATAAAGTCCTTTTTCTACTTTGCAATTAAAAGAAAAGGCTTGTGAGACTTTTGTCTTATATGACAAGTCAACTCATATTCTATTGGTTGACTTGTGTGTGTGCATGGATTCTCCCTCATTTTTGAATTCAACCATTGATCATCCACCATCTTCATCTTGAACTCCACCATCCATACAGCTTTAGAAGAGAGAGCTCTCTCCTTTCCAAATGATCCATCTTTTGAGTATTGTTATGTTGCAGGTTTTCTAATATATTTTTTGGAGCTTTGTGGAGAACTGCTACTTCTCATCTCATTCTCTCATCCATTTCATTCTAGGCATAGAATCATGTTTCATGTTAGTTTATCTTCTATTTTGCAATAGTCTATCTCATATAGTAATTAGTTGGATTGTAATATTGTCATCCATGCTTAGAATAGCTTGCATTGTGCATTGCATCTTAGCATAACTCCATTTTTTACATTGCATGATTCAAGAGTTATTTGACACTAGCACTCTTGTTCTTGTCTAAATAAGCGCTATGTTTCTAAGGCTTAGCTGAGAGATCTTGTATGCTCATTTGTATACTCCTTGCACTCCATTACTAAGGAGCTCTAAACCGCCATTCAAGCATTGCAAACTCATGGAATACCTTGGATAGAATGATTTAGAGAAGTGAACCTTTTCTAGTATACCTATAGTTTAATTTTCTATCCTAAGTTCATTATTTGATTAAAACAACTATACTCATTATTCTGACATCATCTTCTCCTAGTGTTCATTACCACCACTATCAGGCAATACATTCAGGACTCACTATAATTCTTTACATTTTGTTTTTCAAAATCAGATATCTATATTTATTTCTACCTCTTTGGCTTCTATTTTCTTTGACATAATGTGTTCCAAGTGATGGCACTCAAAATTGCATTCTTGTTTTGAGTGCCTATTCCAAATTTTGAGTCACTTTAAGCCCTTATGAATGGTTTTCATGCATATTTACCCAGCTGACATTTCAATCCCTAGGTGGTGTTTTAGTTGTTTAACACCCTTCATTTGGCATATACATGTGTTTCATATTGACAAACTAACATTCTAAACCATTCTATGAAGTTCCATTTTGAGCAGTTGTCAGTTCTGCATTTTCTACCCAAATGTCAAACAGTAATAGAGAGCCCATTTTGCCTTTGAATATCTTTTACCCAGTTAAGATTCATGACCCTCCACTTTATGGATGTTTAGTATGTATATCAAAGAACCTATGTTCCAAGTTTAAAGTCATTTTTAATCCGTTTGACTAGCTTTTAAATCCCTCAAAGTTGGCAATTTACTATTTTCATACATCTGCATATTGTTCATTTTTTCGGGTAGCCCTGTTTGACAAGCTATAACCTTTGACTGGTTAATCCAAATAAGAAATTTCCTTTTGCATCATATTCTAGGGGTTAGAAACTTTCTACGCTCTAGTTTTGAGCTTATGATGAATCCTTTGATCAGTTTTTAAATGTGATTCCATTTGCAACTTTTAAGGTTTCACTAGTAATCAGAAGTGCAAATTGATCAGATGCCCTATTCGGGATGTCATATCTTTGATTCCATGATTGGTGGGACCAAATGGATTCTACCTCTACATTCTACTCCAAAAATATTGCAAGTGTGTCAATTTTGAAGTCATTGATAAATTTGTCTACAAACTTTACCAAGGTCATTCCATTTGTAAAAAGCATTATCTTGTCAATGTTTCACTGTCCTGCAAATCTAGGTAGCCAACATTAGACCTTTGTCAAATGCATCCCTTGATTTTTCATGAGACCAAATCAAAAAATTACATTCTCCTCATGAAAATGTACTATTGCCCCAATTTTTAGAATCTCAAGTGCCCATTTGCCCAATTTGTGAAGCCATTTCCAAATGCACTTTCTAGTTTTTTGACATGTTTATTTGCAAGTATTTTTAAGTAGGCATGTTTAGAGGTTGATATCTTTTGACCTTGATGCCATCATGTGATGAGATTTGGCAAGCCTATTGTATGTTTTAGAGAGATAAGATATCCAGAGTTTCAGAGCCCGGCCAGGTGTTTATGTCAATTTTTAAAGCCGATTATCAGGCCTTCCTATCAGCAAATCATAGTTTAAAGAAAAGTGATAAAATGAGTTTTAAGTGATGATTTGATGCTCAAATTAGATTTTAGTCAGTTCGAGAAGGTCGATGGATCAGTTTGCATATCAGTTGTTCAGAAATTAATTTTTTTTAGCCGGACCCACTTTGGGGTCCAATTGATTCCATCAGACTGATTAAGGATCAGATGTGTTGTGAACAATGATGGAGCCAATATGTGCAACCAATAATTTGTGTTTCTTTTATAAATCAAAAGTGTGCATTAAAACATTGTGGGCTATAGAGGATGAATGGATGTTTTTTAAAAGAATACATGGAAATCAAAGGAAAGAGAAGATATTGTTATATCTAGAGAAAAGAAGGCCTTCCATGTTGGCAAATTCATCACTTAAACTTGTGAAAAAATTCAAAGCAATGTCAGTAGTTAAACCAATGCCAAAGCTTGCAACAAGACTTCCACCCATGGGTATATGCTACGATAGCTATGATAGGTGCTTCATGGCATTGGAGGTGACTTCGAGCCAGGGGGATGCGACATTATAAAATATTTCCATTTACATTCATAGCACATAAAATGTAGAAAGCAACACAATAAAGTAGTAGACCACAAGGGAGACACCATTTGGAGGAGCTAGTCCACTGCTAGAGCAAAGCTCAATAACATCAAAATGAAGAGCAATTCATGTTCATGATAGTTGAAGCATCCTTAGCCACATAAATAAAAACATAACACCTACATTGAGTATTAGATTTCCAAGTGAGGGAAAATTTGTGGAACAAGCTCTCACTGTGATTGGATGAATATGACAGTGGGGGAATGGTCCACGAAAAGATTGGAAGGTAGTGTCTAGAGAGAGACCACATTTCAATGCAGTAGGAGGCATGTAAAATCAGTCCATGCCATGGAAAAAGGATGCCCATGGTAGACAGGGGATCCACATTCTTTAAATGAAAATCCATGTTGGATTTAGGAAGGGCTATAGCCTATAATAGGTGATCAACATGGCACCCCATGTCAAAGAAAGAAGATGGCAATAACTACAAGGAAGAGAGACCGTTGACAACATAAAAGGGCAGCTCATGCATTAGAAGAACATGGTCCCCATGATAAATTGAAGAGGTATGTGCAAAGTGCCTATGAAAATACATGACAAAATAGGACAAGCCACCCATGCATAAACTTGTTTCTTATGACGTGAAGAAATACCAAATAGGCTGTCCATGCAAGGTGTACGAGGAAGGAGCCATGGCATGAGAGGCCATCCAATACAAGGTAAAAGGTAGCTTCAGAAAGGTAGAATTCATAGAAGACCCCCACGCAAGAGAAGAGGATAGATCCATGTCTGAGCCAGGGAAATGGTCTACGCATTAAGAGCAGCTCACAGTGGAGCAGGGCACAACTTCTACACAAAATGAGATTTTGGTCTAGTGTTGATATCCCACATTGATTAGGATTTAGTTTTTAAAGGATTTTAATAGCCCAAACATGCAATCATGTAGTGTTTTAAGAGACACATGTTATGGATGCTACGACATGTGTGGAGGGGCCCATGCGGCCAAGAAGAGCGATGCCAGTCAAAATTTGACCTTCAATGCCTGAAGGAGAATTCCACATGGCAAGTTATTGTGAGGTTAGGGATCTTAGATAGAGGGGCTACGATGCCATGATAATGTCATAAGATCGGATGATTGAGACATCGTAAAGCTTCAAATCCATGAGGTGAGATATTACAACATAATTGTAGGGTCGAGAGGAGTTTCCATATGATATGTGATGCTACAAGGGGATTTAAGGGTTTATGTAATATTAATATGCTTGTTGTATGGTCAGAGGTGGGAATTTTCAATGGAGAGATGTTGCAATTGAGGATTAATTAAATAATTAATTAAAATGTTATCGTAAGATTGTGGAATGATGTTAAAGGCTTAGAGATGTTACCAATTTGTCTTTGTTGTAAGATTGGAAAATGAAAATATTATGCTTGAGATAATATGATGATTTCATATATTTCAAATAGGAAGATGCATGTGGGGTCGCTCGAATGATGATGGTTGAATTGGAGATCGACACTTGGCACTATGGGGTTGGAGAGATGAAGAGAATATAAAATGAATATAATAAAATTAAAATCCAATGATTTCAAATGCATTGATATGTTGAAAGATTTAAATTTTTAATGTATTATATAGCTTGTGACTATATTAACATTTTAAATTTTTCAATTTTTAATGCTTAGTTCATGGCATGGGAGCCAGTTTTTTAGATTGGTCTCAGGGGGGCATTTTTTGTCCAAAATTTGCACTATAATATATTGACAGAACTGGCAAAGAGTGGATTTTCCATTTTTGCTATTAGATTTTGTGCAGGTATCAACTAGTAGTGGCTAGAGGATGTTTTATTGATTTCAAGGGCTTCTCAGTGAAAGGTGTAGATTTAAAGTTGAAGCTGAAATTGCAATTAAATTTTGATCATATTATATCATTTTAAACTTTATCAGAAACTTTGAGGATGATTTGATTATTTTTGATGCAGTTGGGAGCAATTATGTTTTTTGGCAACAACACAAGTGAATTGCTCGGCAAAGTAGAAGTGACAAGAAAAGATTGGATTTCAAGCTCCAGTACAGTTTATGTTGTATTTTTTATATTTCCTTCATAAGATATTTTGTAGATTAAAAGGGGATATATCAGATTTTTGTGAATCATTGATGATTTTAATTGCAGGCAGTTGAGGGAAGTTTAGTTTCAGCAACTTCAGTTTGAAGACTTTTCTAGGGAGATAGATGTTAGTTTCAACTTCCAATTTCATAAATATCTTCTCTCCTATATATCTTCCTTTCCTTCTCTTTGTAAGGGTTCTAGTTTTCAGATACTTTTCAATACAGTGTAACTACTTTGTGGTTCCAATCTGGTTGAAATCCTTTCCCATTACTATGATACCAATTTTCTCAGTTTTCTTCTATTATGAACAGTGGTAATGTATTTCTTATGAGGCATTTCATATTTTATAGTCATTCATCATGTATTTCTGAGTGCTAATATGTAGATGATGTATTGGTTCCAAGGAAATTAATGCAAGAGCTTAACCTTCTTAGTTTTATTTTGATTTTCATCTCCTTCTTCTATTATTCGCAATCTTTTGTGTTTGAGAACAAAGAGCTTCAACCCAATTGCAATCCTAAAAGGTTGTATGTCTGGATAAACATGCTAGTGGAACAAAGAGCCATATAAATTCTTTCTTATACTGATAGGGTTGTAGGTTACACCAGGAGGATTTCATAGTAAGTATGAGAGTTTTTATGAAGATAGATATCTACTTGCAAGTCATGTAGATGGATTAGGTGTTTGAATATATGAGTATATTTTAGGTACCCATCTGTGTGTTAAGGTTTAGTTGATGCCCAATGGATAAGGAACTAGTTATCTTGAAGGATACATGTCCTCTATTGTTGCATACCTAGGTTATGCTGAGATATCAAAACTTTAATTGAACATCAATTTCCCTTTTTATGTATTGAAGAGCTAGAAGTCTCAGTCATGGCTTGTTTGTTGTTACTTTCTTTGGTTGTAATTAGCTACTACAATCAGGAAGTTTGTCAGTAGATTATAGAAGGATATTGACCATTTCTACTATAGAGGGTAATCTTGCAGAGAAAAGTATCAAGTTCATAAGATAAATCCCTTAGGTTTTCCCACCTTGGCTTAGCAAAGCCTAAGGTGAAGTGAGTCTGGATGACTCTGTTAATTGGTCCAAAACTAAGATTTAGCCTTGCTAAATATAGGATTTAGCTCATCCTTAGGCTTGTCCCTAGTCTTTGTTTCCTAGTATTAGGTTTAAATCTACCTAATATGTTCTCTACCAGATAGAACTCCAACATAATGGTGACTCTACTAGGGAAGATTGTATTGTTACTACTAATTCTATCATCAGTCAGTTTAACTGAAGAGTATTTTTTAAGTGATACTAAGCATTTAAGGGTCAAGAATATGTTTTCCTTCACTTTGTTAAGGGTGTGATATTCCAAGGTTGTGTGTGAGTTTTCAAATACCTATTATAAATTTTGGACCAGCTTGTTGTTTTGTGCAAGTTGGGAAAATCTTTTCTCACTTAGTGAGTGACAACTCAAAGTTATATCTCTACACCAGTGCAATTGTGAAGGGTATTGTGAAGGTTTCAATCGTTGGAATGTAGATTTGAAGAAGTCATCTCAGGCCCTTGGCAACAATTGCGAAGAAAATGGGTGATTTTATGCAAGAGTTACTAAATGAAGACAAGGTTTGAATCTGTTGATTGTTCACAGCATTGAAGAGGTTTGCAAGCATCACATATAAGGTATTTTCCTCTTTCTTGAGATTTCTTTTCAAGAAAATATGTTATAAAAGTTTTTTCTCCATCAAGTGACATTTTAGCACTAAGTAGGAGAAGTGTTTAATGCATCTCAACATATTCTATGAAAGATAATTTCAGAAAATGTATTTACATCTAGAAATATGTTAGAGATTTAAGTTGGTAGATGAGTTTTCAGATCTACTACAAGTTATAAGTTTTGAAAGATATTTTGGTGAGTTCACATAGTATGTAGTCCATTGACCAAAATCATAGATCATTTTCTACCAATAGATACATGCCATTATGGTTTGATGGTATCTATGGTTTCCCAAATGTCATTCCTAATGATATTAGAAAACATTTGTCTAAATTTAGTGGAAACCATATTGTTTTAGCTAGTCAGCATGTTCAAGTTTTTAGTGATTTGATGGGTGACTATGAGATTTCTCATAAGGATGTACACATGAAGTTATTTGTTTAGACTTTAGAAGGTGATGCTAGAGACTAGTTTTCATTTTTACCAGCATGTTCTATTTCATCTTGGAGTGAGTTGCATTTAGCTTTCATGGAGCAATTTGGTGAAAGCGTGAGTATATCTTATTCATATAGTAAATTTATAAGGATTCATATTGAGAATGGTGAACTTGTTCCTCAATTTAATATCAAATTTGTAAGAACCTTAAATGAGATCCTTGACAAGTGTAGACTAGATGATCAAGTGAGTCTAATTTTTTATCTTGATGAATTTGATAAGATAATGAGTTATCAGTTAAGGGATAAAGAACCCAAAACTTTATATCAGGATTTTATGACTACTATGGATATTGAGAATAATTTGAAGTATGGACTTACTAGGATTCATTTCTCTAAGTCTACTTGCTTGCATAATGAAGTCAAAAATAAAGGGCAATGTCATGTTGACTATTCAAATACAGATTAGTGTATACATTCCCCTACTGTTGTAGATAATCTTATTGAAAATTCAAAATAAAAAACATGTGAATGTGAAGTTGAAGTCTCTTTGTTTCAAATCAAAGATGATATTGTTCTTGTCGAACAGAGTGCATATGTTTGTGGTACTTCAACAATGGATATTAGGGTTGATTCACTTGATAAGTTAGATGTAGAAGATTTAATTTCAGTTATTGCTTCTCCAATTTATGATTTTCTTTGTGTTGAGAAAGTAACTAATTGTGAAGTTGCAAGGCATTCATCTCAGTTTTATGTGGGTTAAGAAGCTAAAACTTGTGTTTCAAGTGATGAGAACTGTTGGTGTTTGAAAATGCTAGAGGGTTTTCAGTTATCCCCATGAGAATATGACACATCTAGAGGAAGCTAACTCCCATTATCAACATATCATTTTAGACACAGGGCCAACTATAAGGCATGACCCTTCTTCTACTTCAGGCTCTGCTAAACCTAGGTGGGTAGACCTGAGATTCAATTGATACCGTACCAGTGCAAAAACATATCCCTAAATCTAATAAGTAGATACAAGCCCTTATTTCTCCTAGTAACTCATGAAATGACACAGATTTCTAGTAGCTAAATGCAAATCTAGAATATTCACAAGTTGAGTGAGGGCAAAACAATTAAGTCCTTCAACATAAGATGTAAAGATCGTTTGATTAATAATGCCGAATTTAACAAAACCTTAGATATGCAGCAGTAAGACCTAGTGATCTTATAGCTGATTAGTGCCTTAACCATTGGGCAATCCCATGAATCAAATGCATACATATGGATATCTGATACTAGTTTATACTCAGATATCTGATCGATCTATTTAACTTGTAAATAGACATCAATGCTCAAATTAAATCCCATTCTTACATGATATCCCCATTAGTAAACTTGCAACCTTGTTGATTCCTTGAAGCATTTACACAACCTCTTGGGTCATAAGCAACAATGAATAACATACAGTCTTAAGGGACTGCAATTACAACCTAAGCTCTATGTCAAAGATTGTAAAACATTGAAAATTAGCTAATAAAGGATACAAGATTCAACTGAAACTCAATCATCTACTGCTCTTTGTATTATTTCCTTGAAATTATAGTCATATGCATGAAATGAAAGACATGAAAGAACCTAACAGATCTAAACTATCTATGTCAATCTTCCTATTGCTGTTCATATAAGAAGAATTTGCTAAAGAAAATGGTTTCACAGTAAATCAATGGAACCTTACTGGTATTACCCAGAGAAAACTGCCAACCTACTAGTTTCTTAGTGATAAAAACTGGAACCCTTACAATGGAAGAAAGAAAGAATAATATAGGATGAAGATGAATTCCCAGATTGAATCTGCAACCGACACTTGTCCACTGGGAATTCCATCTTTTGCAACTGAAAGCCTCTTTCATTTCTTTACCCATCTTGATCTGATCTTGTTTCATCATTTTCGGTAACAAACTTGGAAAATATCCCTTCCTAAATGATGAAAACCGTGTGAGTCACCAAAATATCTGATTTGCTCCATGAAAATACTAGTGAAATTTCAATTTTTACTGAGTGAATGTGTTCAAATTTCAACTCATTCTACATTTCAACTATTTTTTAACCATATTCAAATCAATATCATGTCAAAAATCAAATTTGAACTTCCTGGACTGAATATAATTGCAATTTAGGTACCTGAGACAAATCCCCATTGTAGCTTGAACTAGCTACTTCTTGTACAAAAACTGACTCCAAAATCAAAAAAATTGCTCTCTCCCGGTTTCGGCAATATATAACATCGCATATTTCACATACCAGGAACCTCCAGAATATCAATTTGAAAATGACTCCTCTGGTATAAAAATCATGTCTACACATTTGATTTTTAAAATTTTTTGAAAATTTTTAAAAAAATCTAAAGTTGGAACTTTAGAAGAAATTCCTTTTTGAATTTCATTGAGGTGCAAATCATTTTTTTTGAAATAATAATTTAAAATTATTATTTTTGCATTTAAAAATTTTCCCTCTATGCTTCTCTGGGCCCATTGGGCGCCACGGTGCAGCTCCTGATTAGTTGTCTGGTTGTTTCATCACTGCCCAGTCACTGTCCACCTCGCCACCACCACATGGCACTCCGGAACCCATCACCACGTTAGCTCCACCACCTGCCTTGGTCGCTATGTTGCTATGGTAACCTTTGCTCATCTTCCCTATGGCGACATAGCGACAATGGTCAGATTATCCACATGTCACGATCTCAACATTTTCCCGCCACATCAGTGTGTGCATAATCTGGTTCAAAATTAACCCTAGACTGAACAGATTACAAGTTGATGTCATTCGTTTAGGTCATCTTCAAGTGGGGCCGTGTGCATTCATGGACGGCTTGCAAAAGCCTTTATGCTTTAGACACTTGCATACTATGCACTTAAAGGTTTAAACATTTAAAAACTCATTATTTCATCAATGTGGGATAAACGTTTGTAATTTTTCTACAATGCTCTGGGCCTACTGGGCGCCACGTGGCAGCCCCTAATTAATTGTTTGGCTGCTTCATCATTGCCCATCACTGTCCACCTTGCCACCACCACATGGCACTCTGGGACCCATCGCCACGTTAGCTCCACCACCTACCTTGGTTGCTAAACTCCGTGCATCTTCCCTATGGGAAGAGAGCGATAATGGTTAGATTATCCACATGTCACGATCTGAACATTTTCCTGCCACATCAGTGCATGCATAAATAATCTGGTTTGAAATTAACCCCGGACTAATCTGATTACAAGCTGATGTCATCCATCTAGGTCATCTTCAAGTAGGGCCCATGTGCATTCGTAAACAACTTGCAAAAGCCTTTATGCCTTAGACAATTGCACACTACGCACTTCAAAATTTAAAGATTTAAAAACTCATTATTTCATCAATGTGGGATAAATGTTTGTAATTGTTTTTTCTCTGCAATTTTTCTACGATGCCTGCTTTGTTAAGGTTGAATGATCATTCTCAATCTGCTCTTCTAAATAGCGGATTTCTTCTGTGGCTTTTCCCTTTTAATTATGGCGTCTCCATTGTTTTTTTTTTTTTACTATTAAAGTCTTTCACCTGTGTGTTCTACCTTTTGACTGCAATGGCGGCTTTGTTTTAACACTAGTCTGCCCTCCATTGCGTGTGAAAAACTAAACACATATCTTTTGATTTGAATGGGGCAAAGACCTCTTGTTTAAAACTGTGGCTTCCTTTGTGTGCCACGACGCTTTTTTTGGCGTCTCTTAAAAACATGGATCCTTCTTCCTATTTCCTACACGGACCCTGCGGCTTCTTTGAAACATGTCTTTGGCATTTCACCTCCACTGTCACTGCTAAAATGCGAGTTCTTCAATTGCTATTGACAGGGCCCTTTTCTTTATAATGTCACCACTTCAAATTGTGCCTTCATTCACAGCGGATACTATCTAAAGTGCCTACCTGCTCTTTTCATGGTGTGGGCAGAGCTCTTTGGTTTGCTTTCTGGCAGAGCATCTTTATCTTCAAAGCATGAGGCTCTTGTTTTTTCATTCTTTCAGTGGTGCCTCCATTGCCTGCTATAGCTCTATTCTTTTTAAAAATGACTCCTCTGTTAGGCATGGACTCCTTTGTTTTAAACCTATGGCTGATGTGCTTTGATGGCGTCGATTATGCAAACTCTTCCTAACTTGGATGCTTCTTGTTTGGGCATTGAAGCCTTCATATCTTGCATGATGTGTCCTCCTTGCAACGTGGCTTTCCTTGCTTTCTTCTGTGAATGCGTGAGGTTCTTCAGCATATTCTTCTCACGTAGGTTCTTTTTTGCAGCTGCTCTGTTCTCTATTTTCCTTAGCGCAGATTTCCCTTAAAATTGCAGACGTCCCATGGATATGGTAGATGGTTATGTTTGCATCATCGGCATCCTCCAAAAGCACGTGAAACTTTTAAAAGTAAAATATTCCACAGCCTTCATGTGATGTGCAGAGGTTGCAACCTTCACCCCATACAAATGTCTCATTATTATTATTAATATTATTGTAATTTAATTTTAAGAAATTCCAAAAATTTTCCCTTTTTTACTATGAAATATGATCACATTTCTCAACGTGCTCGCCATGAAGATATGATTATAATGTTTTTGAAGGGAAATTAGATTTCTTGAAAGAGTTGAAAGGGCTCCCGTTGATGTCGTAGAAGAACGCTCTTTATGGAGAAGATACTCATACAGCTCTGCTGGAGACAAGTTGTAGCGAACGTTGGTGAACTCTAGATCCATATCGTTTGGGAAAGCAGAAGGAACCTCAATGTGTTTTCTTTTCGGCACTGATGTTATTTTAATATTTTGTTGACCCTTATGTATACCCTGAACTATTTATCTCTTAAAGTGCATGTGAATTCTCCCCATCCTTTAGACACCATTATCACAACCTCCTTTTGAAATGAAACATCCTCTATTCCTTTAAAATTATCAATCTTGGCAGAATTAGTCAAACCCCAAAGTGGGTTTGGCTAAAAAAATTTCATTTCCAAACACCTGAAGTGCCAAAGTGATCCACCAACCTTCTCAAATTGATTGAAACCAAGTTCAACTACTGATTAATCAACTGAAAACCATTTTACCATTGATCTGCAAACTG
The DNA here is from genome assembly GCA_028749045.1 of Cupressus sempervirens. Taxonomy (NCBI): domain Eukaryota; kingdom Viridiplantae; phylum Streptophyta; class Pinopsida; order Cupressales; family Cupressaceae; genus Cupressus; species Cupressus sempervirens. Next base: position 423,565,948 of record CM053792.1, read on the forward strand.
TCAAATTTGTGCCAGGAAGTCCATTGATTGGCCTTAAAAACTAACCTGAATAGATAACTGGGCTTTGAAATTCGGGATGCTAATTCTCTGTTCCACACAATTTTACCCTATCGAAGCTCGTCTCATGATGAATTCAGAGTCAAAAGATATTCACCATCAAAGTTAACCTTTCGAAATTGCCTGCAAGCAAACATGTCAGAAAACACTAAATTGGGTTTAGAATTGGTTTCAAAAACTAGGTAAACTGAGCACATGGGAAAACAAAAACTGGGACACTAAATCTATGTCATGAGGTCATTATGATTCTATTATTTGGACTCATGACAAATGACCGGGCAAATTTGGCGAGCGGTTAAAGTGGGCTACTTGGATTTTACAAATTGGAAACAATGGCAAAAAGTGATTTTTTACAAATGGAAATGACCTAGAAAAGTGTGTGAATGGATTTGTCAAAGATTGCAAACTGATACACTTAAAGTACTTTCAGAGAAAAAAATAGTGGTACAATCCATTCAATCTCACCAATCACAGATTAGGAGTTATAACGCCATGAACAAGGGTACTGAAAAATCTGCAAATGCTGACACCAATAAAAAGATAGAAGTTGCATTTAGAATCGCATTTGAAAATTGATCAAATGGATTCTTCATGATCTAAAACTTGAAACATGACAAGTCTCTAACATCTAAAATGCAACGCAAAAGGAATTTCAACATTTGGGTCAACTAGTCAAAGGTTATTACTTGTCAAACAGGGCTTCCTAGAATTCTGTGCAAAGTGCAAATACATGAAAATAGTAACTGACCAACTTTGAGGGATTCGAAACCTAGTCAAACGAACTCGAAATGACTCAAAATTTGAAACATAGGTTCTTTGTTATGGATACTAGATACAGTCAAAGGAGCAAGTTATGACACATTTTTGGGTGCGAGATATTTAGTTTCCAACAGGGCCTCCTGTCGGTGTTTGACACTTAAAGTAAAATGCAAATTTGACATTGGCTCAAAACAGGACTTTGCCAAACAGCTCAAAATGATGATTTATCTTCATGGAAAAAATAGAGACACTAAATGGAAGGTGTTAGAAATATTAAACACCTCTTAGGCCTCAAACTGACAGCCGGGTACACATGCACTTCAAAGCATTTATGGGGCTCAAATTTCTCAACGGTATTCAAAATTGACTATGCAATTTTGAGGGCCAACAAGAATAATGTTGCTAATCTATTATATGATTAAGGGGCATCATATGAAGAAGATGATGAGAGTGGTTACTTGAATCAAAGTGAGGAAAATGATAGTACATGTTCATCTTTATATGAGTCGGATGCAACAGGAGAAAAATAAGGCAATGATGGAAGTGAACATTCATACAAAAAGTGAAGATATGATTTATTTTTCTGAATATGAAAGTGAAAATGCATCTCGGTCTTTCCATAATATAAATCAGTTAGTTGATGAAGAAATTGAGAGTGATTTGTCCTCTAGTTATGAAGATAAAGAAATGGTTTGTGAATATGAAGACCTTAAGGAAAGGTTGTCAAGTGTTTTTACATCAAACAATTAAGTTGCAGCATGTAGTAAAGGATTTAGGAATGAATCATGGTCTATCCATAATGGTTATCCTAAATAAGATCATGAGGATAATGTAATTATGGATACTATAAATGCATGATAGAAGAGATAGAAAGTGATTCTTCATCTAGTTCTGATTTTTGTTCACATGTTCAAAGTTTTCATGACAATGATGATGGAAATGGTTTCAAGGTTTATACTAATGTTTTATGTGATGGAGATTTTGATGATGATCAACCCATCTTTTGTCAAAATTTTCAAAGAGGAACCCTGCATGGAGTAATCAATCCATTGTTTGAAGAGGACATGCAAGTTTTAGATTTAGTTGAGCTAGATACAAATGGTGACACATTGTCATACTACTGTAACAAATTAGTTTGTTCTTTCTCCAAGTGTGATAGTGAATATGCTAATGATGTTGCATTTTGTGAGCTCGAAGATGAGGTGCTTGATGGAGTTGTCTTTGAAAATAATCCAGCACTTCATGATAAGTTTTATGATGATTCATACGAGGTAAGAACTAATTAGCATTTTAGTTGTGATGATGAGGGTGAGATGTTAGATGAAATGGTTATTGAAGATTTGTCTGCACCTTGCGAGGATTTTTATGACGAGTGTTCTAATGTGACTAATCCATTTTTTGATTGCAAAGAATCAAGGGAGATCCATGGATTAGTTTTGGTCATTGACAAGGATAGTATGGGTGAGTATAAATTTGGATACTCATTTGGATGTCAACCAGTTTACACAATTTCAAGTTGTATCCGATCTTTTTCCCAAATTTGAGAGCATGCATAATTCATCTATTAAAGATAGTTATCAGTTTGATCCCAGTATATTTGAACATGTTGAACCCTATTTTCATAGTGACCATTATGTTAAGGATGTCCCTAGTATGCATTATGAAAGTCAGGAAAGTTATTTTGTTTTACCAGCTAAGCTAATTGAGCATTTTTATGTGTTTGGTGAAACTGATGGAAAAGTTTTTTCTAGCCTACTTTAGAGGGATATAAATGAAAATCAAGTTTTTTATAGAGGTAAGAAGTTTGGAAAAGTTGGGGTGGCCCGAGGTCACCATCTTTTACAATTTAAATAGTTCCCTTGTTTTCAGTAAGTTGTTCGAGAAAATATTGAGTGGTCTTCTTCAGCCAAAGATGTGAATGCTTACCATGCCTACAAGGGGCATGCATCCCTAAATGGAGCCATTGATGGAACTCAAAATTGCATTCCTTTTTTGAGTGCCTATTCCAAATTTTGAGTCACTTTAAGCCCCTATGAATGGTTTTCATGCATATTTACCCAACTGACATTTCAAGGCCTAGGCAGTGTTTCAGTTGTTTAACACCCTTCATTTGGCATATGCATGTGTTTCATGTTGACAAACTGACATTCTGAACGATTCTGCAAAGTTCCATTTTGAGTAGTTGTCAGTTCTGCATTTTCTACCTGAAGTGTCAAATAGTGACAAAGAGCCTAGTTTTCCTTTGAATATCTTTTACCTAGTTAAGATTCATGACCCACCACTTTGAGGAATTTTAGTATGCATATCAAAGAACCTATGTTCCAAGTTTCATGTCATTTTGAGTCTGTTTGACTAGGTTTTGAATTCCTCAAAGTTGGCAATTTATTGTTTTCATACATCTACATATTGTTCATTTTTTCGAGTAGCCCTATTTGAAAAGCTATAAATTTTGACCAGTTGAACCAAATAAGAAATTTCCTTTTGCATCATATTCTAGGGGTCAAAGAATTTCTACAATTTAGTTTTATGCTTATGACGTATCCATTTGATCAGTTTTCAAACGTGATTCCATTTGCATTTTTTAAGGTTTCACTGGTAATCAGAAGTGCAGATTGATCAAAGGCCCTGTTTGAGATGTCATATCTTTGAGTCCATGATTGGTGGGACCAAATTAATTTTACCTCTGCATTCTACTCCAAAAATATTGCAAGTGTGTCAGTTTTGAAGTCATTGATGAATCCGTCTACACACTTTACCAGGGTCATTGCATTTGTAAAAATCATTATCTTGTCAATGCTTCACTATCCCTCAAATCCAGGTAGCCAACTTCAAACCTTTTCCAAATGTGTCCCTTGATTCGTCATGAGCCCAAATCATAGAATTACATTCTCCTTGTAAGAATGTACTGTTGCCCTAGTTTTTAGAATCTCAAGTGCCCATTTACCCAATTTGCGAAGCCATTTCCAAATGCACTTTCCAATTTTCTGACATGTTTATTTGTAGGTATTTTAAGTAGGCATGTTCAGAGGTCGATATCTTTTGACCCTGATGCCATCATGTGATGAGATTTGGCAGGCTTGTTGAATGTGTCATAGAGATAAGATATCCAGAGTTTCAGAGCCCAACTAGGTGTTCATGTCAATTTTTAAAGCTAATTATCAGGCCTTCCTATTAGCGAATCATAGTTTAAAGAACGGTGATAAAATGAGTTTTAAGTGATGATTTGGTGATCAAATTGGATTGTAGTCAGTTCAAGAAGGTTGATGGATAAGTTTGCATATTAGTTGTTTGGAAACAATTTTTTTTTTAGTCGAACCCACTTTGGGGTCTGACTGATTCCATTAGACTAATTAAGGATCAGACGTGTTGTGAACAATAGTGGAACAAATATGTGCAAACAATAATTTATTTTTCTTTTATAAATCAAAAGTGTGCAATAAAACATTGTGGGCTATAGAGGATGAATGGATTTTTGTAAAAAGAATATGTGGAAATCAAAGGAAAGAGAAGATATTGTACGTTGTATCTAGAACAAAGAAGGCCTTTTGTGTTGGCAAATCCATCACTCAAACTTGTTAACAAATTCAAAGCAATGCTAGTATTTAAACAAATGCCAAAGCCTACAACAAGACTTCCACCCAAGGGCATAAGCTACGATAGCTATGATAGGTGCTTCATGGCATTGGAGGTGACTTCAAGCCATGGGGATACGACATTATAAAATATTTCCATTTCCATTCATAGCACATAAAATGTAGAAAGCAATACACAATAAAGTCGTAGACCAGAAGGGAGACACCATTTGTAGGAGCTAGTCCACTGTTGGAGCAAAGCTCAACAAATTCCAAATGAAGAGCAATCCATGTTCATGACAGTTGAAGCATCCTTAGCCACATAAATAAAAACATAACACCTATGTTGAGTATTAGATTTTTAAGTGAGGGAAGATTTGTGGAACAAGCTCTCACTGTGATTAGATGAAGATGATAGTAGGGGAATGGTCCATGACAAGATTGGAAGGTAGTGTCCAGAGAGAGCCCAAATTTCAATGTGGTAGGAAGCATGTAAAATCAGTCCACACCATGAAAAAAGGATGCCCGTGGCAAGCAAGGGATCCATGTTCTTTAAATGAAAAGGCACATTGGATTTAGGAAGGGCCATAGCCTATAATAGGTGATCAACATGGCACCCCACATCAAAGAAAAAAGAAGGCAACAACTACAAGGAAGAGAGACCGTTGACAATATAAAAGGGTAGCTCACACATTAGAAGAATAGGGTCCCCATGATAAATTGAAGAGGTCTATGCAAAGTGCCTATGGTAATACATAGAAAAACAGGACAAGCTGCCCATGCATAAAATCATAGCTTGTGATGTGAAGAAATACCAAACAAGTAGTCCATGCAAGGTGTATAAGGAAGGAGCCATGGCATGAGATGCCATCCAATCCAAGGTAAAAGGCAACTTCAGCAAGGTAGAAGTTGTAGCAGACCCCCATGCAAGAGAAGAGGATAGATCCATGTCCAAGCTAGGGCAATGGTCCACACATTGAGAGTAGCTCATAGTGGAGTAGGGCACAACTTCTATGTAGAATGAGATTTTGGTTTGGTGTTGATATCCCACATTGATTGGGATTTAGTTTTTAAAAGATTTTAATAGCCCAAACATGCAATCATGTAGTGTCTTAAGAGACACACTTTATGGATGTTGTGGCTTGTGTAGAGTGGCCCATGTAGCCAAGATGATGATGCCTATCAAATTTTGACCTTCAACACCTGAAGGAGATTTCCACATGGCAAGTTATTGTGAGGTCGAGGATATCAGATAGAGTGGCTACGATGCCACAATAATGTCGTATGATCAAATGGTTGGTACATCATAAAGCTTCAAATCCATGAGGTCAGATATTACGACATTATCATAGGAACAAGAGGAGTTTCCATATGATATGTAGTGCTATGAAGGGATTTAATGGTTTATGTAATATTAATATGCTTTTCATATGGTCAAAGGTGGGAACTTTCAATGGAGAGATATTACAATAGAGGATTAATTAAATAATTAATTAAAATGTTATCGTAAGATTATGGAATGATTATAAAGGCTTAGAGATGTTACAAATTTGTCTTTTTCATAAGATTGGAAAAAGGAAATATTATGTTTGAGATAATACGATGATTTCATATATTTCAAATAGGAAGATGCATGTGGGGTTGCTCAAATGATGACGGTCAAATTGGAGATCGACACTTGGCACTGTGGGGTTGGAGAGATAAAGAGAATATAAAATGAATATAATAAAATCAAAATCCAACGATTTCAAATGCATTGATATGTTGAAAGATTTAAAATTTTAATGTTTTATATAGTTTGTGACTATATTAACATTTTAATTTTTTCAATTTTTAATGCTCAGTTCATGGCATGGGAGCTAGTTTTTTAGATTGGTCTCAAGGGGGCATTTTTGTCCAAAATATGCACTATAATATAGCAACGAAATCTACAAAGAGAGACTTTTCCATTTTTGCTATCATATTTGTGCAAGTATCAACTAGTAGTGGCTATAGGAGGTTTTCTTATTTCAGGGGCTTCTTAGTGAAAAGTACAGATTTAAAGTTGTAGATGAAATTACAATCAAATTTTGATCATATTATATCAGTTTTAACTTTATCAGCAACTTTGAGGATGATTTGATTTTTTTTGATATAGATGGGAGCAATTATGTTTTTTGGAAATAGCATAAGTGAATTGCCCAGCAAAGTAGAAGTGACAAGGAAAGATCATATTTCAAGCTCCAGTACAGTTTATGATGTATTTCTAATATTTCCTTCACAAGATATTTTGAAGATTAAAAGGGGATATATCAGATTTTTGTGCATCATTAATGATTTTAGTTGCAAGTAGTTGAGGGAAGTTCAGTTTCAGCAACTCTAGTTTGAAGACTTTCCTAGGGAGATAGATGTTAGTTTTAGCTTCCAATTCCATAAATATCTTCTCTCTTATATATCTTCCTTTTCTACTCTTTGTAAGGTTTTTAGTTTTTGGATACTTTTTAATACAATCTAACTACTTTGTGGTTCCAATCTGGTTGAAATCCTTTCCCATTACTGTGATACCAATTTTCTCAATTTTCTTCTATTATGAATAGCATTAGTGTATTTCTTGTGAAGCATTTCATATTATACTGTCATTCATTCTGTATTTCTAAGTGTTAACATGTAGATGATGTATTGGCTCCAAGGAAATTAATGCAAGAGCTTAACCTTCTTAGTTTCATTCTAATTTTTTGTCTCATTCTTCTATTATTTACAACCTTTTGTGTCTAAGAATGAAGAGCTTCAACTCAATTGTAGACCTAAAAGGTTATATGTCTGGATAAACTTGCTAGTGGAACAAAGATCCATATAAATGCTTTCTTATATTGATAGGGTTGTAGGTTATACTAGGAGGATTTCATAGTAAGTATGAGAGTTTTTATGAAGATAGATATCTACTTGCAAGTTAGGTAGATGGATTAGGTGTCTGAATATATGAGTATATTTGAGGTGCCCATCTATTTGTTAAGGTTCAGTTGATGCCCAATGGATAAGGGATTGGTCAACTTAAAGGATATATGTCCTCTATTGTTGCATACCCAGGTTATGTTGAGATATCAAAACTTTAATTGAACATCAATTTCCCTTTTTATGTATTGAAGAGCTAGAAGTGTTGGTCATGGCTTGTTTGTTGTTACTTTCTTTGGTTGTAATTAGCTACTGCAATCAGGAAGTTTGTTAGTAGATTATAGAAGGATATTGACCATTTTTTCTATAGAGGGTAGTCTTGTAGAGAAAAGTATCAAGCTCATAAGATAAATCCCTTAGGTTTACCCACCTTGGCTTAGTAGAGCCTAAAATGAAGTGAGTCTGGATGACTCTATTAATTGGTCTAGAACTAAGATTTAGCCTTGCTAAATATAGGATTTAGCTCATCCTTAGGCTTGTACCTAGTATTTTTTTCTTGGTATCAGGTTTAAATCTACCAAATATGTTCTCTACTAGAAAGAACTCCAACACCTAGATTGATCACGCATTAGTCAAAGAGTGACAAATGTAATCACCTAAAAATGGTCATCTAGACTATTAGCCCCCTTCTCAGCATTTTAGCTAAATTAATTAAATCATTTACCTAGACCACATTGCTAATAATCAATTAATTTGATTATAACCTATAGTTGACTATGCTATCCTAAGTTCATTAGTTGAAATAATCTATCACTGCTTGCTATAACTATCTATTTTGTAGGAGCATATGTTTGATATTTTCATTTTCTCTTGATCAATCTACTTTTCTAGGTGTTAGCATTCTCCTTGAATTATAACATCATCTTTTTCCTAATGTTCAATATTATTGTTATCAAGATTTGCTATCTCTTTCTACATTTCATTCTTTAGAATCAGATATCTATATATATTTCTACCTACTTGGCTTTTATTTTCTTTGACATAATGTATTCCCAGATCGATCACACATTAGTCAAAGAGGGGCAAATGTAATCACCTAAAAATGGTCTTCTAGACTATTAGCCCCCTTCTCAACATTTTGGTTAAACTAATTAATCATTTACCTAGACCAAATTACTAATAATCAATTAATTTGATTATAACCTATAGTTTGACCATGCTATCCTAAGTTCATTATTTTATTAAAAGAACATGTCCCCTTTTAATTAAATAAAAGACCCCATTCTTCTAACCCACTTAAAGTGCACAAATAAATCCTTTTTCTATTTAGAAATTAAAAGAAAAGGCTTTGTGACTTTTGTCTTATATGATAAGTCAACTTATATTCTATTGGTTGACTTTTGTGTGCACATGGATCACTCCTCTTTTCAAATTCCACCATTGGTCATCCACCATCTTCATCTTGATCTCTACCATCTATACGACATTAAAAGGGAGAGAGCTTTCCCCCTCAAAGGATCCATCCATCTTTTGAGTATTGTTATGCTGCAAGTTTTTATTTAGGTTCTTGGAGCTTTGAGGAGAACTTCTCTTTCTTGTCTACATTCTCTCATCCATGGCATTCTAGCTTAGCTTAGCTTTCATTTTTAGATGTAGCTTAAATCATATAGTCTAATAGCTGGATTGTAACACTCTCCTCCATGCTTAGAATAGTTGCACTTTGCATATTCATTTTAGCTTAATCTTCATTTGCAATGCATCCTTAAGAAACTCCTTGGGACATTTGAATTCTTGCATCTTGTCTTTGGAACCTCCCATTGCATGGTTTATTAGCAAGAAGAGTATTCCCAAGGCTTAGCTGAGAGCCCTTGAACTTGAAATACACTCTCTTGTACTTTGTGGATAGGGAGCTCTAAGCTGACATCTAAGCATTCCAAAATCATAGAATCTTTTGGATAGAAGGGTTTAGAGTGGGACACTTTTGAGTGTACAGTACCAGGATCCATAGAAAGGAGCTCACCAAAAGTATTGGCAATACCCTGAAACACATCCTCCACCCAAAAATCAAGTGGGAGTCCTATCAACCTAATCTAGACTAGAGCTTGGATACTAGAAGCATCCAGAGAATATAAGCTTAGAGTCCATTTCTGTAGAACCAAAGTATATCTCCCCAAAACCCATAGACTCCTACAATATGTTACTCTCTAGATAATGGTCAAATTTAGTTGGGGGGCATATACAATTAGATTTATCTAATGAAATAATTCCAATAAATGGTAAGGATGTAAGAATTGATAAGAAACCTATATTTGATTATATCATTAAGCATTTTTGGCATGACATAAAAATATTCTTTTGTCAAATGGATATAGACAATTTTCAAATAAATGTTAATCAACATATCTAGAATATCGGGCATTTTAGTATGCAAGGGGAAAGTGAAGGAATATGGCATTTTTATTTTGATGGAGCATGTAGTAATTAAGGAAATGATTCTGGGATAATTTTGACCTCCCCTTCAAGTAAAATCTTCAAGTATGCATTATTTCTTAACTATGAATGTACCAATAATGTTGTTGAATATGAAGCATTAATTTTAGGAATCGATATTGCAAAAAGACATAAAATTAAATTGCTATCATTATTTGGTGATTCTACACTAATTGTATACCAGATAAGGAACAAATATGTAACCATATGTTCTAGATTAAAAAGGTATAGAAATTATGTATCAGATTTAACTAAACATTTTGATGTTTTTTCAATTAATTGGATAGATAGAAGTGATAATTTCTTGGCTAATTTGATGGTGAAAGTAGATGTTAAACTAATATGTGTGTGTGTGTATATATATATATATATATATATATATATATATATATATATGGTCCAAGTGGAAATAAAAAATAGGCCATTATTACCAAATAATGTTCATAATTGGCAAGTCTTTGAAGATTACATGGATGTCTTAAAGTTTTTAACATGTTAGGAAAATTACCAAGAATCTAAAATTGACTAGAATGGGTTAGTGGAAAGTTGAGATAGAAAGGATATTATTTTGGGTAGTGAAATTGTTCAACTTAAATCTAACAAAATACCTGAAGAATTGGTTACATTAGAAAGAGTTTTTAATGAGCACGGAATGATTAAAACTAAAACCTCTTTTGTGATAGAAGATCAAGTAGAGAAGATCTAGGGAATGAATGTCCATCGAGAGAAGTGTTTATTGGTAAGAAGTTGTCTTAGAAAGTTAGAATGGATCTGATTACTTTATTAAGAAAATATAGACATGTTTTTTCTTGGACATATGATGATCTTAAAGCATATAGAGAAGATCTCTTTCAACATGAAATTCTTCTGAAACTAAATGCAAAACCATTCATACAAAAACAACATCCCATAAACCCAATGTTAGCTCCAAAAATGAAAGAATAGTTGATAAAAATGAGAGATTTTGGGATAATAAAATGAATAAGATAGTCTACATGTGTCTCCAATTTGGTACTAGTCAAAAAAAAAATGGTGATATAAGGTTATGTGTTGATTTTATGAATCTAAATATGTCATCATAAAAGGATAATATATCATCATGAAAGCTCTATTAAAAAAGGTTATAGGAAATGATTTTCTTTCCATGATGCATGGTTTCTTTGGCTATAACTAGGTAAAAGTTAAAGAAACTTAAAAATATAAAACTGCATTTGCTACTCCACAGGGAACACATGTAAATGCCAGGATGTCTTTCAGATTAACCAATGTTAGCAAAAAATTTAAAAGGGCTATGGATATTGCATTTGATGTCTTTATTGATCACATTTTGGCCATTTATTATGATGATACAACAACTTATTCAAAGGAGGTAGGAGATCATTTTAATCATTTGGAAAAAATCTTCAAGAGAGCTCTTGAATATGGAGTATCTATCAATCCAAATAATTGTCAATTTGGAGTAACATAGGGAAAAATATTAGGCCATATAGTTTCCAAGGAAGGTGTAAAAATATACACTAATAGAGTAAAGACCATTAATAATATAAGAGTTCCTAAGACACTAAAAGTAATACAATCATTCTTTGGTCAAATCAATTTTGTTAGAAGATTTGTATCCAATTTCACCAAAATTATTAAGCCAATGTCAAGGATGCTAAAATAGGTCTGATTTAGTTTGGGAGGATGAATACTTACATGCTTTTGAAAATATAAAAAAATTTATTAAAAAAGCACATGTGCTTAAAGGCTTAGATTTTAGTAAACCATTTCAAATTTTTTTCTTTTGCATCTTATCATACCATTGTTGTTGTGATGCTCCAAAATAATGAGGAAGGGCATGAGAAATGTATTTCTTTCTTTAGTAGGAGTTTGCAAAATTTTGAGTTAAACTATGATATAATTGAGAAGCAAGCGTATTCTTTGGTCAAAGGTGTCAAATATTTTCACCCATATTTAGTGAGCATTAGTATTATTGCTTATGTTCCCCATGTCATAGTCAAAGACATATTCAGATAGACTGAAACCACTGGAAGAAGATGCAGGTGGATTAATCAAATCCAAGAATTTAACATTCATATTCAAATAACCAAGTTAGTTCGAGGTCAAGGATTGGCAAAGCTTATGGTAGATGCTAACCTAGAAGCATCATAAATCAATTAGGTGGAAGAAAATCATAATATTGTTAGTATAGAAAATTATCCTTGGTATATTGATGTTGTTTATTATTTGAGAACCATGAAAGGCCATGATAATTGGACCCAAAAAAAAGAACAATTGCACTGCATGCAACTAAATATGTTCTTATCAAAGGAAATTTATATTGGAGAAATGGAGATGAAATATTGCATTTCTTCCTTGATACTCATCAAGCACTTGTTATTCTAGAATAATTACACAAAGGAGTACATGGAGGGAATTCTTGTGCTTGAACTACTACCAATAAGATTTTGAGTGCAGGATATTATTGACCTCATCTCTTCAAAGACTTCCATAGCTATGTGAGGAAATGTAAAGCATGTAAAATATTTGAAGGTAAAATAAAATATGATGGATATTTTCCTCTTAGGACATTAAAAAATCCATTTAAGGTGTTGGGAATATAATTCTTAGGTGAGATTAGTACTAAGTCAAGCAATGGATTCAGTTGGATTTTAGTTACTACATACTATTTCACTAAATGGGTTGAAGCCATCCTGACAAGAAGATCAACTAATAATATTGTTATATATTTTTTATGAATAATATATTAAGAAGATTTTGTGTTCTAAGAAAAATTAGTGTTGATAATGGGATGTGTTTCATATCAAAAGAGTTCACAAAATTTTGCACTAAATATGGGATAATAGTGTCATATTTGTCCCCTACCATCCACAAGGAAATGGGTAGGCATAATTAACTAATAAGATTATCCTTAAAATTATAAGGATGTTGGATAAAAATAAGAGAGTTTGGGACTCAAGGCTACATTTGACTATCTAGGAAGATAGGATAAATTAAAAGAAAGAAGTCAACTAGAATATCATCATTTGAACTTGTATATAGGTAAGAGGCAAGAATCCCTAAAAACAATTTGTTACCAGTATATAGATTCATCAAAATTGAGCAAATTGAAGATATTGATTTTATGTACAAAATAATTATTGCCCTAGAAAAATTAGATGAAAAAAGAAGAGAAGCATTGCAACACAACCTTGAAAGATAAAAGGCTATGAAATACTAACATGATAAGAAATATTTAGAAAGGATCTTTAATATGGGATATTGGGTGTTAAAATGGAATGTTATAGACCAAGACATGGGAAATCATGGAAAATTTGATCCCTTATGGTCTGGACCTTATATTATATCTGATGAATCTGGAGAACATTCATCTCTTCTTAAAGAGACAAATATACACATATTAGAGTTTCCTATCATGGAAAATATCTAAAACCTTTTTTGTGTTAGCTGATTACATTCTTATTGTAGGAATAATATTATTATATTGTTAATCCTAGAGATAGCTAGATTCTTTCCATATCCCAAAGGAGTAAGCATCCCCAGAAGGATCCACTAATGAAACCTTAAAATTTGAGTACATATAATAAATTTTATAAAAAATGGGACCTAGTCATGAACTACCTTTCAATTTCTTTATTTCAGGATATATGAAATGCCCAATCTTTGATTTTGGGAACGAATTTTTCGTTATGCTCCAATTTCATGATTTTGAGGGAGATGTCTCTAGTCTGCAATTTCATGATTTTAATGCCAAAGTTTCACTGACATTATATAATTATGAGGATTACATCTATTTTATTAATGGTCTGGTAGAGGAGGTTATGCCAAGGATTTATGTTATTTGTTCAATTTTCTTTAAAATATGACATTGATTGAGGATGGATGATGCTAGTGATTTGAAAGAAACATGGTCCTTAAATTTGTACTATCTTGACCATTGACTTAGTTGATTTCTTGTGATGTGAAAAGTATATTAAAGATAAGGGTTGACATGTTGTATCATTTAATTCGAGGAGAGGATTAGGTAAATGAATTCCATGAGAAGTTTCTACAAAGAAAGGAGATGAAAAGATACAATGAATATGTTGGATTGGATCGCAAAACCTAAGATATATGGTGATTGTGAGAAATACAAAAGGACCAGAATTACCTATTTAGAGGGCTATAGAGACAATATTTATAGTGAGTGCATGAGATATGAAAAGAAGAGAATAGAGTAGAGAAGTTGTGCATGTTTGAAATATTTTCAATGAGATGGAACAAATCTACTAAGGTTGATAAGAAAATCTTAGAAGATAGCTTAAGTTTTTTGTGAAGGAAAGGGTGATTGCTTGAAGGGTTGCCAAGAAATTAAAGGATAGAGGTGACATATAAGGCTTATTAAGGAATCAAGACACAAAATGAATAGAGATTTGAAACTATAAAGAGATTTCTAATCATACAAATAAAACCCCTACTATTTTTTTCTAAGCATTGAAAACAATTTGTATTGGAATCCTTCTAATGAAAGGTTGATCTAATGGAAATAGGGTGACATTCTAATGGAATGTTCTAAAGTCCTCTAACAAGACCACTCCTAGAAAGGTGATTAAATCTTTTAACCAAGTCACATTTAGCAATGTGTATTGTAACATCTAATAGGGTTGACTCCTAACAAGGCTCACTTCAAAAGAGTGAAAAAGTGGTGATATGTTGCTGGTGGTTTTTCCCAAATTGGCTTTCCTCATTAAATATTAGTGTCAAAATTATGTTGAATGTTTTATGGTGTTTTTACATTTCAAATGTTTACATTCAACATAGCCTATTATATTAGGACAATGAAGTATTAGTTGATGTTGTTATTGATATTATAGTAGAGATTAAGTTGTAGTATGATAAGTAAGACAAAAAATGTTTAATTATTTGATTGTTCAATTGGAAATAATGGACCTTGATCAACTAATTCACTCCCATCTTAGTTCTTGTAAACATTATAAAATTGGTATCAGAGCATAAGTTCTTATAAAGAGAAGTTTGAAGGTACTTAAAGCTAAAGATCACAACACAAAAGGGAGGTATCAAAATTGAACAAGGAGAAATTTCCTACATGGAAAACATTGATGAGGCTACACATATCAAATATTGGTGATGCTATAATAAGATTTGTGGAGAATGAATATGTGAAGATAACAATTGTTCCTGTAACTACTCAACAACTGAAAGAAAAAAAAAAAAAAAAAACATAATTAGGCAATTTTGGAGATTATTTCAGTCCTAAGCTATGACAAGTTCAATGACAAAATATTGTGATAGTGAAAAATAGATGTGGGACAAATTGAAGACCATATATGGAGGAGATTATAATCTCTTATGAGCCAAAGTAGAGATCATGAGGGGGAAATTTGATGAAATGAGAATTAGGTGAAAATGGAAATAATGAAAATAAAATAGTGATAAGTAAGGTTTTGAGAAATTTGCTTCCTATATATGCCATCAAGATTTTTGCAATGCAAGAATTGAGCTTCACTCTAGGTAATGATTTGACCTTGGAAGGTATAGTTTGTAGAATTACTACTTTTGAGATGTCTAATTTTGATAACTACACACTTGCTACATTTGAATCTTCTTTTAAGTCACAACTAGTTCTTAGCAAAAGAAAATGCAAACATGTAAAGAGTGATAGTGACACTTTTGATGATGAGCTTGATGAACTTGAAGCACTTATTGCAAAAAGATTTGAAATGGATGAGGGTAAATACAAAGGTAAATTAACTATAATTTTTTGTTCATGCAACAAGCTTGGTCATAATGTTGCAAGGTGTCCTGATAGAAAAGACAAGGATAAAAGAAAAGAAAGCAATTACAAAGGAACGAGAGATGGATGAGACTACGAGAAGAACAATGATGATAAGTGCAAGAAATCTTGTTATATTTTTGAGGAAGAAACTAACATTGAATCTAAAAGTAATGATGATGAAGTTATATATGTTTCTATGAAAGAAGATTCTAATGAAGATGGGAAAATTGCTTTAATTTCTTATGTGAATAAAAGTGAAATATGGATAATTGATATGGTTTCTCTAATCATATGAATGGTGATAGACATACATTTGAAGACATTGGCCCATACAAAGGTGGATGTGTTAAATTTGGTAATGGCATTCCATGTATTGTGAAAGGTAAAGGCACAATTCAATTGATTGACAAAATCAAGTATGATGATGTTTATTGGGTGGAAGGACTTAACTATAATCTGTTGAGTGTATAATAGTTAAACAAATAAGGGTACATAGTTGAATTCAATAACAAAAATTCCAAACTATATGATGATGATGACAAGTTGATTGGAAGTAGTGACCAGACAAAAGGTAACTTGTTCTATCTAGATTTATCTAATGAGTCATGTTTATTTCCACAAAAAGAAGATGTTTGGTTATGGCACAAAAGGTTATGTCATGTAAATTTTGACAATTTGTTGAACATTAGTAAAATGAGGAAAGTAAGAGGGTTGCCAAAACTAAAGAAGCCTAACAATACTATGTGTAAACAATGTGTTGGCCTAGTTTTTCACATCTTCAAATTCTTCAAAATTTATAGTGCAAAATCCAGATATTGTTTTGTACTAAGGATTGCATGTCTCTTGATTGATTATGCCATAATAAAATCCCAAATTGTGATGCCCTAATGTCTTTTGTGCCTTAGGTTTCTAAATTTTGGTTGGCATTGTTTGCATTTTCAAATGTAAACAAGAAGTTTTTTAAATAAAGCTCTAAAAACCTTTGAAAATTCTTTTATTATATAGTTTCACATAGCCATCTTAAATATTTTTGAAAAAATCTACTTTACCCTAGCACATGTCTCTTTTTCAACCTAGGTTTACCTTGGCTCAGCCTGCTCATTATTATTTTTAAGTTCTTAACCCTAGATGAGTTATTTTCTAGCATCGTTGATGAAAGGTAGATCAATAATCATCACTTTCTCACATTTTAAAGTTGCACGAAGTTTAACTAAAGAAAGAAAGCAATGAATTGACACTTATCGCTAAAGGCCCCCCTTTTCTAGTCTCCATATAGTATAATTCAGTGCATCTTCCAAATCATCGATTAGATGAGGATCAATGCTTTTTGGATTCTCGCTTTACAATGTTGTGCAAAGATTAACCAAAGTGAGAAAGAGACAAGTCACAACATGAGCATAGTGGGACTAGACTAAGCTATGGGCTACTAAAAGGAATGTGTTAGATAAAGTTGGTATAATGGCATGCTCTCGTTGGTTAGAGGTGCTAATTGTGACAAAAGATATTCAGTTTATAAAAGCCTTCAAATCTTGGATGATCAATGGATGTTGTAATACTCCAAAATTGGCTAATTGTCATGACAACTAATTCTAGTCTATTTTGATCAACCCTAAAGTACTATTTCACTAGGCAATTATGATTTTAATTTTGCTACTTGACTTAATTATCAAATGCAAAAAACCCTAATTTGCATTAATCACATGATTTATTTAATTCCTAAAGTATCAACTTGAATTAGCTACACTAAACCTATTGATTAGACTTAATTTAATACAAAGTACTTATACTTTAATTAAATTAAATTATCTCCTAAAGCTATTGTGCTAAGGAATTAAATTTATTTAAAATAATAATGCTCTTACTTTAATTAATTGAATGTGATTATTCAATTAATTGAAACATGCATTTATGAGGTCATATCTCATTTTATTAAATTAAATAACTTTCTAAATTCTTCTCTTCAGTTCAAGGATGGGAATTCCAAGTTATTTATCTCTTAAATTGGAATTCACTTAGTTCACTCATTCTCACACTCAGGTGAATTTCAATTAACTATTCATTACACTCAGGATTTGAGTGAGTTAACTCCACCTACACTGGGAATCTTCCATCCTGACTGAATCTCGGCTTCAATCTTGACCATTGATCTGAGTTGATCTCAACCATTGATAAATTTTAGGAATTCTATATAAGAGGCTTCTAATTCCTCATTACAAAGGTTAGATTTTTAATTGCATCAAACTTCTCTTGAATTAAACACTCATTTGGCTTATAGCTTTCATATTTACCTAGCATTTTAAATATCATTTAGATTAAAATGCATTCATCTAGTTTAATTTACTTTTAATTGTTATTAGATTAAAATGCATTCTCATTTAGCTTAAATTCATTAGCATATAGTCACATAAAATCCTTCATTCTACAAGCTTTGGTTGCCTACTTCTTAGTCTGAGAGCAAATAGGAAAAATCCTTCTAGTTAGAAGGCAATAGGTCACTCTGTCAGACCTCTTAGATAAACAATCCAATGTTTATTTTGGGATGATGTCATAGGTGAGGACTATGTTGAAGTGTATGTGAGGATTAGAGGCCCCCAAATTTGCATATATATATTTCTGGCACCCACTGTAGGGTAGAGAAAAATATTTTTTCTAGCCTCTCTGCTTTATTTTCTATTATATTTCTATTATATTAATGATTCTGTCACATTTGTATGTACAAATTTCTATATTTTTGCATAGAAAATCTAATTTTTACATGAAGATTTAAGGATTTTGCCTCTTTCTTTGCACTTCCTTGTGTGAAAAAGTGCCTAATTGCACAGTTTCTCATGCAACACCCCAATTTCTCTTGCAGGCCTGTGCAAAATTTTGCAACAACACATGCAAAATTCATATTTTTTAGAATTTAGTTTATCATTTTATTTGACTAACATATTTTCTCTAAGAACTTCCTTTCAGATTTCTAATTTTTCTACAACATAAGTGTGGTTTGTAGGAAAATTGAAGAAGACTCCTTTTATGCAAACATTTCAAACCTAAACTGACTGTGTATTTGTAGGACACTGTCAAAGATAGGAATGTCAAAGAACAATTTAAAATGCACATAAAATGCTGTCTTTTTTCTTGCTTTCCACACAAAGTATAATTAGGGCTTGTGAAATTTGTAGGGTGAAAGATAGGGGAATATGGGAGTATGCTCTTTACCACTTGGAGGTCATGACCAAGGGTAAATTAGAAACCTAGAAGCCTCTGAAAGATGGTATATGAGGGAGGCAAGCAAGTTAGTAGTTCTCTAGTGCAAGTCATCTTCTGTGAATGGATGATGACTCTTTTTTAGGGAATCAGAATCTTAAGAAAGGGATAAGTTTGGATTGATTGAGCTAACTCAATAATTAACATGTTGGGCAAGGTGATGAGGTAGATAAGTATGCTCTTTCCCCTTGAGGGAAATCAGAAATTTGGACCCTTAGATCGAGACCACTAGTTTGAGTCAACCCTTAGAGGGCCTGCTAGAGTGATCCAACCTCTAGGAATGACCCAAGTGAGCACACTCCTTTCACCAAAGATTCCAACTCACTATAGTAAAGAAGCTTTGTAGAGTGAAAGACTCCAAAGCCATATTAATTTCCTCTTCCTCATTCCTAATATCGCATATCAAGAAGAGGCTTTGTCTATTGCACTGGTCGGTGCTAGCCCCAGTATTGCTAGTTAAGTGTGTGCATTTTTAGATGCTAGTGTGGGCTACTAGTCTCAACTCCACTTGTGGAGCCACTAGGAATTAATATGAAAAGAAGCCAAGTAAAACCCTTTAGTTAGTTGCTACCTAATTCACCTCTAAAAGGGGGCATACTCTTTGTGCAAGGAGGGTATAGAATCTCTCCTATAGAAATCACCATAGGCATGCTACTAGGTGTTGGAAGTTGGTATACATGCTTGAACCCTACCACAAGGGTGTTCATTCAACGTATATGTTATAGATTCCTTTGAATATACCAAAAACATGGGCACCATCTAGTGGGGTGACATGGTTATGTGAGGTGCACGCATGCGCATAAGTTGTGGGACAAAGGTTTTGTCTTCTCTACCATTTTTGGTTTTAGGGATAAAGTATGTTTGTTATCAAATCTTAAAAATTTCCAACCCTATCTAAACAAACTAAAAGTCAAGACTCCCCCAACCCTCTAATTTTCTTTGTCCTCAATTGGATTGTATTTGAATACTACTTGCTTCCTGTGTCTTTCTAAAAACAGTTGTCTTGTTCAAAACCAAATGTTGTTTAAAAACTTGAAAAAGAACCTTGCTATCTATCTAAAATCCATCAAACAAACCAACAACTATCTAGATTAGTCTAAAACCTTCAAAGTCTCTTCAAAATTCAATCTCAATTGTTAGTCTAGTCTTGATTTTGATGGCTAGTATTGCAAGATTTTGCATGAGTCTTTGAGTATACATTTCTTTGCATAGCCCTATCTATGTTTTTGCATGACCCTATGTAAATCTCTATGTGAGATCTTGCAGCTTGTCCTTATTCAGAATCCTATTTTCTTTGTTAGTATTAGCACTTTATCACACTGCTTTATACAAGTCCTTAGGTTCAAAATTGTTGTTCTAAGTCTTTTCTTGGTTCCTTGTACTTTCTCACACAATTCATAGAGAATATTCACATGGGATCTTGAGTTAAAACTATTAATCTAGTCTATCAGAGCTATCTTCACTCTAATTCTAGTCTATTTCCTACACCAATTTACCTCTTTTCTATTTGCAAATAGTCTCAAACGATGATATCCTACTTAGCTAATGACTTGTGATCTACACTTAAACTAGTCTCGCCCTTTAGTGCTTTTTATACTCCATGTCATGATAGTCATAATATTTGGCTATTCTATCCCTTACTCAGACTACTCCTAGCTTAGTTTATAGCACTCTTTCCTTTCTTTTTTGAGACTGTGTTTTAGTGTGGTCCTTGTCTAGGTTTTATTTCTTGTCCTTGTTTATGACTGTGGCAACAAGAAGTGGAAACATGTTTTACCCCCTTGGGCTTAGATGAGGTAGAGCTAGGGGTTGTAATTACAAAAAAGGTCACTTTCTAGTTTATACATAGTCTATGTCCAATTCATCTAGTGAGGACTCTTTATGATCTCCTTCACCTATCAGATCACCTCAAGTCTAGAGACCGTTCTCTATAAATTTAAGACAAACTAGGAGCCCCTTGTATCAAGAGTATCCTAAAACTAGAAAATTTCCTACATCTCTAAACAACACATTTGAATTTTTTTTTAAAGGACCTTACCAATCAAAAAATACTAAAACCAATCACATTTCTATAATGGCTAATCATGAACTTGAACATGGTGACATAGTAGAGACCAAGAACAAACTAGGAATGATAGATAGAGAGACCCCTTCACTTATGAAGATGAGGAAGAGGTGGAAATACCCCTTGAACACATCAAAAAATGTAGTAACAACAAGAACTTCCAAAAGGTAATAGAAATCCTCCTTAACAAAGCAAAAGAGAAATACTTTCTCAAACTTTCCTAAGAGGGAGCTAAGCTACCTTATCACTTTAACATTGAAACCATCATCACACTTGAAAAGGAAACTGAAACTTCCAAACTCCAAAAAAAACTAAAAATCATGCAAGACCAACTAGCTCAAATGATGCATGATAAATAAAACCCTACAAAAACATACACTCTAGAGGCTCTTTGTCCATTTCCATTTGACAAGAGTATAGGCATGCCTCATTTTCTAAGAGGAGTCGAGTTACCTAAGTAAGATAAATACTTTGGAGGTACTAATCCCAAAGATCACTTGTAGGAAATTGGTGCCTTATCTATGGAATTTATGCATAATTAGACATATCTCATGCATCTATTCCCAAGGAGTCAAGCTGGTTAGCCTATGGAATGGTTTTTACACATGCCTCCTGGTATTAAAATATTTGATGAGATTGTCAACTTGTTTGTCCAATAGTATTCTCACAACATTCAACACCTAGTTAACATATGAGACTTGCGTAATTTTAAACAAAGAGTTGGGGAATCTTTCCTCACATTCATTTAGAGACAACTTTACACTAAATATTCACAAAAGATTCCTAAAATAGAAAATCTTAACATCTTCACTGGCAATCTTATACCTAATTTTAGGTATAGAGGCCAACTTCAAGGTCCACATACCTTTCAGGACATGCTCACACAAGCAATCTACATAGAGGAATTCATGGTAAAAAAAGGTGAACTCACTCTTCAAAAAGACATAAAACAAGGATCTACCTCTAACAAGGACAAATCTAAGTATCTGAACAAAAACTGAGAGGTTGTGCATGATGGAGTCATTGACAACATAAATCCTAAACCTACTAAGACAACATTCAAGCTCATAAAAAACCTCAAAGCATCTAAGAATGTTGAAAAATCTCCTCTTGATAATAAGACATTTGGAAACAAACCAAAGAACTCATCTTGGATCTCACATCCAAAATGAGAATAAACACCTCTGGGTGAACCCTTGGATTTGGTTTATGAGACCTTGTTTCAAAACAAACTCATCTCTCCATTGGATAACTCTCATCCTTATGATCTACAACCTCAACCACCATGGTGGAATGAAATTGCATTTTGCAAATATCACCAAAACAAAGGTCACAAAACTAGCAACTATATTAATCTACGTCACAAAGTCCAAGACTTAATTGACAATGGTGACATAGTTGTGGATGGACATAACAAGAACTTGGATGACAAGGCTTTCAAAAAGCCATTCACACCTTACAAAAAGGAGTGAGTTCAAAACCAAAACCTAATATCAATGTCAACTACAAGTACTCTAATGATGGCAATGTGATTAACATGGTTGAACCTATGGATTTTGAGTACTGTGACATTATTACCATTAAGTTGAAACAAGAAAACACTAAACCTAAGACACCATTTGTCTTAAGGGGCCCTACTTCAAACACATTTGACTGCAAACCATCACAATCTTATGCTAACATTGTTATGCATTCTCATGCTAAGTTGGTTCTCAAAGGCCCTACACCTTTTGCTTCTGAACTAGAACAACACAAAGATAAAACCCTTGCTGGTCCATCTAGAAAAGATGCAAAACTTATGGGTATGTGCAGGATCATGGTGTACCAAACTATGGCCTTAAGTGGCAGTGAAAAACTAGCAAATCAGGGTTATGTCAACTTGACACATAATTTTAAAGTGGTTCTATACTTTATATCAAAAAGTTGTAAGAAAATAATCTATAGGAAATTGAATCTAGTTTCTAAAATAAAATGCCTTATCTAGAGAAAAAAAAATTTGATTGGTCAAAAGTTTGGATTTTAATGTAGTAATACTAAAATTTCAGGGTCAAAATAAAAAGTAGGTGTATGTCTGACCACCTTAATCATAATGAAATGATAATATTTTTAAATATAATTTTAGATATGAAAATTAGACTCATGCCTAGATGTGATGCATATTTTTGAGAATTTTTATTCCAAATAAATAATTAATTATGAATTTTCTACTATACCATTTTCAGAATTAAAAAACTCCCATGTCTGACCACCTTTACTAGTTCAAAAAAAATCAAAATTAAGTTTTTCTTTTCTTTTTCTTATACTAGTTGAAGCATAGAATGTGACACATCTTTTGGATTTCACAAATATTATACGGTTTTAAAGTTATAGCTATTTTTCAACCAGTATGTCAATCAGCACTTTGTAGCTAACTCCATTAGAAAATAAGTAATAATTACTTACTGAACTCATAATTTGACAAACCTTACATTTATGAAAAGCTAAGAACATTCTTAAGAAACCATTTTCATTACATCAAATTTTGGTTTAAAAAAAGTCGTTGGCTACATGCTTGAAGTAAAAAACACATAAGAACGTGCCAAAAACAAATTTTTGGGATGTTTTAAAGATGACCATATAAGGTTGGTATCGAAAGATATAGTAGGAATTATAAAGGTATTAATTGTTTTCATTTAGTATCAGGATGGGTGGGAAAAAAGTTGGAATAGATTTTGAAATTCTTTGAGGCATTTTAGAACTACATATTTTTCAGATCGCCACTTTTTGGCACACCATGATCCTGCACATACCCTTATAACAAATGTTGCAGCCACCAGCTACAATATTCTTGATCAATTATAATGAATTAATAATTAAATCATAATCTTTGACTACTCAAAATCTTGCTTGCTCATAGGAAAATTCTTGATAAAGCCCTTACTGAGGAAAATTACCCTCAAGTTCTTGATCTTGAGTGGTTCCAATCTATAGTAGTTCATTTGACCTCACCTTACTATATGTCCTTCTTTGAGGAGGATGACAATTCACTGAGTCACCCACATAATCAACCTATACACATTGAGGTCATGATACATCAAAAATGTGTTTATTGAGTGCTCATAGATAATGGAGTTGGTTTAAATACTGTCTTTGTTTCTTTACTTAGGCAATTAGACTATTTTGAGGAGTCCATTGATCCTCATCACAAGATCACTATCAAAGCATATGATGAAGTTGAATGAAAGTCTTTAGGTCTTGTGGTGTTTCCTCTATCTATATTGGTGCTATACAAAGGGATGTCACTTGTCAAGTCCTTGACATTCCGTTGGCTTACAATATTCTACTAGGAAGACCATGGATACATGAGATGCATGTTGTGCGATCTACTTATCATCAATGTGTAAAATTTCCATTTCATTGCTCTGAAGTTACTATCTGTGCAATTACTAGCTATACTTGTAACATGCTGAAAGCTACTAAAAAATTTGTACCTACTAATAGGGAATCTTTTGATTATCATGATAGCAAGCTGAAGCAAATCAAGTAGTCAATCTAGCTGAAAGAAACTGAAATAGATGAATATCACATAAAACTAGTGTTGTCATTGACATCTCTTCCTTAGTCTCCCTGTCATTATTAGAGGCCATCTAAAGTGAAGAGGCCATTTGTGTTGATACCTCAAACCAAGTATAATGGTACTTTTGCCAAGGCTACAGTTCCTTTAGAGGATAAAAGTGAAAATAGAGCCATTATGCATGGCTTTACAAAGAGGAGACTCCAGCTAAGCTCACAGAATAGACTCATGAGATCACTCTTGAGAAATATGGTCCTATTCTTGGACTTATGATGCTTTGTTTATAAGAGAATTTGTCCTATTAGATGAAATAACAATGGTCTAATTGATTATGTCAAAGTAATAGCTAAAAGGAATAGGGATACATCTAGTCTAGGCTTTAAGAAGATTCCCTTCCATCTAGGGATTAAAAAATTCATACCTAAATCTAAAAATTCATTTGGAAATGAGTCACAAGATGAGTCTAATGATCAAGAAGATAATTTTGATAATGAGGATCCCTATCCTTATCCTATTCCCCATAATCTTGCTAAATTCTTTACTAAACCTGATGACTTTGTCCCACATGTTAGTATTATGGCTGGTATTAGTATTATGGATGGTATTAGTGATTCTTCTAAAGACACTGCTGATTCAAATCACACTTAGTCTGAACAGGGAGAGTCTGGTTATGCTCTATGCATTGAGTATCTTTGCAAACATCAAGATGATGAAGGAGAGTATTTTCCTATCACTATTGGGGAATTCTATAGTTTGTCACCATTAGCACTGATTCTAAGGAATATGAATTTGACTCTCTATTAGAAGCAACTAAAAATAGTGACATAGATCAAGTTTAATTCTATGAAAACCACCTTGAAGTACGTGAAAAATCTAGGATTAAGTCAGATGAGTTTGATTGAACTAGTGTCCTCAAGTCTTTGATTGATTACATTAGTTCTCAAAAGCATTTGAACACCCTTGTGGATGAACCTACTCTAGGTCTCAAATTTCTTGTCCAAGCATTTAATGATTATACCATAAATGTAATCAAACCCACCATTACTCTTTCACTCACATATTATAATCTTATAGACTAGAATTCCAATGTATCTAGTGAAGTCCCTACATTCTAAAATGACCATGCTCTTGCCTGCTACTTAAACACTATCAAACTAGTAATGTCTTCCATGAGTGAATAAAGTGTCAGTATGACTAAAGCTAACATCAAATATCTCAGTCATATAATCAAAAAGAAAAAATAGAAGGTCTAATGGTGAAAGCGTGTCAAAACCTAAAAACTTAAAAATAAAAGACATATCCAAGCATGAAAACCTCTTTGGGCCACCTGCAGATGAGATATTTGATGTGCTCCATATAATTTTCAAGAAAGATCATTAGTGTTGATAGAGCCAACACAACTGATCAACTTGGGAACAAAAGAACATCCTCACATGATACATCTTGCACAGTCACTATCTCTAAAGGAAAAAGAGGAATTCATTGCTTTCTTTCAAGAGAAAAAGATAAAATTTGTGTGGACATATTTAGACATGCTAGGATTATATCCTAATCTCATTATGCATCACTTGTCTATTGCACCAGGCATTAAACTAGTCAAATAGAAACTTAGGAAAATGCATGCTCATGTTGCATTACTTGTCAAAGCTAAATTGGAGAAGCTTTTGAAAGCTAGTTTCATCGACACTATTGATTACGCTGAATGGATATCCAACATTTTTCTAGTCTCCAAGCATGAAAAATCTATCAGAGTTCGTACAAACTTTCAAGATCTAAACTTAGCTTGTCCTAAGGATGATTTTCCACTCCCTAAAATTGATATGATAGTGGAAATGATGACAAGATATGAGATATACTCACTAATGGACAAATTTTTTGGTTATAATTAGATCAAAATCATAGTAGAAGATTAAAAAAAGATTTCTTTTACTTATGCATGGGGAACTTTCTATTGGAACATGGTGCCATTTGGCTTGAAAAATGCTGGCACTACATATCAAAGAGTAGCTACTACAATTTTCCATGATATGATGCATAAGACCATGGAGGACTAGGTGGATGATACCTTGGTCAAAATCACAAAATGAAACACTCACCTTCAAGATTTGGGACCTATCCTAGATTGCATGGAAAAATTTAGTCTAAGGCTAAATCCCAAGAAATGTGCATTTGGCATCACATCAAGGAAACTACTAAGATACATTATGTTTGCAAAAGGAATTGAGGTAGATCCAAAGAAAGTTCAAGCAATTATGGATATTCCTCCACCCTATAATATCAATTAGATGAGAGGCTTACAAGGAAGATTTTAATCTATTCATATATTCATTTCATAGCAGGTAGATAGATCACAACCTTTTACCAAGACTCCACATAAAGGTGTGAAATATAATTGGAATCAGGATTGTGAGCAGACATTGACACAAATAAAATAATATCTTTCTAATCCACCGATCTTAATGCCTCCTAACTATGGGAAGCCACTAATTTTTTACATCTTAGCAATAAAGACATCTTTGGGTATCTTACTAGCTCAAGAAGACAATGATAACAAGGAAAGAGCTATTTACTATCTAAGTGGCATGTTGATCTCCTATGAAATGAATTATAGTATCATTGAGAAGCTTGCTTAGTAGTTATCTTTTCTTCCTAAAAGTTGATGCACTACATGCTTGCTCATACTAAATGATTGGTAGCTAAAATTGATCCACAGTAGTACTTACTAAACAAGGCATCTCTAATAGGAAGTTTAGCTAAGTGGGTCATGATACTAAGCATGTTTGACATTCAATATGTTGAACAAAAGGCTATCAAGGGACAAGCGATTGCTAATCAGCTAGTAGATGCACCAATGCAGAGTCTTCTCCCACTCAACATTGATTTTCTTGATGAATCAATTCTAATGCTCACATACCAAACTTGGGTGATGTTCTTTGATGATTCCTTCACATAATAGGGATCCAAAGTTGGATTACTCTTCATTACAACATAGAGGTACTCATTGCCTATGGCATACAAGACTTTATTTCCTTGTACCAACATCATTATCAAATATGAGGCTCTAATTAATAGCATGAAAATTGCAGTTGAATGGAGAGTGGATCAATTGAATATTTTTGGAGACTCATAGCTCATAATCAACCAAGCCAACAATGTATATCAAACAAAAAATGAGAAATTGATCCCTTACAAATGCATGGTCGATGACATGAAGAAATACTTTACTCATATCACTTTCTAGCAAATTCCTCGAGTGGATAACAAAGTGATTGATGTCATGGCTACACTAGCTTCCTTGCTATAGATGCCAGAGAATGATCTCTGACATGAGTTCCCAGTGGAAATGTTACTCTACCCTACCTATGATACCCTTGAATTTTGGATGATTTGTTCTATGGTAGGACAAGATTCTCCTACTATCACCACATATACTCCTATCTACATGACCAAACCATTTCGAATGGTCTAACCCAGAATGAAAAATGTCACCTTATTTGTAATGCTTCACGGTATGTCAGTATTGCTGATGACTTGTTTAGGAGAGATCTTAATAGAACACTCCTTAAGTGCCTAGAATTCAAAGAGTCAAAATGTGCATTAATCCATGTCCATGAGCGCATTTGCATGTCTCACTCAAACAACTTGACACTAGCTCATAAACTTATTAGAGATGGTTACTATTAGCTAAATATGGAGCAAGAGGCAATTAAATATGCCAAGTCCTACAAAAAATGCCATCTCCATGGGAATTAAATTCATGCTATAGCTAGGAAGCTAATCAGACTATGGCCATTCTAACAATGGGCCTTTGATCTTAGGGGTAATATTAACCCATCTTCTTCTAATGGACATAAGTTTATTATTACACATACAAACTACTTCACAAAATGGGTTGAGGCAGTACCTCTCTCAATAGAAAATGGAAAATATGCAGCTCTATTTATCACAAACTACATCATATGCAAGTATGATGTACCTTCCTCCATTATTACTGACAATGGAGGACAGTTTAAAAACAAGGACTTTAAGGAGTAATGCATAGAATTTGAATCACTGCAAATCGACTCTAAAATTTCTTCTAATCATTTTGATCTCTTTTATAATCTTTTTGATCATAGATTTCTTTCATATCTCTTGATATACTACTCTACATCATATTTCTAGTGTGTCATCTTTTGATTTTTCTCTTGAGGGGGTAGGATGATTACATTGTTGAACTTGAATCTCAAATCAATCAGAATCTTCATCACTTAGGGCATCTTGTTCCCCTCTATCTAGCATCTTTATCATCTATCTCATCTTTTCATCAATTGATCACATCTTATAATAATCTTTATCAGAATTCAATGGATAAGTATTGAGACAGTCTAAACCCTAACTCCTAGGGATCAATCCTTGTTTTGGGGATGATTCTACAACTCATGATTGGATCTTGTTATCTTATATGGCCAGGTATCTAGGTGTTCTATCTAGATCCCTTAAGATTAAGTTCCATTCTAGAGATAACCTTTAAAATCTTATCATCTCAATATCTACTTGTTCTACCTAGATCCCTTAAGATTAAGCTTCATTTTGGGGATAATCTTTAAAAGCTTGTCACTCTTGATATCTAGATGTTCTATCTCGATCCCTTAATATTAAGCTCCATTCTAGGGATAATCTTTAAAAGTTTGTCACTATAGGTATCTAGGTGTTCCATCTAAATTTCTTAAGATAAAGCTCCATTCTAGAGATAATCTTCAAAAGCTTATCAATTCAGGTATCTAGGTGTTCTATTTAGATTATTTAAGGTTAAGTTCCATTTTGGAGATAATCTTTAAAAGCTTATCAATTGCTCTCTGTATCATTAATTGTAGAACCAATTTCATTTCTTGATCTATGCATAATGTTTTCTAAGTTTCTTTGAATCAAACGTGTTTCTTGCACATTCATTCAAAGAGAGGAAAAATGTAATACCCCAAATTGGTTCATTGCCATGACAACCAATTCTAGTTTATTTTGATCAACCCTAAAGCCCTATTTCACTAAACAATTCTTATTCTAATCTTTGCTACTTGACTTAATTATCAAATGCAGAAAACCCTAATTTGCATTAATCACACTATTTATTTAATACCTAAAGTATTGACTCAAATTAGTTGCATTAAACCTATTGATTAGACTTAATTTAATACAAAGTGCGTATACTTTAATTAAATTTAATTTTCTCCTAAGGATAATGTGCTAAGGAATTAAATTTATTTAATTTAATAATTTTCTTACTTTAATTAATTGAATATGAATATTCAATTAATTGAAATATGCATTGATGGGGTCATATCTCATTTTATTAAATTAAATAACTTTCTAAATTCTTCCCTTCAGTTCAAGAATGGGAATTCCAGGTTACCTATCTCTTGAATTGGAATTGACTTAATTCACTCATTCTCACACTTAGGTGAATTTTGGTTAACTATTCATTACACTTAGGATTTGAGTGAGTTAACTCCACCCACACTAGGAATATTCCATCTTGATTGAGTCTCAACTTCAATCCTAACCATTGATCTGAGTTGATCTCAACCATTGATTGATTTTGGGAATTCTATATAAGAGGCTTCTAATTTCTCATTACAAAGGTTAAATTTTGAATTGCATCAAACTTCTATTGAATTAAACACTCATTTAACTTATAGCTTTCATATTTTCTTAGCATTTTAAATATCATTTAGATAAAAAATGCACTCATCTAGTTTAATTTACTTTTACTTGTTATTAGATTAAATTGCATTCTCATTTAGCTTAAATGCATTAGCATATAGTTGCATAAAATCCTTCATTCTACAAGGTCAGGTTGCTTTCTTCTCAATCTAAGAGTAAATAGGCAAAATCCTTCTAGTTACAAGGCAATAGGTTGCTTTGTTAGACCTCTCAGATAAACAATATAATGTTTATTTTGAGATAATCTTGTAGGTAAGGACTATGTTAAAGTGTATGTGAGGATCAAAGGCCACCAATTTCACATATACAGATGTTACATTCTCACTTCTTGAATTTGCACAAAGTTTAATTAAAGTGAGAGTGCAATGTGATGACATGTAGAAATGGTAGGGCCAAAATAGGTTATGAATTTCTAGAGGTTGTTGTTAGTATGAAGTTCCATGTGGCAAGTTTTAATTAGCTATAGATACAGAACATAAGGAAAGGTAATAATTTGTCACAACCATTAGATCATCAGATGATTGATGATTGCCACATTCTCACTTTTTGAAGTTGTGCCAAGATTAACCAAAGTGAGAATGCAAGTGTTTGACACATGTTTTAGTGGGCCCAAATTCACAAAAGAAATACAATAACAACTAGGGTCTTCTAGAATTGTTGATCAAATAAAGATCAATGATCATCACTTTCTCACATTTTAAAGATGCTCAAACCTTAGCTAAAGTGAGAAGGAGACATGATGATATGTGTCTAGCTTCCCAAAAAGGTAACATGACCATTAAAGTTTAAAAAAGAACCATGTGATCTTAATTGATCAATGACCAAATTAAAAAAATTTGGCATTGCCCAAAATTTGAATGTTAGAACATTAATGTTTGATCAATTTTAATTTGTGTGGAGATAGTTTGCATAAAACTTGTAATTCAATTCATTATCAAGTACCAAGTGATAAAGAATTCAGAGTGTAACAAGAACCAGAGCTTAGATTGCATTTTGTTAAGCCATGTTTTGTTGAAGACAAAATTCTATAGTGAAGTAAGCCAAATTTTGGGTAAGTGTTTGAAACTCTTCATTATCTAAAAATTATAGTCTTAATCATAATAAATTGGACAAGATACCTCCATGACAGGATTTTTCAAGGAAATTAGATTATTGGCAAAGGAATGCACATGATGAATTTCTTGACAAATTGACCTTGTCCACTAATGAAATAGCTAAGAAAAAAGAGTTGGTTCCAAAAAAGCCTAGGTTGCAGGTTATTGAGTGTTTTTATGACAAAGTCAATTGGCTAAGAGGTGCAGAGACATCTACTAGGGTTTGGAGTTATTTAGAAAATGGTTCTCTGAGAGAAAACATGACAGTCCTTTGAGAAATGTTTGGGAATTTGGCATTGGAAAATTAATTGTTCCTAGTGTTTTCTTCAATGATAGCAAAAAGGTATGACCCAGTACTAAGGATAGTCAAAAATTATATGGGATGTAACCTTTTTAGGGTTACACCAGAGGTGATTAGGGAAGTTTTTAGGTTAAACTCTCATCATGCATTGCATGAGAAAATTGACCTAGAGGATATATAGGCCAAGTATGATGCCTAAAGGATATACCTAAGGAGAGGGCTATTGTAGGAGCATTTTGTGAAGATAAGGCATCTACCTCTCATTATAGTAAATAACCCAAAGCCATTGCTACGAAAATATTATAATCCAAGGTAATGAGCATTATATTTCTCCCTCTGCAAGATTTTTAGGATGGATGAGAAAGATCACATCCAAGGATCCATAATTTTCATCATTGCCTAGATACTACAATATGGCATGAGTTTAATTTTTTATTTTGCCACATATTTAGTAGAAGAAATCCATAGTGACTTAATAGGTATAAGCAAAGCTAAAAATGAGAAACCCTTCTGTTGGTATTCAATGCTGATGTATATATGTTTGTACAAAGGAGTATCTAGTTTCTCTAAG
This sequence comes from Cupressus sempervirens, assembly GCA_028749045.1. NCBI lineage: Eukaryota > Viridiplantae > Streptophyta > Pinopsida > Cupressales > Cupressaceae > Cupressus > Cupressus sempervirens. The sequence goes on from CM053792.1 coordinate 423,598,009, forward strand.
GAAATGAAATTGGATTTAAAGAAGGATGGAGAAAAACTACTAGTCCAATTGTGGAGTGTTGCTATGACCTAAGACATCAATGATGCCAAATTTTTCAGATTTGATAGGTATTTTTCTTCTAAGATAAGGATCATATTGATTGTAAATAATCCAATAATACCCTAGTCCTTACTAGAATTGATCAGGCCTAAGGATCATGCCAAGAGACTGAAGGTGAGTCGTAATTAGGGAGAGATTATCCCATATTTAGTCTTGACTATGTTTAGAGTGTATGGTTTCCAAAGGAAGCCCCATGTCTTGCCCTACCAAGTGGTGATGAAAGTTATAATTGCAAAATTCCTCTAGCAAATAGGACGACTTGAAGAGAAGGAGCTACTGGGCAGATCTAGAGGTACATTTTTTCTATTTTTCACTATAATCCACAATTTTGTTTTTTACTAAAGGGGGATGGAAGCATTTAGGGAAATTTTCAAATAGATATCAGATGGCCCAATCCCATGTACATTTCATTGATCCTAAGGGATTTTATGACATGTTTAAGGATAAAAAAAATCCTAGGTCTTTTGAACACTTTGTTTACTTGCCCAAAGATAAAATTAGAAATAAATTCTCATTGTAAGAACACAACGTTAGGAAAGAAAAATGGAAGGTGTATAGTAGGATTATTGGATGTATTAATGCTTTAGAGCCAAAATATGACCCCCTGGTTGATGTAAAATATTGGGGTAGTAAAATTAACATGCTTATGAATAATTTTTTTTTCAAGCCTATCTAGACTAGGCTATTGAAATAGAAAGGAGATTGGATAGCATAGCCATAATAAGCCTAGGGAAATACACATTGTAGAAAAAGGATAGATATGTGGTCATAAGAAACATCTATTGTGATGTGGAACCTAATTAGACTTGGTAATTTATTTGGTGTAATTTTCTCCCCACATTATATCTATGGGGGTTTGGGGGCAACACCCCTATAGGGTCTTGGGGTAGCATCCTAGGTGTGCTCCCTAGGGGTCGAGTGGCAATGCCCTCATGGGGGCTTTTGAGGGCAGCATCCCCAAAGTAAAAAATGACCTTAGATTGTAAAAGGCATCAATTGCTATTTTCCTATTAGATGACTTATTCTAGCTCTAATTGCGTAAGCGATAAAAAACTTGTATAAAAAGGCTTAGTGTTAAGGATTTCATAATGTAATGGTAATAATGTAGCTTCCTACAATGGTATTGAGCTATAAAGGATTCTAGATTGTAATTACTGGATAATAATAATATTGGACTTTCTATTGGTGGATGTAGCCTAGGGATTGGGTGAACAACATTAAATCTTGGTGTCTTGTGTTTTCTTTTGTGTGATCTATCATTTTTTGATATTGGTTATATTTGCATATAACTATTATTTATGTCTAAGGTTAATCCTAACAAGTGGCATCAAAGCTAGATGGTTGTTATTTTTTTTACCTAGACCATCATCATATTTTTAGCGATCCTCTATAGGAAGGTCTCACATTTGAGTGGAGGTCTCATGTTTGAGTGGGAGCAATAGCAGATGAGGGTGAGCTAAGGTTTGAAAAGTTTAATGGGAAGAATTTTTAGTTATGTAAGATCCAAAAGGAGGAATATCTCTATCAAAAGGATTTATGGAAGCTGTTGGAAGGACAAACTAAAAACTAGGGAACTATAACAAATGAGGAATTAATGATTTTAGAAAAAAGGCACTTGGAAGCATTTAGTTGTTCCTAGCACCGTTGGCAATATTTAACATTACAAAAGTGAAGATGATGGAAGAGTCGATGGAAACCCTAGCAAAATTGTATGAATAGACCTCGGCTTCAAATAAGGTATTTCTCATGAAGCATTTATTTAATATAAAAATGGAAAAAGGTGGATCTATAGAAGATCATTTAAATGAGTTTAATACTATTACTAGTCAATTATCTTCTGTGGGTATTAATTTTGATGAATAAATTAGGGATCTCTTGATTTTTTATTCTTTGCTTGAATTCTAGAATGGCTTGGTAATGATATTAAATAATTCTATTTCTTGATCTAATACCCTAAAATATGATGATGTGATCGGTGTTATTTTGGGTGAGAAAACTCATAAGAAAACCTCAGGTGGATCTACATCAGGAAGTGCTTCAATGCACAAAGTAGATGAAAAATGATTGAGAGATGAAATAATTCTAGAAATCATGGGAAACCAAGAGGAAAGTCAAAGAGGAAGAGGTCTCGATCTAGAAGACCAAAGATTGTTGGTAGTATAGTAAACCAGGGCATAAGAAGAAAGGTTGTTGGAATTGAAAGAAAAATGAAGTAGATAAACCAAAAGGGAACAAGGAGGCAAATGTGGTAAGTAAAAAATTTGAAGAGGATGCTTTCCTTCTTTATTTTGAAAGTATTTGTTGTCTCCTGATTTAACAGTTTTGAAAATGACCAAGATACTAGACCAATGCATCTAAGGCTAGAAAATTCCTCTAATGGATGCACCTGACTGCAATCTTGGGCCAACTATAAGGCATAACTCCTTCTTCACTTCATGCTTTGAAAGACCTAGGTAGGGTAACCTTGAGGTTCTGATATATGGTACCAGTGCAATTAAAACATAAATTTGAACCTAATAATAGCAGATGAAACCCATTTTGTCTTTTGATACTTATGTAATAACATAGAAATGAGATAGCTACAAATCATAACCTATGAAATCATAAGGTAAGTGAGGTTAACTCTTTTTAGCCCACTAAAAAACATGAAAAACTAAATTTATTTGATTAAAAGTGGTATGCAAATAACTTTCACCCCAGCCTACATCTGATTTAGTGATTAGTGCCTTATCCATCGCAACATAGACTCACTACTAGGAGGATGACCTAACTTGATTGCATTATAATTAAGTTTGTCAACTAAAATTCCCAAATTCCATTCTTATGAAATATCCCCTCCATACACCCAGAAACCCTATCAAAACATTGAAGCATTTACTTAACTCCTTGAGTCATTTAAGCAACAACAAATCTGAAATACAGCTCATCAAAGCTGCCTTAAATCAACTAAACCTTATTCATTTAATCTCAAAGTCAATAGCATATGAAGAATTATGAGATAAAATAAGAAAACCCAAATAATTCATGTAAATCCCCTTTTATAGTCATCCTTGGAAAGACTGAATACATAAACTGGTAAAACAATATGAAACTCTAGACATGTCACATAATCTATCAACTTTCCATTATCTTAGAATAACAATACATAAAAATGAAATGAAAATCTACACAAGAGCAGATGTGTAGCCTTCACTGCTAAAGCTCTACTCAATAGATAGGAAATAAAACCAACAACAACCATGGTTTCATAATGAAAATTGGAACCCTACTAGTTTCCCTAGAGAAAACTGCCAACCACTTCTAAGAAAGAGAAAGAGAATGATATAGGAGAAAGGAATTCCTAGATCTTCTCTATAATTGACATGTTTCCACTTGAAATTCCATCTCCTAGTAGTGAAAATAATCTTTGTAATATCTTGCTGCAACTGCTTATCAAATCTTTAATCATTTTGGCTCTCAAAAAGCACAAAATATCTTAGATATTTGATTGAAATCAAATAATTGATTTAGATGCCAAACTTGAAACCAAGGCAAAGGTAAAAATTAGTTAAATATGACTTTAGAAGCTAAGCAAAGCCTTTTTGAGAATTCATTTTAGGCTTCAACAGACTTCAATATTTTCCCCTAGCTAATTTTGGTGCTCTATGATGAAAGTTGCCCGTTCTATTGAGAATGCCCTAAAAATTAAAAATTCACTTATAAAGTGAACCACCAAAGACCTATGCAAAAACTAACCCCAAATTTGGAAAATGTATCTCTTCTTAGTTCCAACGGTATGCTGTACTATATATTTTGGATGAAAATTTCCCTCCTATGGTCAATTTAAAAAATTGGCTCCCAAGACTGTGAATAGTCATTTAAAATGAAAAATTGAAAAGTGGATATAATTGAAACTATATAAAAACTTAAATTCATTTTAAATGTTTCAAGTTTGAAATTCATGCATGGCATACTTTTGAGTTTTCAATTTTATTACTTTTTTATATCCCGTTGCCACTTGTCAATTCTTTATTGGCCATCAACATTTGAAATATTAATTATTTAATTTATTTATATTAATGAATTCTTTTAATTCCTCCATCTCCATCTCCCATAGCATCAGCAAGCACATACTTTCCATCTCTAATCACACAGCTTAATATATTAATCTTTTTAATATCAATCCTTTGGCTTCTCATAGCAGTGCAAAGCTTTCATTCCATCCTTCCCATTATTAAACTTGCATGAACCCCCATAGCATTGTAATGCCTCTAGAATTTCTTTACACTCTTACAGTTTACTTCAATTTTTGTTGGGTCCCACCTCAGAAGAGCATAAAGCCTTAATTTTCAATCTTTGACCTTATGCCAATTGTCATAGCACCATAAAGCTTTGATTTTTGCTTCACGAGCATTCAAAAGTCAAAATACTTTGACTTTGGCCCCAATAGGGCCTTCCACATGTGACTAGCATTTAAAAGGTTCTTGCCATTAACACATTATATGTTTGGCATGCTAGAGTATTTAAAGATTGAAAGGATCACCCATACTATGAATATGGGACAAAGTTTTTGAACTTTCCTTGCCCTTTTATCCTTGGAGTGAATCATGGATGCCTCTACATTATTTCCAAATACCCTAATGAGGACTCATGAAAACATTGTCATTGAATGCCACCTCCGATGAACTAACCCTTACAATTTGAGGTCTCTAGCAAATCCAAGTTAGAATCATGTCCAAACAAGCCAAGAATCTAAAGGTAGAAAAGCCCACAGGGATACAATTTTTTTTTATTATGACCCTATTGTTGAAGTCTCAAGATTGAGCTTCAGAGTCACCTCACACTTCCAACTTTTTTTTTAATGGATTACTCACTTTCTTGTATTCAAAATTGTGCCTCTTCTTTTAAACTGCTCTATGTTGGGTTCCTTTAATGGTTCTACATGTGAGTTGATCATCTTAAAAAGGCATTAGACTACTCCCCTGCCGTTGGGTTCTATGCTATTGCTGGCCCCTTTTTTTGTGTGAGTTGTTCTCTACATGTGGGTATCTTTGTTCATGCACTAACTCCTCAAACGGTGGCTCCTACTCTTCTTTCTCACCATGCTGCCTCCTCTCAACATTCATGGAGCTCTCTCCTATTGTGGGCTTTGCCCTATATTACTTACTCCAAATGTTCGTATTCACAAAAAAGAACCAACAAGTTTGGCATAAATCCAAATCTTGTGCTTTCTATAAAAAATCCTCCTTATTTTTCTTTACTAGAACTAAGATCAATATGCTTATCATTATCATGCCAGACATCCTCTTGAATTTCACATGCTAAACTTTCTTCCATAAAACAAGACTGCTTTGAAAATAAATGTGATTAAAAGCTTTAACATTTCAAACTGTCCAACAAATAGTTTTCCAAACAAGCAGTGCAACCTCTCATCACAAGAAATGACACTTTTCCTATGAGGATCTTGAAGCTTATTCTCCTTTATGTATTGCATCAAGAGGCATTGAACCTCGAATATGGAGAAATTTTTTTTAGTGTCTTGTTTGACAAATCCAGTAAACTCTAACAATTCCTTTGAAGCTCAACCAGAAAATTCTGTATGGGCCATTTTCCCTTCTCCTCATACATGTCATGGATTTTCCATTCTATGCATTGACTTCCTTCGATTTTATGGTGTGGATCTTCTCTATTTTCTCGTGTGTGTATACTTTCTTTGATAGTGACTTTAATTGTGATCAGTGCCCTCTTTTAAACTTTGTAAGGTGATAATCACAACAACTTATCTAGCTTTGCAAAAGGTATTTATATTTATCCATATTTGCAACAAATTAAATTTTCTACCTCAAAATATGCTTCCTATGTTAAAAGGCTCCCAAGTTCCAATTCAAAATTAGCTAGCTAGCATTAAACTCCACACCTTAAGTGTATGTGTACCAAAATACCCAGTTGATTCAAAATGACTTTTCATAATTGTTGCAACCAATATAATCTCCATTTAAAAAAAACACATCATGAACTCAAAGTTTTACCAAATTGATGGAATTAGTCGGGTCCCAAAGTGGGCCCAGCTAATTTTTTTAAAATTTTCAAACATCTAAACTTTCAAAATGATCCAATGAGTCTCCAATATTGGTTGTAATAAAATTTGATCCTTAGTACATCATTAAATATCCACTAAGCTCATTTTACCATTTAATTGCCAACTATCAACTTTGTGCCAAAAGGTCCTTTGACTAGCCTTAAAAAAAGCACATAGACTCTCTTTTTTTTCATACTCACATCTCATCAAATCTCATCTCATGATGAATCCTCAGTCAAAAGATGTTGGCTATCAAAGTTTCCCTCCTAGAAGTGCCTGTAAGCAAAAATGTTAGAAAATAATAAATTGCATTTGGATTTGGCTTTGAAAACTGGGTAAACTAACACTTGAAGGTACAAAAATTGGAACATTGGTTCATTGTCATAAGGATAGAATAAATCTAAAATTAGGGCTCATGATGAATAATTGGGTGCATTTGGCAAGTGGTCAAAATAGGCTACTCAAATTTGTACCTTGGAAACAATAATAGGAAAACATTTTTTTCAAATGAAATTGACTTGGGAAAATGTGCAAACATATTCATCAAGACTTCAAAATTAGCACACTTAAAGTATTTTTAGAGTAAAACATAGTGGTGTAATCTATTTGATCTCATCTACCATGGATTTTGAGATATGACATCATGAACAAGGGTTTTGACAAATCTGCACTTCTCGACACCAGTAAAAGGTTAGAAATTACATTTGGAATCACATTTGAAAAATAATCAAATAGATTCGTCATAAGCTCATAATTAAAAAATACCATGTATCTAACCTCTAGAATGCAATGCAATAGGGATTTTATCATTTTAGACAATTGGGAAAAAGTTATGATAGGTCAAACAGAGCCTTCTAGAATTTTGCACAATGTGCAAATGCATGAAAACAGTAAACTACCAACTTTGAGAGGTTTGAAACCCAATAAAATGGATTCAAAATGAATTGAAACTTGGAACCTAGGTTCTTTGATATGTATATTAAAAAATCCCCAAATTAGTGAGTCATATAATATTTCTGGGCTAAAGTTATTCAAAGGCAAACTAGGCTTCTTGTTACTACTTGACACTTGGGCAAAAATGCAGATTTGACAATTGCTCCAAACAAGACTTCACGAAATGAATCAAAATGACAATTTATCTTCATGAAACACATAAACACACTAAATTAAAGGCGTTAGAAACATTAGAAACCTCTTAGGCTTCAAACAAATAGTCGAGTACACATGCATTTAAAAGTGCTTATAGGGCTTTATTTCTTCAATGGTACTCAAAATCAGGGCTACAATTTTGAGTGCCAATAGTGGCTCTATCTATGGATGCATGTTCCTTGTAGGCATGGAAAGGATTCAAATCTTTTGAAGAAGCTGACCATTCCCAAAAACTTCTCTTGCCCATCTTATTGAAAGAAAGAAAACTACTACTATGTATAAATGATGGCCTTGAGCCACCAGAAAGTTTTTAAAACTCCTTACCTCTATCATACGCCTGATTCTCATTGACATTTTTTTGAGGTAAACTGAAATTATCTTTCCCCTTTGTTTCACCCAATACATCAGCACTTCAATCACTTTGTTAGGAAAAACAAAACTATTATCATCACTTTCATAGTCCATATAAAAACTAGACATACATTCTTCATCTTGCTCACTATGAAAATAAGAATAAACATCTACTAATATCAAACTAAGACTAATCATCACTAACTAAATCATGGACACCTTCAACTGGAAAGACAAAAGTTTGGTATTCTACTTCATCCAAAGAGTTACATGAATCAAATTGTAAATCCCCTTGTGCCTTCAAATGTGAAGAGTATGTAAAATTTGATTTCTCCTTGTTTGTGATATTAGTACTCCATAATCCAGATTGAACATTCGTGGCAACCTCTTCACACTCAAAAAACTGATTAGATACCAAATCACAAGAATCATCATGAAATTGGATGTTCACAATATGCTAATATGTATCAATGTTTTCTTCAAATGACTCACTAGAATAAAGCACTTCATTAGTATTACTTTCCTCATCACATGAGCAATCTCAATGTATCTTGACCTCATGAAATTAAGAATAAAATGAATGAGAAATAAACCTTATCCCTATATCTTTCTTCTCAACATAGAAGTCATCATATGTATTGATGTATGAACTACCATCACATACACCTCCAAAACTTGACAGAGCGTATTTTGAAACTATATCTTCTCCAACATCAAATTCAGAGGAAATGAATTCACCATATGAAAATGTACAACATGGAAAATCACAAGCATCCTTGGATAGATTAGCATACCTTTCAAAATCATGAACCATCAAATCTGAAATCTCATCAACACTTAACAAAACTTCATTACTAGTTTATTTTCCTTGGATGTGATTGTTATTTGGATAGCTTGACACATTTACAACAATAGACTCATTAATAATATTTTCTAAAAAATCAAAACTTTGATCATCACATACATTTTCTTCTTCAGATGACACCTCAACAACCAATATCTTAACATATTCACATTTATAACTAGAAGAAAAACTCTTATTGTTGTTACACTTTTCCTCTTCTTTACAATCATCATCATAACAAGATGAATCCACATTAAGCCTATCATCAAATTCCTAATACTATCCTTTGATTTATAAAACTAAGATTCTTCATTTCCAACATCATTTTCAATGGATTCATTAGATTCATTAGTATTCAAAGCACTTTCAATCTCCATGACAAAATCTTGGATTTCAATAATCTTATCTAACCTTGACTTTGTTGACCAATCAATTGAATGTCGCATAAAAACTTCTAAGAGTACCATTGGCCATGAAGACTCGTTAGGTCTAAAAATCTCATCAAGATTCATAACTACTAATTTAAACTTCATGTAAGTTTGAAATCCACTAAGACCCTTAATATCACCATTGTATTTTTCAACATTATGATAGTCTTATCATGAATCTTCCTTTTCAGCTTAGTAATATTTGTACAAACACTTTCAAGAGTTGGCACATCACTTTTAGACCTAGACATTGAATCCATCTTATAAACTTAAAAAAACTACCTCTATTTTCTTAGTGCTGAAACCACTAGATGGAGGAAAAAAAATTTATCATTCAACTTTCATGAAAGACAAATGCATGAAAGATAGAAATACCTTTATGTGTTGCTGCATTAAACTTCTACTTTGTTGATTGGCACTTTGTAAACATGAAATCCTTCACATCGTATATAAAATCTTTGTAGATCTGCCATATTTTTCAAGAGGAAAATGTAATCACAATAGTGACTCACCTTTTGAAATCAAATACTTTAGCAAATACAAACAACCACATAAATTATCAATCAAGAAACTTGTACTTCCTCTTTCCCAAAAGACTAGATCTGCCCATACATACTGAAAGCCTCTAATATTAAAATAAACCATGCATTAGTATAGAGATTTAGACTAGAGCTTCCACTCAAACTTAGTGAGAAAAGATTTGAAACAATTTACCACTTGTCCATTCTAAACTAGACTTTCGATATGAAAAAACTTGCAGATCACTAATACCTTGAAAAAGAGACTACACTTCATAAATTGATTCTTAACTTTGAAACTTTCTAAAAGAAAATGTAAAAATTGAACTAATTGAAGATAGACTTATAATAGTCATAGAACACAATTTACATCCAATCTTACAAAATACTGATATCCATGAGTAAAGCTTAACTGGGGAACACAAAATTTAGCAAGGATATGGAAAACACCTCACAACCTTGCTACTGCAGCAAATTTCTTTAGATGTATTGAATCTTGTTTAAATTCTCAAGGTTTTTCCATCACACAAATTCAATACATTCCCTAGCAAAGTCACCATTTTGTTGGCTCATGATTTAATAGTTTTGAAAATGACCAAGAGACCAAACTAGTGCATCTAAGGCTAGCAAATTCCTATGATGGATGCACTTGACTATAATCCTAGGACAACTATAAGACATAACTCCTTCTTCACTTTAGGCTTTACAAGACCTAAGTGGGTTAACCTTGAGGTTCTAATATATGGTACTAGTGCAATTAAAACATAAATCTAAACCTAATAATAGCAGATGAAACCCATTTTGTCTTCTAATCCTTATGCAATAACATAAAAATGAGATAGCTATAAATCATAACCTATGATCTCATAAACTAAGTGAGGGTTAATTCTTTTTAGCCCACTACAAAACATGAAAAACTGAATTTATTTGATTAAAAAGATTTGTGCAAATAACTTTTACCCCAGCCTACATCTAATTTAGTGATTAGTGCCTTATCCATTGCAACATAGAGTCACTACTAGCAGGTGACCTAACTTTATTGCATTACAATTAATTTTGTTAGCTGAAATTCCTAAATTACATTGTTATGAAATATCCCCTCCACACACCTAGAAACCCTATTAGAACATTGAAGCATTTACTTAACTCTTTGAGTCAAAAGCAACAATAGATTTGACATACAACTCATCCAAGTTTCCTTAAATCAATTGACCCTTATTCATTTAATCTCAAAGTTAATAGCATACAAAGAATTAGGAGATAGAATAAGAAAACCTAGATAATTTTTGTAAATCCCCTTTTATATTCATCCTTGGAAAGACTGAATAAATAAATTGGTAAAACTAAATGAAACTCTAGACATGTCACATAATCTATATTTATCAACTTTCCATTATCTCAGAATAACAATACATGAAAATGAAATGAAAATCTACACAAAAGTGGATGTGTGGACTTCACTAGTAGAGCTCAACTCATAAGACAAGAAGTAAAATGAACAACAACCATGGTTTCACGATGAAAAATGGAACCCTACTGTTTCCCCAGAGAAAACTACCAACCACTTCAAAGAAAGAGAAAGAGAATGATATAGGAGAAATGAATTCTTGGATTTGTTCTATAATTGACATGTGTCCACTTGAAATTCCATCTCTTAGCAGTGCAAAAAATCTCTCTAATCTCTCTCTGCAATTGCCTATCAAATCTTTAATCATTTTGGCTCTCAAAAGCACAAAATATCTCAGATATTTGATTAAAATCACATAAGTGTTTTAGATGCCAAACTTGAAACCAAGGCTGTGTTGCATAAAAATGTAACTAAGGAAATAACAGTAAGCAACTAATGCAAATTCTTACATTATCATGCAAAACCTCAAAATATGAAAGAAGACATGTAAATGAACAACATGAAAAAAAAAAAGATTATTAATGAAATCAAAATAACACTATGCAAACCTCATGAAATCACCAAGTGATTGATGATTTCACATTGTTGTCAGATGTGGTTGCTCACTATTCCTGCAACACAACAATGAGGTAGATAGTGCTTCATGAAAATGAGGAGAGGGCTCTCCATTTATATGAAAATGGATGCAATGGACGGTTAAGATTGAAGGAAAGATGAAGGGCTAGGATCTCTCAGGATTGATGAGGTGTCCATGAGGTGGAGGCCAAGTAGACTCCACATGAATTAGAGTTTTGACCATTCAAAGGGGGCAATATGCTCACACATGTGTGAGAAACCTCTGATGGTGACATGATCAATGAGGTGTGAGACAACTTGATTCACATGCAAGAGGAAAAGTGTGCAAGAGGTGTGAGAAGGATGGCTTCTCACACATGTGTGAGAAAACTTGACTCTCATGCAAGAGGACAAGTGTGCAAGAGGCATGAAAGACATAAGGGATGAGGAAAGTGTGAACATCTCTCACACATGTGTGAGGATTCCTCAAAATGCAAAGCAAGCATGATTAAGGAAGTGGGTTGGTTTAGTATGATGGGTTAGTTAGGCTAGTGAGGTTAGGTGAGGGTTAAATGTAGGAGCCATGTGCTGAAATAGGATTAAATGTAATATTTAATTCCAAGGGGATTAAGAGGGAATTAATTAAATAAATGACGTATTTAATTAAAAGGAAAGGAGTTAGAATGCAAGGGGAATAGGTTAGGATTTAAATAAACCTTAGTTTATTTAAATCAAGGTAAGGAAAATGTAATTAAATAAATGCAAATTTATTTAATTAAAGGTAGGGGAATTAAATAAATAATGAATATTTATTTAATTGGCTAGGAGCAGGTTTTGGACGAATTTAGGTGTCTACATTTTGCCCCTCTTTGATATAGCATTAGTAATGTTATATCAAAGAAGAATAAAATATAGTGGCTAGGAGGATAAGACTAGTAGCGTGATGCCCCAGTCATGAAAGGATGAGAAAGGATGACAAGGGTGGAAGGGTATGCCCCCTCGAGAGGACATGTGGGTTAGGAGAACATGGATGTTCTCTCAAAATGGAAAGGAAGAGAAAAATTTATGCTGCAATGAAGTGAACAACCTAAGTTTGATATTGTACTTAACACTATGCATCAAGGTATGAGGAACCAAGATGACAATGTGTTCAGTACATGATAAAAAAGGGTCTAATAAAACCATATGCCTTATGAAACCATGATATGGAAGACCATGATTCCTGGGACAATAGGATGCAAAGACCATGATACATGCAAAAAATGCTAATGTGTACAAGTAATCAAGAAACCATGCACAAAAGACCAAAAGAAAACCACCATTTTGCCCCTAGTCAAGTTGAAAACCCATGAATGGACTGATTGATGATGATTGATTAAGGATGGAAAAGCTAATGCTAAGCGTAATGCACATCCAAGGATTGGGAAGGATTCATCCCATGATAATGATGTTTGAATATGGTTAATGGATGATCAGCTGATTGGATCAACTTGATGAATTGATTAAGGATTGATGTACAAGAGTGCAAGATTAGATGGATTGGATTAGTATTGATTGCACAGTGAGACTTTTTTGATTTTTTGATTTTATGTTGGATAGAAGAATGAATGTGGATGAGATTGGAAGAATAGATATTGATAGGATGAAAAATGATGAGAGTAGGATCGATATTGATTGGAAAGGATTAGAAGAAGGGAAAATGGATTGAAAAATGAAGTTGATTGAAGTGAGTTGGAAGAATTAGATTGAATGTGATATAGAATGAATAGAATGGATAGAAATGGATTGATTAGATGAATGTGTGAGAGAATGGATAAAATGAATGGATTGAATGAATGTGAGATAGAATGAATAGAATGGAACCAATGACAAGGGAGGGTCAAGGTATGGTAAATGGAGGAAAAGAAACTTGATGTTGGAAGATGCAAGGAATAGTGAAAAGATATGAGTGGCCAAATGATATGGTAGTGAAAAAATGCGAGGCCAAGGATCATGTTTCAAAGGAGTCCAAATGCCCCATACAAAGGATAGGAAAATGGAAAGAGATATGGTGGGAAAGGAGGCATGAAAATGGGAAAATGGCATGAAGGCTTAGCATATGGAGGAAGAGAAGGCATGTGCTCTTCCAAAGTATGTATAAACATTTTTTTTATGCATCTAATAGTGATCATGAGCATGGGGATGAAAGAAAATGAATAAGGGATATGGGAGGGAGGGTATGAAAAAGGGATATGATATGAAGGATATGGATGCAATGTGAGATATGAAGTGGATGAAAGGTAGGGATAACCAAGATCAAGGACATATGAAAGGGGGATGGAAATACGTAGGAGTATGGATGGAAAATGGATGAATGAACATGACAAGGACTATGCAATGCAAGATATGGATAAAATGTCAAGATCAAATATATGGAAGAATGATGGGAGTATGTAGGAAAATGTGTGCATAATGCACAAGGGGCATTGAAAGTGTGTACAGATGGATGAAAGCAAAGTGAAAGTCAAGATCAAAGATGGAAAAGGATGATGAACAGAAGATGGAAGTATGGAAGATATGTATGGAAGTTTGGTAGGGATGGAGCTTGCCCCCAATGTAGAGTACAATTGGAAGAGGAAAAGTGAATGGATGGATAAGTGGAAGTGGAAGACATGATAGTAAAAATGAAGGGAGGACTCAAGCATCTATTTTCATGGATGGTATCCCTTGATATATTTTTATTTTTATTTTTATTTTTATTTTTAAGGAATGTTTACTAAAGGATGAAATGGATTGGGGAACGAAGGAAAATGGCCTATGAAAAGGTTTAGATTAAGTGGGTGGAGTGAGTGCGAGGAAGACATGGTTGATGGATTCTAGGTTGGAAGACTTGTGAATGAATGGATGAAGAAGGTGGAAATATATTCATTGGCACACACCTTGAAAGGTGATGGAAAGGAGGAAATTGTGGAGGATATGTAAGTTTGGATTTTGGGATATAGGCACCCAAAATGGAGGAAGGAGACAATGGATTTGGGATGGTGGATTTGGGTATATAAGGACCCAAAATGGATGTGGAAGCCTTTGGATTAGCCAAATTGGAGGTCATTGTGAATATTTCTTTGAGATTCATTGCTACATTAAGTAGGTTTGGTATCCACAAAATTTTTGCATTTTTGATTTTTAGCCTTTTGATTTTGTTTTGGATCAGATTTTTCTTTTCTTGAACATGTCATTTAGAAGGGACATGTTGATCCTTAGATTTTTGTGGATTTTTAGCTTTATTCACTTTTTCTGTAGCATCCAATTTGCTTCCATTCGCTATGGTATGGGTGCATGAAGGTAAATGAGATGGAGAGTGTATGGATGGTGAACGTTGGAAGGAAGTCAAGGATGTGTGCCCTTGTCGATCTTTATTAGGAGTATGAGAGGATGAAGTGGAAAACATAGATATGGTAGATGGATGTATGTAAGGGCCCAAAATGGATGGAAGGGATGAAGGGTTTGATGATGGAATATATAAGGACCTAGAATGGATGGAAAACAAGGACCTAGAATGCACTTGGAAGATGAATGATGGGAAGCTTTACTTTTGGATGGAGGAATTTTGGATTTGGAAGGAGTGGAAGGCATACCAACATCTTGAGAAATTGTTTCATTAATGGGATACTTATTATTTTCAACACAAGATGCGAGTCTAGGTATATGGGGTTCATGAGTGGTAGGATCATGTGGAGGATGAGGATCATGAAAGGAAAATGAAGGAGAGCTTTGATCTTGATTTAGAAGAGGTTCATGGAGTGGAATGAATGGATCATGAGATGGAATAGGATCATTGAATGGAGTGGAGGGAATGGAATCATGAGATGGAGTGATTTGATCTTGACATGGAGGAATGTTAGTGGAAGAAATGGAAGGGGCTTCTGCATGAAGGGAAGGATCTATGGAGGCTAACTTTTGAGATGGAGTGAAATCGGTAATGTGTGCGATACATGAAATGCCTTGATCTTGATTAGGAAGGGGATCATGAGATGGACTAGGAGGGATAAATGGATCTTGAGGGATAAGGGAATGATGGGATGAAGAAAGGCTCGAATCTAGAGGAGAAGAGGCATCTATAATGACATGCTTTGGAGGAAGAACTTTGGGTGCTTGGCTCACTTTATCTTGTTCTTTACACTTGGCCAATAATGATGAGAAAAACCCCTTACGAGGTGGGGATGATGTTTTTGGAGGACTAGGATGAGGATTGTGGGAAGGTGTAACTATGGGTGTGGGATTAAATGGACGGTTGGGGTTGGATGGGACACGAGGACTATGATCTTCGAAACATGGGGGAAGAGGACACATGGCATGGAAGGCGGCCTCTTTCTATTGACTTGCCAAAAGATAATTCTTCAATTGTTTTATTTCCATGACAAGGTCATTCGTGTTTGAGGAAGTGTGTGGGCTATGAATGGAATTGTATGTAGCGTAAGGATAATGAGGTGGATTTCCATTGTCAAAGATAGAAGAATAATGAACATGAGATGGATGAGAGTTGGATATGAAGTGTTGAGGATGGATTTGATATGCAGGTTGAATAGGAGGTAGAACTCCATATTGTCTTTGAAGATTGTCAACCATTTGATTAAGAAAATTCAAATCCATAGATACTAGAAGAAGAGTGATGAAAGATTTGATGATGAAGGAAATATGAACTTGGGACTAGGAGCGAATGTTGGACTTTGTGTTGATTTGATTTGAATTTGATATTGATTCGATTGAATTTGATTGGATTTGATTATATATTGAATGAATATTGATATTGAGATTGACTAGGGTTTTCTTTGATGTGATAAAAACCCTATGATATTGCAAACAAGTGATTGCGAGATTTGAATTAAAGTCCAATGTTTATGAAAATTCTCCTATGACCAAAGTAGAATATTTGATGAAAAGTTTAATTAGAGGAAAACAAATGAAATTAGGAAGATGTAAATGGATTAAATTAAGAATTGATTAGAAATGAATGAATTTGACAAGGGATAGGATTAGAAGAATGATGATGTGGAGGATTGAATTAAGAATGCATTATGAGATTGGCAGAAGAAATTGAAGCTAGATGATGATGAAGCATGACTAGGATGAAGATTACGAAGTAGATTGAATGACAAGGAAATGATGTGGACAAATAGAAATAATGAAGAAGTCAAGGAATATTGTGAATGGTGAAGACAAGAGATGTATCAGGGTGATGAATTGGATGGAAAGAAGATGTGATGTGGAAGTGATATGGATAGCTTGACTAAGAGGACCTAAACCAAGACTTGTTTTTGTTGTTTTTGAAAAAAAAAAAAAATTGATTTTTTTGGATTTTTGAAGTTTTATGATTTTTTATGGGCTTTTGTGTTTTATGATATTTTTGGGTTTTTGGGTTTAAGATGCAAAATATATACAATGAAATATGTACAAGGAAAGTTTAGATGGTGTTTTTCCCCTTTGAATGGGGAGGTTTTTGAACATTCAAGCATGTAAAACACACCAACAAACTTATAAGGTTTCAACTAGGATGTACAAGGATCAACTAGAGGGAATCCTTGATATACGCAAGGTACGTGAGGCCCAAATCTATAGATGAAAGACAATACTACCACACAGCCAGGGGGAGACGGTAACCCAAATCTCCTCCTTCACTTCGTAAAGGTATAAAGTTCTTTGGGGCTTAGCCAAGAGTGACAATATTTTGCTTCCAAGAGAGGTGTCTTTCGATTCACCTCCTACTATTTATACTCTGCTAGAACACTGGAGTTGAGGTCATCCCAAGGGGTGATGAAATCCCCAAGTAGGCCTCCTAAAAAGAAAAACAAGACCACTTATTTCTTGTGCACCCAAGATCACCCGAAGGCATGAGGGCAGAGAATATGTAAGTGGCCTCAGGCTTCAAAAAGACACGCGTTCGTTCCTAATGAAACTTTAGGTTTTGTAATCTACTTGAAGACACACGTGTTTATAACATACAATGTTCTTTCCAATTTGAAATGTCACCAATGTAAATGAAAATGCGAATTCATCAATATTAAAGTAAAGTGAGTGCGTGCATAAGCAAGATTGCTAAAAATGAAATCAATTTCTCTTAAGGCATTCAAGATTGTGTGAGTTCATTTTAAGCACCAATTCCAAATGTGATCTAGCCTAGGCATACATGTCCATTTCCTTAAGGCATTCAAGAGTGTGTGATTGTTCATTTTAAGCACCAATTTGAAATGTTTGCTAGCCTAAGCATACATGTCCATTCCCTTAAGGCATTCAAGATTTAATTTGATTGTTTTAACATTTAACCATGCGTTCAAGGACAAGTGTTTAACCATACAAGTTCATTCCAAAATAAAATTAAGGCAAAAACTTGCAAGCAATATGGTTAGTGAGAAAATATCCCTGCAAAACCACAAGTTAATGTAGCAAAAAGGTAGGACAAACGTGAAACAACCTTGCAATGAAAAGGTTAGCACAAATTTTAAACTTTGATAGAAAAAATAAAGATCTAAACTACATAAAAATCTCATGAAACCAACATCAACGTGATGGGCTCAGAATCAGCTTTTTGGTGATATTTCATTTTGCAAAAATAGAGTTCATATGCTCAAGTTATGAGCAAAAAAGTGAAGGCCGCTCCTTATGGTCTAAAAGGGCATGTGGACTGCTGATGTAGTGCTGATGTCAGCAATCAGCGAGGTTAAATTTGACGATTAGGAGAACGTTAAGCAATTTTTTTTTTGTTTTTTTGACATTTTTTCTTTAAAAAAAAGAAATGTGAGATCTGAATGACTTGCTTAAAAAGCTAAATTTTATTTTTTGTGAAGACAAAACTTCTTTTATTTTTTCAAATGAAATATCAATTTTTTAAAAAAAATTTATTTTAAAAAGAAAATTTGAAAACATGGGCGGTTTGAAGGTGGCAATTTTGGGGGTAGCAGTTTTGAGGGTAGTGGTTTTGAGGCTGCGGGCTGAGGGTTTACTTGTTTTTGGTCGTCGTGGGTGGGGCATGGGTTGAGACTACAGTGAAGGGGCCGATGGGGGGTTTGCAGGGCACGGAGAGGAGCTGTGGAAGTGGCTACACACTGGTTTCAGCAACGACAGTGGGAGAGGGGTTGAGTTGCAGGGAAGTGGCGGCGACAGAGATTGTAGGCTGGAGGAGGTGGCAGCCATCATGGCCGTAGGAGGTTGGACGCAGCCGAGCATGGGAGAGGTGGGTTTGAAGGCAGGCAGGAAGCGCTGAGTTGGTAGAAGCAGAGGTCGTGGCGGGATCAGCAGTGCGAGCAGAGAGTTGTGGGGAGCGGCAGTGGCGGCAGCGATGGTTACGAGTGTTCGCAGTGGCAGTGACACTTACCGAGTAGAGGGGGGAGAATAGAGCGCACGGGAAGTGGGGTGCAGGGGTGACGCTTGCTAGCATCGCCACTAGTGGCGTCGCGGGTGGCTGACCTTGCAAAAGGGTTTAAAATTTTATTTAATTTTATTTTAAATTTTTGATTTTGTTTCTTTTTTTTTATGTTTTTAATTTTGATTTTTGATTTATATTAAAAAGAAACTAGCAAAAAACTTTTTACATATATAAATGCTAATCCGTTTTTTTTTTTTTTTTTTTTTTGGTAATTTTTTTTTTTAAAACAATTTATATATGTTTAAAAATGCATAAAGAAGATATAAATTGAAACTAAATAAGCCCACCTTTTTAAAAAAAATAAATTTGATTTTTGATTTAAACTAACCCCACTTTTTAATTTAAACTAACATATATGAAACAAAATAAGACCCCCCCCCCTCGCCCCCCAACTTTTTTTTTGCTTTTAACCTATTTGTCTATGAACAAAGGAGGAGTAAATTTTTAAATTTTTTTTTTTCCTAATAACGAATATTTAATGCATATGTACCCTAGAACTTGAAAATAAAGTCATAAGCAAAATATAAGTGTTTTATGTCAAAAAAACTTCCCTTAGGTCCTCCAAATGCAATGATGAGCTGTATGGCTTGATTAGACTCTCTTCATGAAACTTGACCTCCAAATGCAAGTCTTCAACCTACAAGCTTGAACACTCAAAAACACATTAGATCATTAGTTTGAACCTGTGAAGTGGGTCCCACTGGGCATGCCAAAATGTGTTGCATAAAAGTGCAACTAAAGAAATAACACTAAGCAACTGATGCACATTCCTACATTATCATGCAAAACCTCAAAATATGAAAGAAGACATGTAAATGAACAACATGAAACAAAAAGGAGTATTAATGAAATCAAAATAACACTATGCAAACCTCATGAAATCACCAAGTGATTGATGATTTCACATTTTTGTGGGATGTGGTTGCTCACTATTCCTACAACATAACAATGAGGTAGATAGTGCTTCATGAAAATGAGAAGAGGGCTCTCCATTTATAGGAAAATGGATGCAATGAATGGTTAAGATTGAAGGCAAGATGAAGGGCTAGGATCTCTCAGGATTGATGAGGTGTCCATGAGGTGGAGGCCAAGTAGACTCCACATGGATTAGGGTTTTGACCATTCAAAGTGGGCAATATGCTCACACATGTGTGAGCAACCTCTGATGGTGACATGATCAATGAGGTGTGAGAAGCATGGCTTCCCACACATGTGTGAGACAACTTGATTCACATGTAAGAGGACAAGTGTGCAAGAGGTGGGAGAAGCATGGCTTCTCACACATGTGTGAGACAACTTGATTCACATGCAAGAGGACAAGTGTACAAGAGGTGTGAGAAGGATGGCTTCTCATACATGTGTGAGACAACTTGACTCTCATGCAAGAGGACACGTGTGCAAGAGGCATGCAAGACATGAGGGATGAGGAAAGTGTGAACATCTCTCGCACATGTGTGAGGATTCCTCACACATGTGTGAGAACACACTTAGGATTAAGAGGTGATTAGCTAGGATGGTTATGCAAAGCAAGCATGATTAAGGAAGAGGGATGGTTTAGCATGATGGGTTAGTTAGGCTAGTGAGGTTAGGTGAGGGTTAAATGTAGGAGCCATGTGTTGAAATAGGATTGAATGCAATATTTAATTCCAAGGGGGATTAGGAGGGAATTAATTAAGTAAATGACGTACTTAATTAAAAGGAAAGGGGTTAGAATGCAAGGGGAATAGGTTAGGATTTAAATAAACCTTATTTTATTTAAATCAAGGTAAGGCAAATGTAATTAAATAAATGTGAATTTATTTAATTAAAGGTAGGGGAATTAAATAAATAATGAATATTTATTTAATTGGCTAGGAGCGGGTTTTGGACAAATTTAGGTGCCTACAAGGCAAATGTAAAAATTAGTTAAATATGACCTCTAGAAGCCAAGAAAACCTTTTTAAGAATTTATTTTAGGCTTCAACAAACTTAAATGTTTTCCCTCCAAGTGATTTTGGTGCTCTATGATGAAAACTACTCGTTCTATTGAGAATTCCCTAGAAATTACAAATTTTCTTATAGAGTGAACCAATGAAGACCTATGCAAAAAATGACCCCAAATCTAGAAAATTTACCTCCTCCTAGTTCCAACAGTATGTTGCATTGTATGTTTTGCACAAAAAATTCCCTCCTATGGTCAATTTAGAAAACTAGCTCCCAAGACTGTGAAGAGTCATTTAAAATGAAAAATTTAAAAGTGCATATAGTTGAAACTATATAAAAACTTAAACTCATTTTAAATGTTTCAACTTTGAAATTCATGCATGGCATACTTCTGAGTTTTCAATTTTATTACTTTTTTATATACCTTCACCACTTGTCAATTCTTTATTGGCCATCACCATTTGAAATATTAATTAATTCTTTTAATTCCTCCATCTCCATCTCTTGTAGCACCAAAGGGCACATACTTTCCATCTCTGATCACAAGGCTTAATCTATTAATCTTTTTAAAATCAATCCTTTGGCTTCCCATAGTAGCATAAAGCTTTCATTCCATCCTTCCTACTCTTACACTCACATGAACCCCCATAGCATCGTAATGCCTCTAAAATTTCCTTATGCTCTTATAGTTTACTTCAATTTTCACTGGGTCCCACCTCGCAAGAGCATAAAGCCTTCATTTTTTATCTCTGACCTTATGTCAATTGTCATACCATTGTAAAGCTTTGATTTTTGCTTCCCGAGAATACACAAGTCAAAATACTTTGACTTTGGCCCTAGTAGGTCCCTCCACATGTGACTAGCCTATAAAAGGCTCTTGTCATTAGGACATTATATCTTTGGCACACTAGAGTATTTAAAGATTGAAAGGACCACCCATACTATGAATGTGGGACAAAGTTTTTTAACTTTCCTTTCCCTTTTATCCTTGGCGTGAATCATGGATGCCTCTACATCATTTCCAAATACCATAGTGAGGACTCATGAAAATATTGTCACTAAATGCCAGCTCTAATGAACTAATCCTTACAAGTTGAGGTCTCTAGTGAATCTAGGTTATAGTTGTGTCTAAACAAGCCAAGAATTGGAAGGTAGAAAAGCCCACAAGAATACAATTTTTTTTGTATTAGGACCCTATTTTTCAACTCTCAGGATCGAACTTCAAGGCTGCCTTACTTTTCTAGCTTATTTTCTTATGGATTACTCACTTTCTTGCATTCAAAACTATTGCTCTTCTTTTAAACTACTCTATGTTAGTTCCTTCAATGGTGGAACATGCAAGTTGATCATTTTAGAAAGGCATCGAACTGTTCCCCTACCTCTGGCTTCTTTGCTATCACTAGCCCCTTTTTTGTGTGAGTTGTTCTCTACACATGGGCATTTTCATTCATGTGCTAACTCCTCAAATGATGGCTGCTACTCTTCTTTCTCACCATGCTTCCTCATCTCAAAATTTGTGGAGCTCTCCCCTTCCATGGGCTTCGCCCTATAATGCATATTCCAAATGTTCTTATTTGCACTGAAGAACCAACAACTTTGACATAAATCTAAGTCTTGCACTTTCTATCAACAATCCTACTTATTTTTTCTTTGTTAGCACTAAGATCGATATGGTTATCATTATCATGATGGGCATCCTCTTGAATTTTGTAGGCTAAACTTTCTTCCACAAAACAAGACTGCTTTGAAAAGAAATGTGATTAAGAAGCTTTAACATTTCAAACTAACCAACAAATAGTTTTCCAAACAAGAAGTGCAACCTCTCATCATAAGAAATGACACTTTTCTTGTGAGGATCTTGAAGCTTATTCTCCTTTATATATTGCAACAAGAGGTCTTGAACCTCAAATATGGAGAAAATTTTTTCAGTGTCTTGTTTCACAAATCCAATAAACTCTAACAATTCCTTTTAAACCCAACCAGTGAATTTTCTATGGGTCATTTTCCCTTCTCCTCATATATGCCATGGATTTTCCAGTTTATGCACTGACTTCCTTTGCTTTTATGGCATGGATTTTCTCTATTTTCTCCTACATGTATAATTTCTTTGATAGTGGTTTTAATTGTGATTAGTGCCCTCTTTTAAACTCTATAAGGTGATAATCACAACAACTTATCTAACTTTGCAAAAGGCATTTATATTTATCCATATTTGCAAAAAATTAAATGTTCTACCTCAAAATATGTTCCCTATGTTAGAAAGGCTCCTAAATTTCAATTCAAAATTAACTAGCTAGCATTAAACTCCACACCTTAAGTGTATGTGTACCAAAATACCCGATTGATTTAGAATGACTAAATGTGTTTATCATAATTGTTGCAACCAATATAATCTCCATTTTTAAAAAAAAATTGAAACTCAATGTTTTACCAACTTGATGGAATCAGTCAGGTCCAAAAGTGGGCCCAGCTAAAAAAAAAAAAATATTTTTGAACAACTAAACTTTCAAAATGATCCAATGAGCCTGTAATATTGATCGTAATAAAATTTGACCCGTACTGCATCATTAAATATCCATTAAGCTCATCTTACCATTTAATTGCCAATTGTCAACTTTGTGCCAAGAGGTCCTTTGACTGGACTTAAAAATTGATCTAAAAAGCTAACCAAGCTCTAAAATCAAGCAGACAGATTCTTTATTCCACATAATCTCATCCCATCGAATCTCATCTCCTCCTAGAACTACTTGCAAGCAAACATGTTAGAAAATAATAATTTGTGTTCGGATTTGGCTTTGAAAACTAGGTAAACTAACACTTGAAGGTAAAAAAACTTGGACATTAGTTCACTATCATGAGGACAACATAAATCTAGGATTAGGGCTCATGAAAAATAACTGGATGCATTTGGTGAGCGGTCAAAGTAGGCTACTCAAATTTGTACCTTGGAAATAATAGTAGGAAAACAATTTTTGCAAATAGAATTAACCTGGGAAAAAGTGCAGACAAATTTGTCAAGACTTGAAAATTGGCACACTTAAATTATTTTTAGAGTACAACATAGTGGTATAATCTATTTGATCTCATCTATCATAAATTTTGAGATATGACATCATGAACAGGGGTTCTGACAAATTTGCACTTCTTGACACCAGTAAAAGGTTAGAAATTGTGTTTGGAATCGCATTCAAAAACTAATCAAATAGATTCATCATAAGAAAAAATAGCATATCTTTGACCTCTATAATGAAATGCAATAGGAATTTCATCATTTCAATCAACTGGGGAAAAGTTATGATAGGTCAAACAGGGCCTTCTACAATTTTGCACAATTTGCAAATGCATGAAAATAATAAACTACCAACTTTGAGGGGTTCAAAACCTAATCAAACGGATTTGAAATGACTTGAAACTTGGAACATAGGTTATTTGATATACATATTTAAAAATCTCCAAAGTGATGGGTCATAAAAAAATTTGAGTTACAGATATTCAAAGGCAAACTAGGCTTCTTGTCACTATTTGACACGAGCAAAAATATAGATTTGACAATTGCTCCAAACACGACTTCACAAAATGACACAAAATAAAAATTTATCTTCATGAAACACATAGAAACACTAAATGCAAGGTGTTAGAAACATTAGACACCTCTTAGGCTTCAAACAGATAGTCAAGTACACATGCATTTAAAAGTTCTTATAGGGCCTAATTTCTTCAATGGTACTCAAAATCGAGGCTACAATTTTGAGCGACAATAGTATTGATGATTCATGGGTTTTAGATTTTGGTGCTTCATTTCACTCTACAATTCATAGAGGTTATTTTATTGATTATGTCCAAGGTGATTTTGAGCATGTTTATTTGAGGGATAATGAACCTTGTCAGATTTTTGGAAAGGGAAAGTTTAATATTAAGTTACAAAATGGGAATCATTGGCTACTACATGAGGTTAGACATGTTCCAAGGCTAAGTAGGAATTTAATTTCAGTAGGGAAACTTGGTGATGAGGGTTTTGTAGTTACTTTTAATAATAAAAATTGGAAGGTTTCAAAAGGTTCCCTTGTAGTCGCAAAAGGTGTGAAAGTAGGCACCTTATATATTTGTACATATCGCATTGTTTCCTCTACTTTGATTGTTTAAAAGAAAAATGAATGTTTAGGAACAATTGTTGCAATTGAGCATGGAGAACAAATAACTACTATATATTTTTATATAGTGTTGTGGCACAACAGACTTGGGCATGAATGAGAAAGATATGAAAGTACTTTATTCAAAGAAAGTTTTACCAGGTCTGAAATGTGGCAATATAGATTTTTGTGAAAGTTGTGTGCATGGAAAATAAAAGAGAGTGAGTTTTGTAAAGACTAGAAAGGAAAAGAAAAGTGAGAAATTAGATCTTGGTCATACAAATGTATGGGAACTAGCTTAGGTATGTTCCCTTAGTGTTTGTCATTATTATGTTACATTTATTGATGATGCAACTAGAAAAATGTAGGTTTATTTCCTTCGATATAAATCTAATGTATTTCAAACTTTTAAGAAATGGAAATATTTGGTTGAAAATGAGACTAGAAAGAAATTAAAATATATCATATCTAATAATGGTGGTGAGTATTGTAATAATGAATTTAAAGGTTATTGCTCCACTAATGGTATTAATAGATAAAAAATTGTTCCAAGGACTCCACAAGAAAATAGAGTGGTTGAACACATGAATAGGACAATAATGGCACATGCAAGGAACATTAGGTTGCATGTAGTGTTTTCCTTAAATATGTGGGTAGAGGATATTAATACTTCTATATATTTGATTAATAGGGGTTCCTCTACTCCTTTGGGTTGTGGTATTCTAGAGGTAGCATGGATTGGTAAGAAGGTGAGTTATTCTTTTCTCAAAACCTTTGATTGTGTATCATTTTCTCATATAGATTCTAAAAATAGAACCAAGCTAAAAGCTAAGTGAAAGAAATGTGTATTTGTAGGATATGCCATTAATGAATTTGGTTATAGGCTTTGGGATTTTGAAAATCATAAAATTTTAAGAAGAAGAGATGTCATATTTAATGAAAAAGTGTTGTACAAAGATCTATTGCAACAACATAAGAAGAAAGAAAATGATTATGAAGTGGTGGATGATACTCTAAAAGATGGTGTTCTAGAAGATATGTTTACCAAGATAGTAACAAGGGACAAGTTGAAATCCTCTTCTACTTTGGTTGGTCTTCTAGAATTAATAGTGTAAAGAACAAAAAAGTTTATGGTGGCTTGTTATTCCAGTGGGAGCTACAGGTTTAGTAGTGCTATGATTAGTCTCCAATTGTGACATTATTGTTCCGGAGTTTGATTGGTCTCCAAGTGGGAGATTGTTGTGATGTGGATCCTAATTAGACTTGGAAGACTATTTGGTGTAGTTTTCTCCCCATATTATATCTATAGGGGTTTGGGGGTAGTGCCTCCAGATAGGATCATGGGGTAATGCCCTGCAGGGTCTTGGGGAAATGCCCCAGGTGTGCTCCCTATTATAGTACAAGGTAGGGTTGAGGTGCAACACCCTTGTAGAGGCTTTCAAGGACAACAACTATGAAGCCAAAAATGACCTTATATTGTGAAAGGTGTTAGTTTCTATTTTTCTATTAGATGACTTATTCTAACCCTAATTGTGTAAGTGGTAAAAATCTTGTATAAAAAGTTTTAGGGTTAGGGATTTCATAATTTAATAGAGATATTGTAGCTACTTGAAGTGGTATTGAGGTTTAAAGGATTGCAGATTGTAATCACTAGATGATAATAATATTGGACTTGTTGTTGGTGGACATAGCCCAAGGATTGGGTGAACCACATTACATCTTGGTGTCTTGTGTTATCTTCTATGTGATATATTATTTTATGATATTGGTTATATTTTCATGTAACTATTATTCTCATCTAAGATTAATCCTAACAACATTAGTGTATAGCCCATGCCCCTTTGCAAGAGACAACTCTTAGCGAGGCCTCTCACAACACCTACTACAAAGAAGTAGAAATTAGAATAGGGATCCTTATCCAAGGTTGAGGAGTACTTTCTTACAAAAAATATGTATCTGCATAGATGATGAGGAATCCTTGATGGATAATTTAAGGTAGATAGAAGGAGAAAAGGATGTTGTCATCATTATAGTAGAGGTAGAAGAATGAGTGTTTGTAGAGCATCCCATGCCATTATTAGCCCTTATTATAGAGGATTTTAGAGGAAAAGTTTTTGATCCTGTACTAGAATAGGCATAAAAGAATTTTTTGCATTATGAAAGTTTTTTTAGATCTAGAGCTTTCATTTAATTTTTATGGTGAAATAATATTAAAAATTTTGAGGCTAGATGCAAAAATATCAAAGTAGAGAAACCTAATAGACAAGACTGTAACATTAAAGAGGAGTTCAAAGCCAACATCATGGAAGATTTAGCATAGATAACCCCTATAGGGGGAAAGAAATTACTAAAATATTGAGGAATCATGGCATTGGCTAAATGGGACATTGCTAATGCAATGGTCTTTGATCTAGTTAGGAAAGAAAAGGAGACCCAGTTCAAGACTGAAGATGAGGGGGGACAATCCCATAAAGGGATCAAGTATAGTGATGACCACAAAGTCTTGGTCATGTGGTCCATCTAAAAGAGAGGCAAGGTTAGAGTTCATGAAGTCTTAGATTCTGAGCATACAAGCAATCTTATGGTGTATTGGGTTGAGCAGGTAGATAGTGAAAAGGTGGCCCTAATAAATAAAGAAATGGTTGACTTTGATGTAGTGGTAGGAACTAAAGATAAGAATAAATTCCTTGAGTTAAATGATATATTATAAAAGGTACTAGAGGCCTATGATGAAATGTGTAGACATATATATGAGGTGGAAAATAAAATTGCACAGTTTGAAAAGTGATTTGGGATTTAGCAAGAAAGCAATCTAGGCAGCTTAGAATTGGTACTCCTCCCCTTGTGCCACCTTTTAACTCTTCACCAATAATGGAAATTCCAAGCATTCCTCAAAGGCTATATTTCTACATAGCCAAGGAGCTTGAAGAAGGAATGGCCAAAATATGGTCAGTACATCTGGAACTAGAAGTCCAACGTGAAGATAGAATCAAGAATAGCATTTTGTATTTAGTAGATAGGGTAGGTTAGGTCCTTTTCTACTTGGATTTGTCAAGACTAGTGGAAGTACAAAATGAGTTAAACAATAATGAAGCCACCTTAAGACCAATTTTGAGAAAGCAAATCAATAGGAATAATGCTATTACAACCTTATTTTGTCATGTTATTGATCACTCTAATGATCAGATAGAGAAAAAATTTGATCAAGCCAATGATCTCCTAGATTTTTATCATAAGAGGAACCTATTGTGAAGAAGAATAAACAACTACTTTCTAAAATACCTTGTAAAAAGCTTTGATCTCTTTCCTCGTGCACTCAAAGGCATGGGCAAAAAAAAAAAAGAATGGGCCAATGAGTTAAAGGAATTAATGAATATCAAGTTGAATAAGGTGGTAAACAAAACAAATTACATCTAGTTTTCTAGGACCACTAAAGAATTTATTCTAGTAACATTATTTTTTAAATTTTTAAAGCAAGATTTTGTTGAAATAGAGATCATCAGTGAGGATATCTTGAAGAGAAAACATGAAATATTGAGTTTCAACTAGCCAGATGAGACACTTTTTGACAAGTGGATGGCATAATATTCTTAGCAACACAATTATTAAAAATGGAAATTGAAAAGGAAAATGTAGATAAATAAGTTGCTACAGAAAGGTATAATTGGTTGATAAACCAATCCAAATAGAAGAGAGAGAAATAGAGCACCAAACTTCAATAATAAACATGTATACCTAAAATGATTATTTGGTAGTAGAACAACCAATTATAATAAATATCTAGATATTAGAACTTGGTACAACACATGAGGAAGAGGCAGTCCCATAACTTGAGGAATAGAAAGAAAAACAAGATCAATCATCAACTAAAGTGGATGTCCAAGAAATATTGATTTGAAGAGTAGATAAAGTTGAATTCATGAGGTAAACCCTCTTGAATCTTGTAGAATTCAAAGTGAAGAAGAATT
Source organism: Cupressus sempervirens (assembly GCA_028749045.1). NCBI lineage: Eukaryota > Viridiplantae > Streptophyta > Pinopsida > Cupressales > Cupressaceae > Cupressus > Cupressus sempervirens. Next base: position 423,626,839 of record CM053792.1, read on the forward strand.
TTATGTCTCGTTAGTTGGCCCTTTTTTATTTGCAAATTGCCTATAATGGTGTCTAGCTATTTCCTAGGTTTTCTCACATCATAAGAGGTAGTTGAAATCATTGTTAAATTAGGAGCCAATAAAATGGTGACTATATTGGGGATCAATGAGATGAACTCATATCTAAAATGTTGGAGTCTCTACTATGAGTCACATATCTACAGTCATATACCTCTTATTTTATAAGCTTATAATTTGGTATTGATTACTTTTGAGTGACAAAACTTGAGAATTTGCAAAATCCTAGTATCACAGAAGCAATATGACATATAATTTGCTTGCATAGTGCCTTATTTCCCAAATAGAGTTTGCATTTCCCAAATTATAATATAAAAATATTTCTGCATCAGGCTTCTATTGTCAGATTTATTTCTAAAAGTTATTTTCTATCATCATTTTCATCTTAAAAGCCATTTAAAAATATGTCCCTTTATAGGGTGGCATCTTAGTCAAAAGGTTTTGTAGCTAGTGCTATATATTTTAAATAATTCTAACAAAAAAGGAAGATAAAAGGAAAAGTATAGGAACATTTACAAAGGCTAATTGAGAAGTGCCATTATACATAGAATTACCTCATGGGGATAAAAAAAAGCAAACCAAAAATAAGGTAAATCCTAATCCTACCTAGAACCCTAGAGGTGGTTTATTAGTACATTCTCAATACTCGTATGTGGTAGAGAGATAATCCTCTTCCTTAAATTATAAATTAGAAACCATTAGAACTTTGGGAGAGATGTTTACCATCCCATTACAAGAAGAAAGGGTTTATTATGATAAGAATGTATCTTCTATAGGTGATGTTCCTTTTAGACTAGATGTGGTAAATGAAATGAACCATAGGTTGGGATATGGGAATACTCTAAATAATTGATTAAACCCTAACAAATCCCATACATTGAAAGGAACCTTACAGATTTAGATTGCCTAGTTGATTCAGAGGCTAATTTTCCAAACCTAGAAGAATTATTCTTAGAGATTGAAGTCCTTAAGAAAAGGGTTGTTGAGGAAGAAGAAAAACATATACATTTGGAGAAAGATAAGGAACAAGTTACTATGAATAATCTCATTGAGAGAGATAACTTGCTTAGGATAATGGCTACCTTGTAGAAGAAAAATAAAATGTTAGAAGAGAAATATTATAATTACATCTAGATGTGTTTGGAGATATAGAAATGTTGAGGTCCAAAATTCAAGATCAAGAGCACCTTCTAAAAGAGAAGGAAGGACCTGTCATCTCCCAACTCCTGATAGAAACAATAATCCACCAAGATAACTAAGAAGGGTGGGGGGTGAATTAGTTATCCAAAAATTAAAACATTAATATTCCTTAAATAAACTTAACCATTCAACCAAAGTAATATCAACCATAATAAGATGCGGATAGATAATTACAATAGATATGTTAATTAGGGAAACCCTTGATTAGAGGGAAATCCTCAGTGGGAATGATGCCCACAACATGATGTACTAATATAAATATCCTTTGTTAGAGGGTGGACTCTATTAGGACTCTATTATAAAATTTAATACATATGAGTCCCTATTAGGAGACTTTAAATTCTTGTTAGGAGATTCCAACCCTATTAGGAGTTGTAGTACAATGTATGTAAGAAGATCCCCACTGTCTACACATGCAATTTAAACTACAAGAAAAGCTCACCACTCAAACATGCCATTTATTTTTATGTTCTTATTTCCTCTATTCTATCAAACAAGCCAATCCTTATTAGACATTGTAGACTAGGTCATGAACCTTAGATCCAAATGCCAAACCTCAGATCACACAATAGAACCTCGACAATGAAGTTTCCTTCACTTCCATTCTACTCTTCTCAACTTCACATTTTTCTCTCCTGCTACTTATAATTACTTTTGATTGATACCATTCCATGTTATGATTCCATATCATATGATAAAGGAAAATGTCCTTCCTTTATCTTGATTACATAAAACAATTCCCTAAGTTGGCTATTAGACCTTCTCAATTAATCATTATAGAACCACATTAAGGACATGTTACACTTAGCAATAACATTAATCTTCCACCTTGCAATTTGAATATCTTTATGTACACATAATATTATGATGAGCAAGCTTAGCCACATCAACAACAACATGTCTTCTTCATATCCTCAACCTCAATTCTTAGACTAGAAAATCTTCTATTAGTTATAATAAGTTTACCAGAACATGCCTTTGTAAACTCTATCTCAAAACAAACATCACCAAAAATTACATAACTTCTTCTAGACTTAACATTTTTTCATCTAATGTCAAATGCATATACTAGATACTCAAAAGTATCTCCCATAACCTCAGATAGTGAGAATACTTCACTAGATGTTCATACAAACTTGATCTTTCCATTGTTCTTTTGTCAGATACCACAAAAGACTGCTATGTTGACATTAATGAAAAACTCATTCATGAATGTAACATATCTTCATAGTAATATATCTACAATACTCTTCCATAGGAACATCATCAACATTCATGTTTCCAACAAATCCAACCCTACAAGCCTATTGAACCTGAAGTCATAGACTTAACTACGAAAAATTATGATAAAGTAAAGAAAAAGGTAGTAGGGATTTAAATAAATTATCCCTGAGTTCTTTCTAACAAATCTACAAGTCTCGCCATTCTAAAATTGATTGAGAATTAGGAAAATCCAAGAAAGAAAGAGAAGATCTAGCCAAAGAACTTGAAAAGATTGAAAATGAAACCCAAGCCACTGATACTAGAAGAAAAATATATTTCATCAAATCTAATTATACCTTATCATCTTAGCCTAACCTATCCTCACAAGCCATGCCTTCTATTCCTACTTATGGACCAGTAGTGACTAGTCAAAACATATCTCAATCAAAACCTTCTTCCTCTTTAGTAACTACCACTAGCCAAATACCTAATGTTCAACAACCACAAATTCCTACTCAAACTCAAGGGGTTGGACCGAGCACTTCAAAACTTGTTGGTTATCAAAGAAGAACTATATACATGGAGAAATATAATAAAATGTCTTCCATAGGCATCCATGGTTTCCCTTATCCTATTTCAAATGATTTAAGAGAAAAGGTTGTTAAATTTTCAAGCAATAATGATGTCACTAGTGAAGAACACCCAAGAAAATTTATAGGCATGCTTAATGACTATGAGATAGAGCATGAAGATGTAGTAATGAAATTGTTTATTTATTCTCATATTGAAGCTGCTAGGGGCTGGCTTAGAAGACTTCCCGATGAAAGTATCAACTCATGGAATGACATAGAGAAGATTTTCAAGGAATAAGATGGTGAAAATACAATTTCTTATTTTATGTTGAGCAAATTTAACAACATAAAGAAGAACCCTAATGAGTCTACATTTGATTTCAATGTGAGATTCCAAAAGTGGATGTACAAGTTGTTCAATGTGATGAGATTAAAGGAGGATGTATGTCTCACAACCTACTTTAATTCATTTGATAGTAATATGGAAAATACTCTAAGGGAAAAGGATCCTAGAACATTGAGGGATGCTTGTTAAATGGCTATAAGTATTAAAAATAATAGAAAAGCATTTGGTAAGTTGGGGAGAAGGGATGACCCAAAAGTATTCAATCCAAGGGGAAATAAGAAAGAAAGTGACAAATCTATTGCAACTAAGAATCATAAGGATGATACAATGGGCCAAGTCTTAAACCAACCAAAAAATCATACAAATAAGCAAAATACTAGTGATAAGACATAGTTTAATGCCCACTACAATAGGAAGCTTAAGATGCAAAACTTGTTGAGTACAATTGATTAATTGTGCATTATTTTTGATATTACACAAAATGTCATATCATACCAATTAGTGTATGCTAAGATCATTGGCCATTGAAGATAGTTTTTTGTGTCTATCAAGCATTTTAAATTTTCCTAGTTCATAAGATAGTATCTACCAAGTTCACTTAGGCATCAAAGGAAAGCTTGCGAAAGTTGAGTGTTAACCAAGCTCACCTATTTAATTAAGAAAATGTTGGATGGAACTAGTGTTAATTGAGCTCACTTGATTACCAAGGGAACTTTGCAAATATGTAGTGTTCACCCAATTCACTTGGCTAACATAGAAAAATCATTTTTGAGTTAGTGTCTACTAAGTAGGGTCGAATAATAAAGGATTTTATTATTTTGGCATATTGAGTTCAATTGATTTATCTGTTGGTTGTAGCCGACTAAGAAGATTAATATTATTTATTCTATTTTATATTAAAGCCAAATCAATAATATGAAAGATATAAATATAATGACAAGTTGAGGACTAGAAAATGTTTGTAGTGGAACATAATTGAAGATGTGATGATGTCAAGAGGAAGTGAATTGTAAGGATATGTAGAATATCCTTGCCGAGATGAAAAGATATATTCGATCAAGAAGGATCAAGTATACAAGCCAGAATTGAGATTTATAATTAGCAATTCTATTGTATCAAGAATTAGGTCATCTCATTGTTACTCTCTAATCATTCTAGCAGTGATCTAAAGCTCTTAACATAGTTGGCATAATAGCTATTTGTAAATCCTCTAACAAGGTGGCATTTCTATTGAAGTGTTTAAAGACCTCTAACAATGTCACTCTTAAAAAAATGATTAAATCCTCTAATAGGGTCACACCTAATAGTGTGTTTTGTAACCTTTAATAGGGTTGGCTCCTAATAGGGCTCACTTCAAAAGAGTGAAAATTAGTAACTAGTTACAATTTGTGATTTTTCCCAAATTGAGTTTCCACATTAAATCTTGGTGTCAAGTGTGTTCATGATATTTATCTTATGTGTTTGTAACTAAGTTAAAGTAATATTAATCATAGATAATATCTTAATGATTTTCATGTTATGCATTTTCTAAGCTATTTCAATGTTTACTGAGTTACAACATTTTTCTATGTGTTTGTCAAGCATCAATATAGCTAAGTTTTCATAGAGTGTTTTTGTACCAAAATCTAAGGGATCTAGAATTTATTTTAATAATAAATGATTCACCCCTCCTTTCTTAGTTACTCCTCTTATATTTCCAAAAATTGGTATTAGAGTGCTTGGTGCTTGTAGAAAAGGTTTTAAGGACCAAAGCTAAAGATTAGGATGTCTTACAGAAGAGAGATTCCCAAGTTGAACCGAGAAAACTTTGCAGCATGAAAAGGACTTATGAGGTTACATTTGGAAACTATTAGTGACTTAGGTTGTCAGTATCTTGATGATGAATACAAGACTCCTACTAGAACATTATCAGCTAAAGATATTTCTGAAAATAAAAATCATAACATCATGATGATTGACATTGCTTCTATTCTTAATTATGCTAAATTTGATGAAGTCAAAATCTCTACTACAACTTATGATATGTGTATTAAAATGAAAGACATCTATGGAGGAGATGATAATGTAATAAGAGATAAAGCTAAAAATCTCTAAGGATAATTTGATCAGATGAAGATGAGAGAAGATGAAAACATTGCAAAATATGTTGAGAGAATTAAAGCAAATGTGAGTGCAATCAAAGCATTTGGAGGAGACATTGAGGACAAAATAGTTTTAAGTAAGCTATTTGAACCCTTCTTCCTATCTATACAATTAGAGTGTCTACTATTCAAAAGATGAGATGTGATCCAAATAGAAAAATATCTTTGGATGCTCTAGTTGGAAGATTGACAACTTTTGAGTTGGAAAACTATGATAACTATGTCCCTAGCTTTAAAGGTATTGAGTCTACATTTGAAGCAAAACTTTCACTAAAGAAAAAGAGTAAGAAATCAAACACCAATCAATCAAGATGTGAAGAACAAGAAGAAAGTTTAGATAGTGATCTTGAAGTTGTTGAAGCCCTACTTACAAGGAAATATTCTAAAGGCAAAGGAAAGTACAAAGGTAAGATACCTCTAATCTATTTTTTTTGTGAAGAAGTTGGTCACATTACTGTAAGGTGACCAAACAAAGAAGATAAGAATGAAAAGAAAAGTAATAAGTACAAAGGCAAGAAGGAAATAAAATACTACAAGGACTATAAGGAAAAAGGTAAGAAATCTTTTTTTTGGCTAAAGATTATAATAATAGTGAAGATGAAATGATATATATTGTTGTAAAAGATGAATCTGATGATGAAGGAGATAAAATGGAACTTATCTCTCATGTTAGCAAAAATGACACATGGATTATTGATAGTGTCTACTTAGATTGTATGAATGGAGACAAAACAAAGTTTGAGCACATGGAACATTATGATGGTCATAGTGTGAGATTTAGAAACAATGAACCTTGTTGCATAAAAGGAAAAGGATGTATCTCATTAACCAATGAACTTATATGTGCCAATGCTTATTGGGTTCAAGGACTAAAGCACAATCTACTTAGTGTGGCATAGTTGAATAACATTAGATTCATGGTAGAATTTATGAATGGGAAGGCCAAAATGCTAGATAGAAAAGGAAATATGGTTGGATCTAGAAAACAAACAAAAGGTAATCTATCCTATCTAATCTTAGTGAAAGTTCATGTTTTATTTATCAAGTAGGAGAAAGATAGTTATGGCACAAAAGATTATATCACGTGAATTTTGATAAAATTCTTATGATAAACAAAATTAGAAGAGTAAGAGGTATTCCTAGCTTGAGGAAACCTAATATGGGTCCATGCAAAAATTGTCAAATTGGTAAGATTAGAAAGACTAGTTTCAAAAGAAAGAACTATCATTCTGAAGAAGTCTTAGAACTTGTTCATAAAAACTTATGTGGACCTATTGAAATAGAGATTTTATAGTGGAGATAAGTTCTTCATTCCTTTTTTTGATGATTGTTAGAGAATAATGACTATAATGTATCTAAAAGAAAGATTTGAAATTTTTCAAAAATTCAAGTGGTATCTAGCAAGAGTAGAAAAAGAAACTAAAAAAGAAGTTAAAATATTTGAGATTAAATAGAGGCGGTGAATTTATTTTCAATGAATTCAATTAATTCTACATTGAAAAAGGAATCAAGAGATAGATACTAGCCCCTAGTACTCCTCAGTAGAATGGTATAGCTAAGAGAAGGAATAGATACATCATGGATTGTGCAAGAACATTAATGATAGAAAATAATGTTTGCAATCAAATACTAGAAGGAAGCAATCAATACTAGAATGCATACCTTGAACAGAATATAGTTGAAGAAAGACTCAAATCAAACTCCTTATTAACTATGGTATGGCTACAAACCTAATGTAAGTTACTTGAAAGTATTTGACAACAAATGTTATATCTTGAAAGAATCTAGGAAAGGTAAATTTGATGTCAAAGGTGATGAAGGAATATTCCTAGGATACTCCTACATAAGTAAGGCATAAAAATGTTTAAATTTGTCTACTCACAAAATCATAGAAAGTGTATATGTGAGAATTGATGAGTTTCCAAAAAGGAGTGAAGAAGAAAGCAACAAAGAGCCTGAGGATTACAAAAGATTTTTTTAGTATGAACATGATACCCTACCAAATCTATGTAGAAGATAGGAGGCTTCACCTCTCAAGTTCCCAAAATCTCGAACAACTAATGAGTTAAAATCAGTGCAATCCAAGTCACAGTCTAAAGGACCCAAGTTAGAGTCAAAAGCTACCAAGCTACTACTAGAGCAAACTAAGTTTGATGGATCCAAGTCACAAATAGTGGAATATGAGCTTAATACTAAAGTTATGATGAAATTAATGAAACAAAATCCAAATCCAAAGTACCTATGCTAGCAAGATATGTCAAAAGGAATCATGCACCTGACCAGATCATTAGAGACAAATTAGATAGAACAATGACAAGAAACAAATTAAAAGGTACATGTTTACTTGCTTCATTTGAACCTAGAAATGTTAAAGATGCTTTGGCTAATGAAAGTTGGATTGAAGTAATGAATGAAGAAATAGAATAGATAGAGAAGAATAAAACTTGATATCTTGTTCCTAGACCCAAGAATAAAAATATAATCAGCACAAAGTGGGTATTCATAAATAAGCTAAATGAACATGGAGAAGTTTCTAGAAACAAAGCAAGGTTGGCATGTAAATTTTACTCTCAAGAAGAAGGTATTGATTATGGTGAAACTTTTGCTCCTATTGAAATATTAGAATATGTTAGAACTTTATAGCATAGGTAGATCATAGAGGCTTTAAATTTATCAAACAGATGTAAAATTTGCATTCTTGAACGACATTCTTGATGAGGAATTTTTCATAGAAAATTTTGAAGGTTTCGTAGATCCTAGCAAATGAGCTATGGTTTGAAATTTACACAAAGCATTATATGGTCTTAAGTAAGCTCCCAAAGCTTGGTATGAAAGACTTCATAACTACTTGGCACAAATTGGTTTTCAAAGAACAAATGATTATAGTAGTCTATATATCAAAGAAGGGCCAGACAAGAAGATTGTGTTGGTAGAAATATTTATGGATGAAACTTTATTCACTAGAAATGATGACTTGTGCAAGGCATTTTCATAAGAAATGAGTAAAGAATTGAGATTTCTATGTTTGGAGAGATAAAATTCTTTGTTGGATTGTAGATCTAGTAGAAGAAAGATGGTATTTACATTACTTAATCTAAATATATGAAGGAGATATTTAAAAAATTGGAATGGAAGATTCAAGACCAATTGGAAACCCTATGACTACTAGATATAAGCTTTCCAAAAATGATGATTCCAAAGAGGTATATTAGACCATATACAAATCAATGATTGGAAAATTTCAATATGTAGTGCATATAAGGCCTAATATTGCATTAGCAATCAGTATGGTGGCAAGATTCTTAGAAAATCCAAAGAAAATCACATGATGGCAATCAAAAGAATCATGAGATATCTTAAAGGTACTAAAGACTATAGTTTATGGTACAAAATAAGAGGCAATTTTTATTTAAAAGTATTTACAAATTTTTATTGGGTAGGAAGTATTGGTGACAGACTGGTGGAGCATTCTTTCTTGATAAAAAAACTAGTGTCCTGGACAAGCAAGAAATATAATTGTATTTCTCAATTCATGGAAAAAGTAGAATATGTGGTAGTAGTAGTTAATTATTCTATTATTGTTTGGTTAAAACAAATATTGGTAGGTGTGAAGATAGAGATCAAGGATCTAGTGGTTATATACTGTGATAACACTATTGCAATTAATATATCAAAGAATCTAGTGATGCATTCCAAAATAAAACACATTTCTATAAAATATCATTTTTTGACAGAATTGGTATAAGATAAAGAAGTCAGATTGGAATACGTAAATACGAAAGAAAAAATTGTAAACATATTCACCAAGTCATTACCTAAGGATACATTTATGTATCTAAGAGATATGCTAGGGGTCATTCCCCTATCTAAAGCTCACTAAATGAAGCTTAGTGATGCATCAACAAGAGCATGTTGAAGATTAATCAGTTGGTGCATTATTCACAAAGGGCATATTGAAAATGAATAAGTACATAAGGCCCATCGATATTCATTGAATATTTTATTTGGCATGAGATGTCAAAGAGGGAGAAATTTGTTGTCATATCTCATAGAAATTTTATAAAGATGAATGTGTGTGTGTGTGTGTGTGTGTGTGTGTGTGTGTGTGAGAGAGAGAGAGAGAGAGAGAGAGAGAGAGAGAGAGAGAGAGATGTGAAAAAGAGAAAATTAACTTGATCTAATATCAAAGACAAAGTTTACTATCATAAGTTTTTTTGGCAGAGGGAGAAACTAAAGGCAAAAGGAGTTGAGACTAATAGAGGGAGTTCTCATGGATAAGAATTAGAATGAAACTAAGGATATGTTCATTACTTTATTCTTATGCTAAAAATCTCATTATATTATGATATGTTGTGTTGTCATCAATGCCAAAGAGAAAGATTGTTGAATACAATTGAATAATTATGTATTATCTTTGATGTTACACAAAATGTCATATCATTACCAGTCAATCTATGTTGAGCTGACTCAAACATTGAAGATGGTTTTCTATTTTGTTTGGGCATTCTAGAGTTTTCCTAGTTTAGAAGATAATATCTTCCAAGTTCGCTTGGGTGTCAAAGAAAAGTTTACAAAAATTGATTGTTAACCAAGCTCACTCGGTTAATAAAGGAAATGTTGGATGGAACTAATGTTAACCAAGCTCACTTGGTTACTAAAGGAACTTTGTGAATATACAGTGTTGACTAAGTCCACTTGGTTACCATAGGAAAATTGTTTCTAAGTTAGTGTCTATAGAGTAGGGTTGGCTAACAAAATATTTTCTTGTTTTGGCATATTGAGTTCAATTGATTTATCTATTGGTTCTAGCCAACTGAGAAGATGAATATCGATTATTCTAAGTTATATTCAATCCCACTTGACAATATGAAAGATATAAATATAAGGTCAAGATAAGGATTAGAAAGTGTGTGTAGTGGAAAATAATTGAAGATTTGATGATGTAAAGAGGAAGAAAATTGGAAAGATAAGCAGAATATCCTTGTTGAGATGCAAAGATACATTCAATCAAGAAGGATCAAGTAACAAGCCAGAATTGAGATCTGTAATTAGTAATTCAAATGCATCAAGAATTAGGTCATCTAATTGTTACTCTCTAACAATTGTAGAAGTAATCTAAATATCTTAATACAGTGGGCTTAATAGCAATTTATAAATACTCTAGCAAGGTGACATTTCTATTGAAGTGTCTAAATAGTAGTAAATTTGGACCCAATTTTCCACCAATTTTAGTTGAAATTTTGACCTATGTTCATCACTATTTTTCTTGTCAAAATTTTAACCAAATTGCGGGTTGGTCAAAATTTTGATGAATACATTCATCAAAATGTTTTTGTTTCTGTTGAGATCAACAAAAATAAAGACATTTTGATGAATGTATTCATCAAAATTTTGACCAACCTACAATTTGGTCAAAATTTTGACAAGAAATATAGCAATGAACATGGGTCAAAATTTCAAACAAAATTGGTCAAAATTTGGGTCTAAATTTAATAGTGAAAGACCTTTAACAAGGCCACTCCTAACAGGGTGATTAAATCCTCTAGTGTCACACCTAACAATGTGTTTTTCAACCTTAAATAGGGTTGGCTCCTCATAGGGCTCACTTCAAAAGAGTGAAAATCAGTAACTAGTTGCAATTAGTGGTTTTCCCAAATTAGATTTCCATGTAAAATCTTAATGTCAAGTGTGTTCATGCTATTTCTTTTATGTATTTGCAACTAAGTTAAAGTAATATTAATCACAGATAATATCTTAAATATTTTCATGTTATGCATTTGCTGAGCTATTTTAGTGTTTATTGAGTTACAATATTTTTTTGTGTTTGTCAAGCAGCAACAAAGTTAAGTTTTCATAGGGTTGCTTTGTACTGACATTTAAGGGATTTGGGATTTATTTTAGTGGTAACTAATTAACCCCTCCACTCTTAGTTACTCCTTCTATATTTCCAATAGATCTATCCCTATATAACATACTAGAAATGTGAAAAACCTATTTCTAATCTTGCTCAAGGTTCTAAAGATAAAAGTACACCATATTCATTACAAAGAAACTCTATGAATGTGATAGATGATGTACTTTGGTGCATTGTATGCCAATCTCCTCATTCTCCTAACTATAATGCAGTTTCTCAATCATTTTTTATAAATCAGCAAGCACAAAATGAAGAAGGAGAGGAAGAAAAGAATGATGAGGATGTAGAATGCAACATGATAAATGATATTGTAGATTAGAGAAATGTATATCAATTGTATTGTCAACAAGATTTTTTAGATAGTGAAGATTAAGATCAAGACATTATGTGCAATGTGATGTGAGGTGTGGATCACATGAATTTGAGAGAACCATCAAATGAGGAGATTGATAAAATTACCATAGAAATGATAGCCTGATGCCGGAGCATCTAGAGGTATAAGAGCAATCCTGTGTCACCCAAAAAATGTACTTAGACTTAGTTTCTGTTTCATGTCTTTACATTTTTGGATACCCATTTGGCTCAAATAAAGGTTCCAACCCTCATTGTTCAACTATTAGTGCGTTTGAAAATTCCAAAAAAATAGGAGCATGTATTTGGGCCATCATTTCGGTAAACTAGAAGGTGTGAATTGGCCAGATGAATGTAATCATGATTTAGAGAATTCCAAAAAAAGAATCAGGTCAATAGGCCCCACGGTTTCAAAGTTATTGCAATTTTTCAGGTTTTGGAGACCTCCTAAGAATACTTCAAAGTCAGGTTTGGGGCATTAAATGACCTCGAAAAGGGTCAAAAAATGGGAGACAAGCTAAGCTCATCCATAGGGCTATAGAGCGCTTCGAGAGCTTTCTGAAAATGTAAACGGTTCGTCAATCGGAGCTACGGTTCAAAAGTTATGCCTCTTGGAAGTTCAGCTACCGTTTCTGGATTCTTCTAGATTTGCACCAACTTCTAACGCAGCTTCTGGAACCTTCTTTTTTTTCGGTGGATGCCTACTAGCACTTTCTAGAATGTACTCCTAGTCCTTAACCCTTTGGGGTCTATTTAAGGAGATTTTTGGCATTGTAAAAGGCAGTTCGGATTGGAGCTTGAGAGGAGGTGCTAAAAGGAGAAATATTCTCCAAATTTATGCTATTGTAAGCCCGTAGGGCATGTTTTGAAGTTTATTTTCTCTGCACTATTTGTACTAGCTTATCTTCTTAGTTAATATAATTTCCCTTTTCTATTGTGTCCATTCTTTTGTTGGGTTGTGTCCCCATCAAGTGGTATCAGAGCGGATTTTCCTGACTGTGTAGACAGAGCGCCGACTGTGAGGCAGTTTGCACCAGGACTGTGTGGTTGTGGGTTCGAGTTAGAAGATGCCTCAACAAAGAGAGCATGGCGAAAGGGCTAGAGCTATTGATCCTGAGGAGGTTAGAGCCCTCCAGAGACAGGTACAAGCATTGCAAGAGGAGCTTCGTAGAGGAGAAAATGTTGCCGCAGAAGACAATAGTGAGGATGACAATGAAGAGGAAGTAATGGAAGTTGACGGGGAAGTTCTGAATCCTGTAGAGGAAAGGCTTTTTAGGCCCATTATTAAGTTTGGGAAAATACCTACAATTGAAGTGGGTATATTTTTGGGAAATTTGAAACCAGATGAGTTGATCGATTGGATCAATGAACTGGAAGAATACTTTGAGTATGAGGATATAAGGGACCCATATAGGGTTAAGTTTAAAAAGGCCAAATTGAAAGGCCATGCCAAAATCTGGTGGCAAGAAATTCAACTGGACAGACTTAGAAGAGGAATGGAGAAGATCACAAGATGGGATCGCATGGTGGAAAAATTGAAGAAGCAGTTCATTCCTGTGGACTACGAGCTTGATCTGTTTAAGAAGATGCATGGGTTAAAGCAAGCAGGAAGATCAGTCGAAGAATATATAGAGGAGTTTTACCGACTCCTGATTAGAGTGGGGCATGCGGAAGAAAATAAGGAGAAGGTTGCTCATTATATCAGTGGGTTGCGACCTAGCATCCATGAGGAATTAAGTCTGGTAAGAATGACCAGCATTGAAGAAGCATACCAGTTTTCCCTACGAGTTGAAGAGAAGCTGAGTAAAAGGTTTGAAGGAAGATAAAGAGGGCACGGTCAAGGAGGAAGGGGAAGTGGTAGATCATCTGGAGGCCGCAATGAAACTCAAAAGAAAAATGAAGATGAGGGTACTAGTAGGAACCAGAGGAATGAGGATTTCAACCACTCCCGTGATCAAGACTTTGGAAATGAAAGAGGAAGAGGTAGAGGACGTGGACAAGGAAGAGGAGGCTTTCGTGGTACCTATTTCCATTGTAATGAAGAAGGTCATCATGCCTTTGAATGCCCTCAACGACAAGGAAGGACAGATAGGAGAGCTAAGGGCCAAGCTAGGGTTGCTCATGTGGATGAGGATGCACAATCATCACATTCAGAGGATGCAGAAAGAGGAGAGACCTTGGTAAATGAAAGAGTCCTACTAAGTGGTGAGAATGAACCAGGACAATGGAGGAGTTTGTTCCATACCAGATGCAAGTGTGAGGATAAATGTTGTGATGTGATCATTGATGGTCATAGCACTGATAACTTGGTATCAAAAGAGATGGTCTCTAAGCTGAAGCTCAAGAGGGAGAAACATCCCTAGCCCTATCGGATTTCTTGGGTAAAAGATGATCATAAGGTCCTGGTAAGTGAACAATGTTTAGTAAAATTCAAAATTGGGAGTTACCATGATGAAGCTCTCTGTGATGTTATTTTGATGGATGTTTTCCATCTATTGTTGGGTAGACCATGGCAGTTTGATAGACATGCAATACATGATGGACATGCAAACACACTCTCTGACAAAGGATGGAGTTCGCCACAAATTGAAGCCCATGAAAAAGGAAGGTGAAAAGGTATGTAGCAGTGCTAGGATTTGTCTTGTTGATGGAAGGAAGTTTTTAGATGACATGAAACATCAGCGTATGTGCTATGCTTTGATTCCTAGGAAAGATAAAGAAGGTAGTAGTGAAATACCATTTGAAGTTTCAGATTTACTAGGAGAATTTGGGGATATTATCTCTGACAATGTTCCAAATGGATTGCCACCAGTAAGGCAAATCAGTCATCAGATAGATCTGATTCCAGGAGCTAGTTTTCCTAACAAGGCTGCTCACAGGATGACTCCTACTGAAACAGAGGAGCTAAATAGACAGGTTCAAGAGCTATTGAGGAAGGGCTTGATTCAAGAGAGCCTGAGTCCATGTGCAGTACTTGCAGTACTTGCACCAAAGAAGGATGGAGAGTGGAGGATGTGTATAGATTCTCGAGCTATAAATAGGATAACCATTAAGTACCGATTTCCTTTACCAAGGATGGATGATCTTATGGACTGCTTGAGTGGAGCTCAGTACTTCACAAAGATAGATCTGAAGAGTGGCTATCATCAGATATGGATTCAAGAAGGAGATGAGTGGAAAATAGCCTTCAAGACCAAGGAGGGTCTTTATGAGTGGTTAGTCATGCCCTTTGGATTGACGAACGCCCCAAGCACCTTCATGCGGCTCATGAATGAGGTACTTAAGAAGTTCTTGGGAAAATTTGTTATTGTCTATTTGGATGATATTTTAATTTTCAGCAAGACTTTGGAAGAACATTTACTGCATATTCATAGTGTCCTTGAAAGGCTAAGGGAAGAGAAATTGTTAATTAATCTAAAGAAGTGTGTCTTTGCAAAAAGGGAGTTAGTCTATTTGGGATTTTTTATATCACCTGAAGGTCTCAAAATGGATCCAAAGAAGGTAAAAGCCATCTTGGAATGGCCTACTCTAAGGTCTGCTATTGAGGTAAGATCATTTCATGGTCTGGTTAGTTTTTATAAGAAGTTTATTAAGAATTTCAGTGGCATATGTGCACCTCTAACTGATACAATAAGAGGGGATAGAAAAGAGTTCAAATGGACTACAGCAGCTATGAGAAGTTTTGAATTGCCGAAGAAGAAGGTGACTGAACAGCCTGTGTTGGCACTTCCAAATTTTAGAAAAGTATTACAGGTGGATTGTGATGCTAGTGGTAGCACTATTGGGGCTGTATTAAGCCAAGAAGGTAAGCCTATTGCATATTTTAGTGAAAAATTGAATGATGCAAAGAAGAAGTGTTCTGTTTATGATCAAGAGTTCTATGCAATAGTTCAGGCCTTAAAGAAATGGAGGCATTATTTATTGCCAAAGGAATTTGTTTTTTATACTGATCATCAGGCATTACAGTACCTAAATAGCCAAGGTAAATTGAATCAGAGGCATATGAAGTGGGTAGAATTCTTGCAGAGTTATACATTTGTGTTGAAGCATAGAAGTGGAAAATCTAACAGGGTTACAGATGCATTAAGTAGGAGACAGCTGTTGCTTACAACAATGCAGGTTGAAGTAGTTGGGTTTGATGAACTCAAGAATTTGTACCCCGAGGATCCTGATTTTGCTGAAGCATGGAAAACTTGTAAAGAACCTGTTGCTGTAGATAGAACCAAGTGGTTAGACTATTTGATTCGGGATGGCATGTTGTTCAAAGGTAGTCAATTGTGCATTCCAAGGAATTCAATGAGGGAAAATATGATTAAGGAGAAACACAGTGGAGGGATGGAAGGACATTTTGGTCAAGATAAGACCATTGCCATTCTTAGAGAACATTATTTTTGGCCTCAAATTACACAAGATGTGAAGAAGTTTCTACAGAGTTGCCAAGTTTGTCAAGTTGCCAAGGGGTTTAGTCAAAATACTGGCCTATATCAGCCATTGCCTGTTCCATCAAGGCCATGGGAGGACATAAGTATGGATTTTGTTCTTGGATTGCCAAGGACACAAAGGGGTAATGACTCAGTATTCGTGGTGGTTGATAGGTTCTCCAAAATGGCACATTTCATTCCATGCCACAAAACTCATGATGTTGTCCATATTGCAGACTTGTTTTTCAAAGAGGTGGTAAGACTACATGGTCTTCCAAGGAGTATAGTTTCTAACCGAGATACTAAATTTGTGGGGTATTTTTGGAGGACATTGTGAAAGAAGTTGAGAATAGACTTGAAATGTAGTTCCACGCATCACCCACAGACTGATGGCCAAACAGAACTGGTAAATAGAAGTCTGGGCAATTTGCTGAGATGTTTAGTTGGAGATAAGCCCAAGGGATGGGATTTGATTCTACCACAGGCAAAGTTTTCTTATAATAACTCTGTAAATAGGAGTACTAGAAAATCACCATTTCAAATTGTATATGGGAATAGCCCAAGGACTACACCAGAATTGAGGAAGATAGAACAAGGGGAGAGGACAAGTGCTGAAGCTGAGGAATTTGCTGAACACATCAAGCGTCTACATGAGGAGGTTCAAGCACACATTATCAAGATGAATCAAGAGTATAAAGCTAGGGTTGATCAACGGAGAAGACATAAGGAATTCCAAGTAGGGGATCTAGTCATGGTGCACTTACGAAAAGAAAGATTTCCAGTTGGTACTTACAACAAGCTAAAAATGAAGAAATTTGGCCCCTGCAAAGTTTTGAAGAAATATAACTCAGGAAATGCATATGAGGTGGAGCTGCCAGATGGTATTCACATTTCTCCCATTTTCAACATTGCACATTTAACAGAGTATCATGATGATGGTGCAGATGAGGAGCTAGTTTTAGAGCCATGTCCAATTCCTGCTTCTAAGAAGGAGGAGATAGAAGACATTCTAGATCATCGTGTGGGTAGGAGTACCAGAAACAGGCAGTATGAAGAGTATTTGGTCAAATGGAAAGGACAGCCGATCGAGGACTCAACTTGGATTTTAGCAGCTAAGGTTTCCCATTTGGGATTTCCTCTACCATCCATAAAGTGATAGGGTCACTTTTCAATCTACCCTAGGTGTCTGATGCAGGAGTATCAAGAGGTATAAGGGCAATCCTGTGTCACCCAAAAAAATTTACTTAGACTTATTTTCTATTTCATGTCTTTACATTTTTGGATACCCATTTGGCTCAAATAAAGGTTCCAACTCTCATAGTTCAACTATCAGTGCATTTGAAAATCTCAAAAAAATAGGAGCATGTATTTGGGCCATCATTTCAGTAAACTAGAAGGTGTGAATTGGCTAGATGAATGTAATCATGATTTAGAGCATTCCAGAAAAAGAATCAGGTCAATAGGCCACAGGGTTTGAAAGTTATTGCAGTTTTTCGAGCTTTGGAGACCTCCTAAGAATGCTTCAAAGTTAGAATTGGGGCATTAAATGACCTCAAAAAGGGTTGAAAAATGGGGGATGACCTAGGCTCCTCCATAAGGCTATAGAGCGCTTCGAGAGCTTTCTAAAAATGTAAACAGTTCGTCAATCGGAGCTATGGTTCAAAAGTTATGCCTCCCGAAAGTTCGGCTACCATTTCTGAATTCTTCTAGATTTGCACCGACTTCTAACGTAGCTTCTGGAACCTTCTATTTTGTTTGTGGATGCCTACTAGCACTTTCTAGAATTTACTCCTAGTCCTTAACCCTCCGAGGTCTATTTAAGGAGATTTCTGGCATTGTAAAAGGCAGTTCGGATTGGAGCTTGAGAGGAGGTGCTAAAAGGAGAAATATTCTCCAGATTTATGCTATTGTAAGCCCGTAGGGCATGTTTTGAAGTTTATTTTCTCTACACTATTTGTACTAGCTTATCTTCTCAGTTAATATAATTTCCCCTTTCTATTGTGTCCATTCTTTTGTTGGGTTATGTCCCCATCAAGTGATATCAGAGCAGGTTTTCCTGAGTGTGTAGACAGAGCGCCGACTGTGAGGCAGTTTGCACCAGGACTGTGTGGTTGTGGGTTCGAGTTAGAAGATGCCTCCATGAAGAGAGTGTGGTGGAAGGGCTAGAGCTATTGATCTTGAGGAGTTTAGAGCCCTCCAAAGATAGGTACAAGCATTGCAAGAGGAGCTTCGTAGAGGAGCAAATGTTGCCGCAGATGACAATAGTGAGGATGACAATGAAGAGGAAGTAATGGAAGTTGATGGGGAAGTTCTGAATCCTGTAGAGGAAAGGCTTTTTAGGGCCATTACTAAGTTTGGGAAAAGACCTACAATTGAAGTGGGTATATTTTTGGGAAATTTGAAACCAGATGAGTTGATCGATTGGATCGATGAACTGGAAGAATACTTTGAGTATGAGGATATAAGGGACCCAGATAGGGTTAAGTTTGCAAAGGCCAAATTAAATGGCCATTCCAAAATCTGGTGGCAAGAGATTCAACTGGAAAGACTTAGAAGAGGAAAGGAGAAGATCAAAAGATGGGATTGCATGGTGGACAAATTGAAGAAGCAGTTCATTCTTGTGGACTACGAGCTTGATCTGTTTAAGAAGATGCATGGGTTAAAGCAAGCAGGAAGATCAGTCCAAGAATATACATAGGAGTTTTACCGACTCCTGATTAGAGCGGGGCATGCAGAAGCAAATAAGGAGAAGGTTTCTCGTTATATCAGTGGGTTGCGACCTAGCATCCTTGAGGAATTAAGTCTGGTAAGAATGAACAACGTTGAAGAAGCATACCAGTTTGCCCTATGAGTTGAAGAGAAGCTGAGTAAAAGGTTTGAAGGAAGATAAAGAGGGTGCGGTCAAGGAGGAAGGGGAAGTGGTAGATCATCTGGAGGCCGCAATGAAACTCAAAAGAAAAATGAAGATGAGGGTACTAGTAGGAACCAGAGGAATGAGGGTTTCAACCGCTCCCGTGATCAAGACTTTGGAAATCAAAGAGGAAGAGGTAGAGGATGTGGACAAGGAAGAGGAGGCTTTTGTGGTACTTGTTTCCATTGCAATGAAGAAGGTCATCGTGCCTTTGAATGCCCTCAATGACAGGGAAGGATAGATAGGAGAGCTGAGGGCCAAGCTAGGGTTGCTTATGTGGATGAGGATGCACAATCATCACATTCAGAGGATGCAAAAAGAGGAGAGACCTTGGTAAATGAAAGAGTCCTACTAAGGGGTGAGAATGAACCAGGACAACGGAGGAGTTTGTTTCATACCAGATGCAAGTGTGAGGATAAATGTTGTGATGTGATCATTGATGGTGGTAGCATTGATAACTTGGTATCAGAAGAGATGGTCTCTAAGTTAAAGCTCAAGAGGGAGAAACATCCCCAGCCCTATCGGATTTCTTGGGTAAAAGATGATCATAAGGTCCTGGTAAGTGAACAATGTTTAGTAAAATTCAAAATTGGGAGTTACCATGATGAAGTTCTCTGTGATGTTATTTCGATGGATGTTTGCCATCTATTGTTGGGTAGACCATGACAGTTTGATAGACATGCAATACATGATGGACATGCAAACACATACTCTCTGACAAAGGATGGAGTTCGCCACAAATTGAAGCCCATGAAAAAGGAAGGTGAAAAGGTATGTAGCAGTGCTAGGATTTGTCTTGTTGATGGAAGGAAGTTTTAGATGGCATGAAACATCAGCGTATGTGCTATGCTTTGATTCCTAGGAAAGATAAAGAAGGTAGTAGTGAAATACCATTTGAAGTTTCAAATTTACTAGGGGAATTTGGAGATATTATCTCTAATAATGTTCCAAATGGATTGCCACCAGTAAGGCAAATCAGTCATCAGATAGATCTGATTCCAGGAGCTAGTTTTCCTAACAAGGCTGCTCATAGGATGACTCCTACTGAAATAGAGGAGCTAAATAGACAGGTTCAGGAGCTATTTAGGAAGAGCTTGATTCGAGAGAGCCTGAGTCCATGTGCAGTACTTGCAGTACTTGCACCAAAGAAGGATGGAGAGTGGAGGATGTGTGCAGATTCTTGAGCTATAAATAGGATAACCATCAAGTACCGATTTCCTTTACCAAGGATGGATGATCTTATGGACTGCTTGAGTGGAGCTCAGTAATTCACAACGATAGATATGAAGAGTGGCTATCATCAGATACGGATTCGAGAAGGAGATGAGTGGAAAATAGCCTTCAAGACCAAGGAGGGTCTTTATGAGTGGTTAGTCATGCCCTTTGGATTGACGAACGCCCCAAGCACCTTCATGCGGCTCATGAATGAGGTACTTAAGAAGTTCTTGGGAAAATTTGTTATTGTCTATTTGGATGATATTTTAATTTTCAGCAAGACTTTGGAAGAACATTTACTGCATATTCATAGTGTCCTTGAAAGGCTAAGGGA
The DNA here is from genome assembly GCA_028749045.1 of Cupressus sempervirens. Taxonomy (NCBI): domain Eukaryota; kingdom Viridiplantae; phylum Streptophyta; class Pinopsida; order Cupressales; family Cupressaceae; genus Cupressus; species Cupressus sempervirens. The sequence goes on from CM053792.1 coordinate 423,647,504, forward strand.
AGAGAAACTGTTAATTAATCTAAAGAAGTGTGTCTTTGCAAAAAGGGAGTTAGTCTATTTGGGATTTGTTATATCACCTGAAGGTCTCAAAATGGATCCAGAGAAGGTAAAAGCCATCTTGGAATGGCCTACTCTAAGGTCTGCTATTGAGGTAAGATCATTTCATGGTCTGGTCAGTTTTGACAGGAAGTTTATTAAGAATTTCAGTGGCATATGTGCACCTCTAACTGATACAATAAGAGGGGATAGAAAAGAGTTCAAATGGACTACAGCAGCTGTGAGAATTTTTGAATTGCCGAAGAAGAAGGTGACTGAACAGCCTGTGTTGGCACTTCCAAATTTTAGAAAAGTATTACAGGTGGATTGTGATGCTAGTGGTAGCGCTATTGGGGCTGTATTAAGCCAAGAAGGTAAGCCTATTGCATATTTTAGTGAAAAATTGAATGATGCAAAGAAGAAGTATTCTGTTTATGATCAAGAGTTCTATGCAATAGTTCAGGCCTTAAAGAAATGGAGGCATTATTTATTGCCAAAGGAATTTTTTTTTTATACTGATCATCAGGCATTACAGTACCTAAATAGCCAAGGTAAATTGAATCAGAGGCATATGAAGTGGGTAGAATTCTTGCAGAGTTATACATTTGTGTTGAAGCATAGAAGTGGAAAATCTAACAGGGTTGCAGATGCATTAAGTAGGAGATAGTTGTTGCTTACAACAATGCAGGTTGAAGTAGTTGGGTTTGATGAACTCAAGAATTTGTACCCCGAGGATCCTGATTTTGCTGAAGTATGGAAAACTTGTAAAGAACCTGTTGCTGTAGATAGAACCAAGTGGTTAGACTATTTGATTCAGGATGGCATGTTGTTCAAAGGTAGTCAATTGTGCATTCCAAGGAGTTCCATGAGGGAAAATATGATTAAGGAGAAACACAGTGGAGGGATTGCAGGACATTTTGGTCAGGATAAGACCATTGCCATTCTTAGAGAACATTATTTTTGGCCTCAAATTACACAAGATGTGAAGAAGTTTCTACAGAGTTGCCAAGTTTGTCAAGTTGCCAAGGGGTTTAGTTAAAATACTGGCCTATATCAGCCATTGCCTGTTCCATCAAGGCCATGGGAGGACATAAGTATGGATTTTGTTCTTGCCAAGGACACAAAGGGGTAATGACTCAATATTCGTGGTGGTTGATAGGTTCTCCAAAATGGCACATTTCATTCCATGCCACAAAACTCATGATGTTGTCCATATTGCAAACTTGGTTTTCAAAGGGGTGGTAAGACTACATGGTCTTCCAAGGAGTATAGTTTCTGACTGAGATACTAAATTTGTGGGGTATTTCTGGAGGACATTGTGGAAGAAGTTGAGAAAAGACTTGAAATGTAGTTCCACGCATCACCCACAGACTAATGGCCAAACAAAAGTGGTAAATAGAAGTCTGGGCAATTTGCTAAGATGTTTAGTTGGAGATAAGGCCAAGTGATGGGATTTGATTCTACCACAGGCAGAGTTTGCTTATAATAACTCTGTAAATAGGAGTACTGGAAAATCACCATTTCAAATTGTATATGGGAATAGCCCAAGGACTACACCAGAATTGAGGAAGATAGAACAAGGGGAGAGGACAAGTACTGAAGCTGAGGAATTTGCTGAACACATCAAGCGTCTACATGAGGAGGTTCAAGCACACATTATCAAGATGAATCAAGAGTATAAAGCTAGGGTTGATCAAAGGAGAAGACATAAGGAATTCCAAGTAGGGGATCTAGTCATGGTGCACTTACGAAAAGAAAGATTTCCAGCTGGTACTTACAACAAGCTAAAAATGAAGAAATTTGGCCCCTACAAAGTTTTGAAGAAACATAACTCAGGAAATGCATATGAGGTGGAGCTGCCAGATGGTATTCACATTTCTCCCATTTTCAACATTGCACATTTAACAGAGTATCATGATGATGGTGCAGATGAGGAGCTAATTTTAGAGCCATGTCCAATTCCTGCTTCTAAGAAGGAGGAGATAGAAGACATTCTAGATCATCGTGTGGCTAGGAGTACCAAAAATGGGCAGTATGAAGAGTATTTGGTCAAATGGAAAGGATGGCCGATCAAGGACTCAACTTGGATTTTAGCAGCTAAGGTTTCCCATTTGGGATTTCCTCTACCATCCATAAAGTGACAGGGTCACTTTTCAATCTACCCTGGGTGTCTGATGCAGGAGCATCCAGAGGTATCAGGGCAATCCTATGTCACTCAAAAAAATTTACTTAGAATTATTTTCTATTTCATGTCTTTACATTTTTGGATACCCATTTGGCTCAAATAAAGGTTCCAACTCTCATAGTTCAACTATCAGTGCGTTTGAAAATCTCAAAAAAATAGGAGCATGTATTTGGGCCATCATTTCAGTAAACTAGAAGGTGTGAATTGGCTAGATGAATGTAATCATGATTTAGAGCATTCTAGAAAAAGAATCAGGTCAATAGGCCCCAGGGTTTGAAAGTTATTGCAGTTTTTCGGGCTTTGGAGACCTCCTAAGAATGCTTCAAAGTTAGGTTTGGGGCATTAAATGACCTCAAAAAGGGTCAAAAAATGGGGGACGAGCAAAGCTCCTCCATACAGCTATAGAGCACTTTGAGAGCTTTTCGAAAATCTAAACGGTTTGTCAATCGGAGCTACAGTTCAAAAGTTATGCCTCCCGGAAGTTTGGCTACCGTTTTTAGATTCTTCTAGATTTGCACCGACTTCTAACGCAGCTTCTGGAACCTTCTATTTTGTTGGTGGATGCCTACTAGCACTTTCTAGAATGTACTCCTAGTCCTTAACCCTTCGGGGTCTATTTTAGGAGATTTCTGGCATTGTAAAAGGTAGTTCGGATTGGAGCTTGAGAGGAGGTGCTAAAAGGAGAAATATTCTCCAGATTTATGCTATTGTAAGCCCGTAGGGCATGTTTTGAAGTTTATTTTCTCTGCACTATTTGTACTAGCTTATCTTCTCAGTTAATATAATTTCCCTTTTCTATTGTGTCCATTCTTTTGTTGGGTTGTGTCCCCATCATAGCCCAATTGCATAGTACTTACAATCCGAGAAACATAATTGTTAACAATGTTGCTGGTAAGCCATTTGGTATTTCCATTAAAGACATCACTCACAAAATGGATGACAAGAACAAGAAAGATAATCCAGTGATAGTTAAAACCAAGGATAGTAAGAACAAAAAGTGGGAACCGAAATGGAAAGTGCAATTTCAAGGAGTTGAAATAGTCAAGGTAAATGTACAAGAAAAGAAAACTAATTCTAATGTTACCAAGCAAGTAGAGGAGCCTATTATTCAAGCCCTAAAATCTAGAGGTAATTTTGTTAAACCTACTATCTATGATCCTTTTCATATCATTACAATTTTGTCACAAACCACTGCCAAAGTTCCCTTAGATGATGTTTAGGATAGAGAAACACAAAAATAAGGCTTTATCTTGGTTAGGTGGGATAGGAAATAGTAATGTTGTTGAAAAAGAACCAATAGTCATGTAGTAGACACCATTTATAATAAAAGACAAAGAAGACATAGGGGTCATGTCCCAAATACCCCAAATGTATTTGGACAATTCATCTATAGCTTACATAGAAAACATTGATCCTTTCTTTCTTGGTATGGTCATAAATGGCAAAATTTTAAAAAATTGTATGATTGACTTAGGAGCATAAACATTGTTATGCTTTTCAAAATCATGGAATCCCTTTCTTTGAAAGTAGATACCAAACATGGTAGGTGTATAGAAATGGATGTAAGAAAGGTCCCTATAATAGGCACCATCAATGCATTACCTTTTGGATTAGCTACCTACCTTGATGTTGAGTTGACTATGACTATCTTAGTAGTTGAAATTCCTCCATAGAATGGAATGTTTCTCTCTAGAAAATTTCTCTCTAGAAAATGAAGTACTTTGATGGGAGGTAGCCTATATTGTGACTTTTTTATGCTAAATTTCACATATAATACAAAGATATAAAAATTGATAGAGAACCAAGAGTAACTCATATGTTAGAGGAAAACATTAGCAAAGATGCTACATGTTTCCTAGATATTGAGTTTAATACTTTCAAAGTTGAAATTACTATTCGGGATAATGAAAAGTCAGCCCCATTAATTTCAAAAGAGGTAAAAAAATTTATAGATTCAAAAATCCTTTGGGTCATGTACTTTGATGGGAAAATTTATAAAGATGGATCAGGAGCTAGATTTGTTTTCATATCTCCAGATAAGAATACTTTTAGGTATTCATTTACTCTAAACTTTGTATGTACTAACACTATTGTAGAATTGGTGTAGGAGCACCAACATGAGACATCAAAGTAATCTTTAGTATTAATAATTAAATTAAATTAATTTTGAATTGATAATGTCATTTTAAGTCAATGTGAATCACTATGTAAGGCTAAAAGAGCCTATTAGCTCTCCTAATATCACCTTCAATTGTTTATTTGATAAAATTTGTATAAAATAACCATGAAGTGGTAAATGATGATAAAATATATTATTGTTACATTCTAATATGTTTGGAATGTTATTGTGAAGATTGTAAATTCATTTGATTCATATGTTGCAAAAGTCATGAAATGCAACTTTTCAAAAGTTGTGAAAACACAAATGGGAAGTTGGATGGTCATAAGAGGAAGTTGAGTAGTTATAACTTCCAAATGAATGTGTAAAGGCTATAATTTTTTTTTTAATGTTAATTCATAGGTATGATGTAGATTTTAAGAAGGATTGGAAAGAATTGGAAGCATTTTGTTATCAAATCTTTGTTTCAATCTATTGTTTTGTTGTTGTGAAAGTTTTTCCTCTTGTTTTAGGTCTTGTACAAGCATGTACAACCTATAAAAGTGTATTTATATCATGTTAGTTTATAAAATTGAATAATATTTCCATTTATTTATTTTTGAGAAGATTTCATGCACTATTGAGGAAGTTATATCAAAGTTTTGGTGAAAACTATTTGTGACTACCCAAAACTCAAATTTACGCTAACTAATTTTGGGAACGTAATCAGAACTTTTTATTGCACAAATGGATCTTGTTATAAATTGGAGAAATTATATGTAATTACCCATTCTAAAATATTATTTTTTGGTATTGGTATTATTTTCAATAGTTTACAAGTTATTGATGAGTGTTTATGACTGTATTTTTCATGACTAAAATAGAGTTTATTTCACATGTGTTAATGTCTCTATCATGCTAAAGAAATTGTGTTGATCATTGAACTTTGTGGTTGACTTGGGGGTTCTTTTTTGGATTTCCATGATTCTTTACAAAGTTTTTCCTCTTGTTTTTAGGTCTTGTACCACCATGTACAACTTGATTAAAAAAAAAAGTATTTATATTATGTTAGTTTATTAAATTGAATAATCTTTCCATTTATTTTTTCTATATGATTTGATGCACTATTGAGGAAGTTATCAAAGTTTTTGTGAAAACCATTTGTAATTGCTCAAAACTCTGATTCATGGTGACCAATTTTGGAAAAAACAATCATAACTTTTTATTGCACCATTGGATCTAGATATAAATTTAGATAAATGATAGATAATTACCTATTATACAATATTAATGGTGGGATTGGCATTATTTTAAATATTTTAAGAGTTATTGATGACTGTTTATGACAATATTTTCATGACCAAAATAGAGTTGATTTCACATGTGTTGATGCCTCTATCATGTTGAAGAAATTATGTTGATTATTGAACTCTATGGTTGATTTGGGGGTTCTTTGTTTGATCTCCATGATTCTCTACATCAATAATATGAGGCACTTTTACTAGGATTAAAAGTGGCAGCAAATCATGGAATCAAGAAGTTGCATGTTATTGGTGACTCAAAACTAATTGTCTCTTAGATTAAGGAGACATATGGTTCCAAGAACAAGATGCTAAAATAGTACAGGAATTTTTTTTGGGATCAAATAGAAGCATTTGATTCTTTTGGCATTTCTTATATGGATAGAAACAACAATAAGATGTCTAACCTATTAGCTACTGTAGTAGTCAAACCAAATGACATATCATCTATTGGTGTGTCTAAAGTTGAGATGCAAAATAGGCCATCTATCCCTAATAACATTGAAAATTCTCAAGTCTTTGAAGATGATAAAGATATCTTAAACTTTATTTTAAATGAGGACAAGTACCATGGACAAGAAATGGATTGTAATACCTTGGATGAAATAGTGAATGAAAAAGAAACCATCTTTGGCTAAGAGATCTTGCAGCTTAAGACAAATAAGGTACCTAAAGGATTAGTAATACTAGAAAGTTTCTTTGATAATAAGGACTGGGTGCATTCAAAAGTAAAATATTAGAAGCCATGGGAGCTTGAAGAAATCAATCTAGCATTGTTGAATCTCCTAAAATGGTATACATTGGTAATACTTTATCCCCTGCAATTAGGAAGTCATTGATTGATCTAATGAGGAAATTTAGGCATGTTTTTGCATGGTCACATGATGATCTTAAGGCTTATAAGGAAGATCCTTTTTAACATGTAATACCTCTCAAAGAGAATGATAATCCATTTAGACCAAAAAGAGGCTTGTAAATCTCACTTTAGCCCATAAAATGTAGGAAGAAATTATGAAGCTAAGCGATGGGGGATCATCAAATCAATCAAAAATTCCTCATGTGTGTCAAACTTAGTACTAGTTAGAAAGAAGAATTGTGATATTAAGTTATGTGTTGATTTTAGAAACTTTAATATTGCATCCCTAAAGGATAATTAAGGATTTCTCAACATTGAAACTATGTTGTAGCAATTCACTGGTTTAGAGTTGATGTTAATGATGGATGACTTTTCAGGATATAACTAGGTCTTTTTGATGAGAAAGAACACTTTAAAATAACTTTCATTACTCCTTGGGGAACCTATGTGTATGTTAGGATGCCTTTTGGCTTGCTAAATGTAGGAGCAACATTTTAGAGAACCATGGATGTTGCATTTAAGAAATATATTGATAAATTCATGGTTGTTTATCAAGATGATCTAACAACATACTCAAAGAAGGTTGAGGACCATTGTAGAAATTTGGAAAAGATTTTTATCAAATCCTTGGAGTATGGAGTTTCATTAAACCCAAAGAAATGTACTTTTGAAGTGATAGAAGGGAAATTTCTTGGTAAAGAAGGAGTAAATATTGACTCTAAAAGAGTAACAACAATTGAAAAAGTCCCTAAGCCCAAAAATTTCAAAGGAATCCGATCTGTCTTTCAGCAAGTCAATTTTTTGAGGAGATTTGTAACTATTTTTTTGAGATCAATAGAACTATTGGTGTTTGAAAATGTTACCGGGTTTTCAATTATCCCACTGAGAAACTAACATATCTAGGGGCAGCTAACTCCCATTTTCAATATGCCATTTCTAACAACATGCCAACTATAAGGCATGACCCTTCTTCTACTTAAAGCTCTACTAAACCTAGGTGGGTAGACCTCATATTCAAATGATATCGTACCAGTGCAAAAACATATCCCTAAATCTATTAAGCAGATTTTACCCTTATTTCTCCTAATGACTCATGAAATGACACAGATCTACAATAGCTAATGCAAAGCTATGAATCTCATAAGTTGAGTGAGGGTTAGACATTTAGGTCCTTCAACATAAAATGTAAAGATCATTTGATTAATAATGTTGAATTCAGCAAAACCTCAGATATGCAGCAGTAAGACCTAATGATCTTGTAATTGATCAGTGCTTTAACCATTAGGGAAATCCATGAATCACAAACATACATATGAATATCTGAGACATATGTGCATCTTCAGATATCTGATCTATCTATTCAACTTGTAAATAGACATCTATGTTAAGTTTAAATCTCATTCTTACTTGATATCCTCCTTAATAAATCTGCAACCCTGTTGATTTCTATGAAGCATTTACACAATTCCTTGAATTATCAACAACAATGAAACAACATACAACCTTAAGGGACTACAACTATAACCTAGGCTCTTTTTTCAAAGGTCATAAAACATTACAACTCACTAAGAATGGAGATAAGATTCAACTAAAATTCAATCATCTGCTACTCTTTGTATTATTTCCTTGAAATTATACAATCATATACATGAAATGAAAGACATGAAACAACCTAACAGATTTGAACTATCTGTATATTCCTTCCTACTGCTATTCATACAAGAGAGAATTGCTGAAGAATGAAGGTGGAATCATAGTTTTGGATCCAAAGAAGTGGTCTCACAAAATGACTGAAAATTTCCTACCAACAATGGTCTTACAGTAACAAAAACTAGAACCCTTACAATAGATGAGAAAAAGAAAGATACAGGAGAAGCAATCCCATATTTTATCAAAACATGACATCTGTCTAGCTAGAAAACCTTTCCAATAGGTTAAAAACATCTTTCTAATCTCTCCCCCCAACTGGTGAATCAAATCTTCAATCATTTATCCTCCACCATCACAAAATATCTGAGATATTTGATTTAACAAGTAACTGATTTGATTCCTAATTTGAACTCATAACAATAGCATAAAATTAGTTAAAATTGAACTCTAGAGGGATGAGAACATTTCCAAAAAAAAATTTGGCATCAAAAGACTCCAATACATGTTCCCCAACTGATTCTAATGCTCCATGATGAATTATGTCCCTTTTATTGAGAGTTCCCTAGAAATTGAAAATCTACTTATAGACTAAACAAGTGAAGACCTATGCATAATTTGACCTCAAATTTGAAAAATTTAGCTTCTCTCGATTCCAACGGTATATGATAAGGCATACTTCAGACAAAAATTGCCCCCTAGTAGCAATTTGAAAATTAGACCCCTGAACTGTGAACAGGCTTTAAAAATGAAAAAAAATTAAAATTCCTATAGTTTGAACTATACAAACTTAAAATTTATTCAAATCTTTTCCACATGCATTTGAAAATTTTTTGAATTCTCACTTTAAATTCATTTTTAAACTGCCCCCTTATCTCTCCAATCTTGTGATGCCACATGACAGGTCCCTATTGGCTCAGACCCATCTTGAAATATTTTGAGTTAATAGATTAATTAATTAATTAGTCCATTAATCCCTCTTCTCTTACATTCTCACGAGATTAATATTTTATTAATTTTTCTCACATCTCGTAGCTCTAGGACCCTTTCTCATCTTCATTTCCACCTCTATGCTTTCAATCCCCATTTATGCTTATATGTGAATGATATATGAATATTTTATTTATATCTCATTCCATCCTTCTCCCATAGTAGTGGAGCCTTTTAAATCTTACTTCCCAACCCTACATTCATCTTTGATATTTCAAATCCTTTATGCCTTTATGTTTCACCCTTTATGCCTTTACACGCATGCATTTTTGTAAGAGCGAAGGCCTTTGAAATTTGCCTTATGTTCTCACACTCAGCCTCTTACTTTACATCCTTATGCTCACACGTATCACCGGAGAGCTTTGCAAATTGTTTTACGACTATATAGGGTCTTTGTTTTTACAACACCATAGAAACTTGGAAAGAAACTTTCGCTCATATGCATGAAGCCCTCCCGTAGCATCGAGACTCTTTGAAATCTCAAGCTCCACTTACATGAATGGAGCATAACCCTGACCTCCACTTACACAAATGGAGCGTAATCTCAAAAGCTTATAATTTTGGCTTTACACTCACATGCGAGCTTGAGCTTTCAATGAGTTGACCGTCAAAATATTATATGCCACATGGCAGGTCCCTATTGGCTCAGACCCATCTTGAAATATTTTTAATTAATTGATTAATTAATTAATCAATAAATTAATCCCTCTTCTCTTACATTCTCACGGGATTAATATTTTATTAATTTTTCTCACATCTCATAGCTTTGGGACCCTTTCTCATCTTTATTTTTGCCTCTATGCTTTCAATCCCCATTTACGCTTATACGTGAATGATATATAAATATTTTCCATCCTTCTCCCATAACAGTGGAGCCTTTTAAATCTTGCTTCTTGACCCTAAGCTCATCTTTGATATTTTAAATCCTTTTATGCCTTTATGTATCACCCTTTACGCCTTTATACTCATGCATTTTTGTAAGAGCAAAGGCCTTTGAAATTTGCCTTGTGTTCTCATGCTCAGCCTCTTACTTTACATCCTTATGCTCACGCGTATCACTAGAGAGCTTTGCAAATTGTTTTATGACTATACAGGGTCTCAGTTTTCACAACACCATAGAAACTTGGAAAGAAACTTTTTCTCATACGCATGAAGCCCTCCCATAGCATCAGGACTCTTTGAAATCTCTACCTCCACTTACACAAATGGAGCGTAACCCCAGACGCTTATAATTTTGGCTTTACGCTCACATAAAAGCTTGAGCTTTCAATGAGTTGACTATCAAAATATTGTCTTTGACCCCATGCCTACGGGCCCCTCCACATGCATTAGGCAATCTTTCAACATGTCTCTTGAGACACTCAATGCTATTGTTTTGTTCTTTTTAAAACATTTAAAGACCCTCCACCCACTAAATGTGGGACAAAACCTCAGAATGGCTCTCCACTAACAGTGACCCTACACTTATAACCTATAGGTTCTTCTTTAATGGCACGGCTTATTCTACCCATGCAATGTTTTTTCCTTATACTTTGCATGGCCATAGCCCTGATGGCATCTTCCCATTCAACTGTAGCTTCTTCATGGCTCCCAATTTTAACATGGTGCCTCCATTGACTGTGTAGATTCCCTCTATGTTTGTTGGACTACATGGAAGTCTTTTTTATTACCTGCAGCATCCATCTTTTGATTGACTAGCTTCATTTTATGTGATGACTTCTTCCCTGTTTTAGTGCATATGCTTTTCTTTAATGTGCCTTAGCGTGAATGACTTTACTTTTGCATTGGTAGCTCTTATGTCTTTTGAGAATCCTCTATTTTTTAATAGGGATATCCTTCTTATTCATAGGCCTCCCTAGGTCTATTCATGTTAGCCTACACTTTTACTTTGTATGATGCATGGATTCTCCACTTTAGACATCTTGCCCTTTCTCCTTTGACTGCGCGTGAGCTTCTCATGAAATGGCATGTGGCTGCTTGTTTATAGGCATGGATTTCTTGGATGTGGGCATTATTATCCTTCAATTGGAGTTCCTCCTACAAATCATGTGGATCTCATTTAAACATGATGCAGGCTACTTTTCAATTGGCATGGGATTATCTTTTGTTTGACAACTTTCTTTAGCTGATGGCATAATCTTCCCTATTCTTGCTTTGTTCATAACTTCCTTTGTTCTTAACTGGCAGCCCTATGCATAGATTTCCCTTCAATTAATGGTGGCCTGGTCATTGTTGGCATTTTCTTTCTCTTCAATGATGTTGATCCAACTTTTTCATGCATTTTTTATTGTTGGAACTCCACTTTCATGTGTGAGCTCCCTCTGGTCATGCACTACTTATATGTTAGCCAAAAAACCTTCATATTTGCTGGCATATTCTGTTAGAATTATTTAGAATAACTAAGAGGGGGGGTGGGGGTGAATCAGTTATTCAAGGTCCAAATGCCCTATTAATGCCTTTTTACTACCTTTAATAAATCCATACACTTTTCATTCATCCAAACTTAAATCAATCATATAAGCAAGTTACAGTAAATCAACATGCAAGATCAACACATGACATAATGCTTTACGTGGAAACCCAATTTGGGAAAAACCACCAGTAACATGCTACTTGATTCTCACTCTTCTGAAGTGATGCCCTGTTAAAGGCTTACAACACACTGTTAAATGTGACCTTGTTAGAGGATTTCACCAAATTGTTAAGAATGGGCCTGGTTAAAGGTCTTTAGAACATTCTCTTGGAATGTCACCATGTTAAAGGATTTATCTTATGGCTATTAAACCAACCTAAGTCCATAGGATTTAAACTTACTGTTACAATTGCTAGAAAGTAATGATAATGGTCTTTTGATCTGATATAACTTACAACATACTTTTCAGATTTTAGATCACACTCTCAGTTCAATCCTTATGCTTGGCTTTAATTACTTCAGCTCAGACTGCTTGTCTTCCTCTCAAGCTTCATCTCCTTGAGTCTTCTTACTCATTCTACCAATGCAATCATCCCTGTGGTCATCTATTCAAACAGAATTCTTGTGTTGTCTTCTCCCTTAGCACTTTCTTCAGTACTTCATTCTTTTATGCTTGACCACCTCTCTCTCTCCTTTTTAACTTGTGTCTTCTTAAATAGAAAACTGATTTTCCTTTGCCACTCAATTCTCCCTCTCCAATTTTAGGGTTTCAAAATAGATTAGGTAGGATACAATGTATCTACCCCATATCTTGTTCTCTTCTAGAAACTTTGCCAATTATATCCTTAAAAACATTCTACATGGTGTTCTGTGCCACCAGCTCATCATTCTTATCTTCCTTTTTAATTTACAAATTTCTAGATAACAACCTTGTCAGCTTAGATCTGGTGAATCTTAGATTTCCAAAATAATGCAGCAACTTGGCATTATTGAGTTACTAGTGCTTAGCACCTCTATGTTACTCGACACCTATACCTGCTCGGCACTTGGTTCTGCTCGGCACTTGGTTAACTTTGTGTCACTCGGCATCTGAACTTGCTCGGCATCTGAAGTTTACTCGGCATCTAATCTTGCTCAACATCTGAAGTTTACTCGGCATTAACTAGGAATTTTCTCGGCTCTTACTAGCTTGCTCGGCTCCTTCTCTCTAATGAATTTAGTTGAGCTTTACAAAAGACTTAGCTAAAGCCTTAAATCTTTGATATGTTCTAGTGTGCCCATTCTTTGTATCTTATAGTATGTCATCAAATACACTTCTTCATCAATGGCTTAGCTGATCCTTGTACTTCATTACAACATCATAACTTCAACCTTTCTCTAGGTGTTTTGGTTACATCTTATTGATTGTCTCCTCCTTGACAATCAACTAATTGATAGTATTTGGATCACTAAAGAAATTGTCATTCCTGCAAGTAGCAAGTTTGACATCAATGACAAAAAAATGATTGAGGACATTCTTTACCAGTTCCATATATTATTCCAACAACTTTACTTATGATCATTTCAATCATTTCCAACATATTCCTACTCACATTTGCATGAGGATCCTTTAACTGTATGGGTGTCTTGTTTTTTGCAAGTGTGGACTTCCATTATTCAATGGCATTGAACTACTTTTCTTTATTGGATGGCTTACTCAACATGCTACCTGCTTCTTCACACGTAGGCAAAATATGAATCATTAATAAAGCATAACTTTGGATCTTCTCCAAGCTGCTTTCTAGCTATGTTGAACAGATGGCAAAGGGCCTCCACACTCTCCTCAGCTAGAGGAGCTTTTAAATCCTAATCCAATAATTCTTCAACACAATGATGAACAAATTTTTCTAGAATCATCTTTTGTTTGAAAAACTCTCCTATAAACATTATACTTCCCAGAGTGTGAAGCTTAGCATTTTTCTCTTTGTCTTGACATTCTACCTCTTGCTTTAGAGCCATCATCTATTTGATTTCATTCGACAGAGCATTCGCACCTTCAAATGCTTCTTGACACATATTTAGCAAAATCTACCTATGGTTATGTCACCACTAGTTATTCACCTTTTGATCATATGCCTAATTTTTCCATGATGTTATTAAATTGCCTCTTTGCTTTGACACTTGTCACTATATCTTATTTTGATTATATGATATGCAGTGAGTGAAGTCTACATTGGAACATCAAGAAACAATTGACTTGCAATGGAGCAATACCTAGGATTATCTTTATGAAGTAAGAAGGCATTTTCCATCCCACAGCTTTGTTCCTCTACCTCAACTTTCAAATCTAGCCCTTGAAGTACTCTCGTCTAATAATCATCGTAATAATCATGAGCATCTTGTCTTTAAATATTTTCAATCCTGTGACAACTTATCAAATTGGCGAAAAAGGTCGAGCCCCAAAGTGGGTCTGGCTAAAAAAAATTTTGTTTTCGAACACCTAAACTGGAAAACTGATCCATTCATCACCTAATACTGATTTAAACCAAGTTTGATCACTGAACCATCAATTAAAACTCATTTTATCACTTTCTTGCAAACTGTCAATTTTGCATCAGGAGGTCTATTGACTGGCCTTAAAAATTGACCAAATCACTTGATCAAGCAATAAAAAATGGCACACTTACTCTTTGCTCTGCATACTTTTACCCTTTCAAATCTCGTCTCATGATGAATTTGGGGTCAAAAGATATTTGCTATCAAAGTTGACCCCTTAGAACTACTTGCAAACAAATATGTTAGAAAGCAATAAATTGCATTCAGAATTGGCTTCGAAAACTAGGAAAATGAATACATGGGGGCATGAAAAGTGGGGTGTTGGTTCACTGTCATGAGGAGAGTATAAATTTTCAATTTTGGCTCATGACGAATAACAGGGCGCAAATGGCGATCAATCAAAGTAAGCTACTCAGAATTTTGCAGATTGAAAGCACTTAACATAAAACATTTTTTGCCAATGGAATTGACTTGGAAAAGTGTGCAAACGGATTTGTTATGACCTAAAAATTGGCACACTTATAGTATTTTTAGAGTACAACATAGGAATACAATCCATTTGATCTCACCTATCATGGATTGGAGTTATGACATCATGAACAGGGGTCCCAACAAATCTGCAAATGCTAACACTAGTAAAAAGATAGAAATTGCATTTGGAATCACATTTGAAAACATATCAAACAGATTCGTCTAGACTTAAAAATTGAAACATATGAATTCTTTGATGTCTACAACAAAATGAAAAAATAATTTCAACATTTTGGTCAATTGGGTCAAATTTATAATTCATCAAATAGGGCTTCCCAGAAATATGAACATTTTGCAAATGTGTCAAAACAACAGACTACCAACTTTTATGGATTCAAAACCTAGTCAAACGAACTTGAAATGACTAAAAATCTAAAAAATAGGTTATTAATTATGGATATTAGGTACTCCAAAAGTTGTGGGTCATGACATATTTCTAGGTTTAAGATATTCAGATGCAAACAAGGCCTCCTGTCGCTGTTTGAAACTAGGGTAAAAATGCAGAATTTGGAATTTGTTCAAAATGGGACTTCACTGAATGGCTCGAAATCTCACCTTATCATCATGAAACATGTGGACACACTAAAAGGAAGGTGTTAGAAGCATTAAACACCTCTTAGGCCTCAGACTGACAGCCGGGTACAAATGCATTAAAAAGCATTTATAGGCATTATTTTTCTCAATGGTGCTCAAAATCAAGGCTGCGATTTTGAGCGTTAACAAGAACAATCTCCAAGATGCTCAAGAAAGGAAAAATCATTAGTTGTGAAGGTGAGCTCACTGTTTCTTTTCAAGGGATTTAAAATTCTATAAAAAAATGTACCATTCCTTAGGATACAAGACTATGCATAGCCAATGCATATATTCTCCTTTTCCTCATTTTGTAGCATAGCAACAATTTTGCTACAAAAAAATGAAGAAGGTTATGTACAACCAATTACATTTTTTAGTAAATCCCTCTAGCCTATGGAATTAAAATATTAAATTAACAAAATTTAGGCTTATGCTCTGGCCAAACCTATAAAAGCTTTCATATGCTATTCAATTGGTGCTAATCTTTTTGCATTTGTAGGAAGTGCAATAATCAAGGATATATTCTCTCAACAAGAGGTATCTAGTAGAAGGTATAGATGGATAAATAGGATTCAAGAGTTTAATATTGAAATCCATATCACTAAATTAGTGAGAGGTGAAGGCTTAGCAAAATTGATGGCTTAGTCAAATTTGGATGCAAATAAGATAAATCTTGTACGTAAAGACCTCAAGTCAAATGCATGTGATATGGATTAGTGTGATTGGTATAGAAATATGATATATTATTTGCAACATATGGAATCCCCACCACACCTAATAGACAATGAAAGGAGAACTATTAAGTTACATGACATTAAATATGTTATTATTAATGGAAGTCTATGGTGGAGGAATTTTGAGGGGATACTCTTGAAGTGCATTGATCATAAAGAGTCATATAAGGTATTAAATGATATGCATTTAGGGGTATGTGGAGGTCACTATATGGAGAAGAGAACTACCCACAAGATAATGAGAGCTAGTTTCTGGTCGCCTAGTTTATTCAAAGATGTACAGATTTTGGTTAGAAAGTGTGACTCTTGCTAGAGATTTGCAGGAAACCTAAAATTCTTTGGGAACACTCCTTTGAAATTAATGGAAGTACATGAACCTTTTCAGCAATGGGGTATGGATTTCATAAGTGAAATTTCAACCAAATATAATGTTGGTTACTCATGGATACTAGTTACAATAGACTACTTTACAAAATGGGTAGAGGCTATTCCTACCTAGAATGATACTATTAAAGTGGTGAATAACTTTATGTTGAAAAACATCATAACAAGTTTTGGGTCTCCTAAGAGAACTGTGACTGAGAATGTGATGTGTTTTAGGTTATAAGAATTTATCAAGTTTTGCAATAAGTATTGTATTGTATAATAAGCATCATCCCCATATCATCCATAGGGAAATGGACAAGCTGAATATAAAAATAAAATCTTGTTTAAAGTCATTAAAAGGACATTGGATGAAAATAATAAAGAATGGAATTATAAGTTTCATTTGGTAGTATGGGGCTGATAGAGTAACACTCAAGAAGGAAATAGGTGTGTCACCTTTTGACCTAGTATATGGAATCTAAGCAAGGATGCCTCAAAATAACCTAATAGGCTTATATAACTACATCCAGATGTATGATAATGATATTATTGATAGCATGTTGGAGAGAATGGATGAGTTGGTAGGAATGAAAAAAACCAGAAAAGAAGCCAAATGTAAAACTACATATGCAAGCTAATATTTTATATGATAGGAAAGTAGTGGCAAGGAAATTTGAACCCAAAGACCTAGTTTTATTGTGGAATGCAAGAATTGAGGATAAGGATAAACATGGAAATTTTGATCCTATTTGGTTAGGCCCTTATTTGATTGATTCTACATGGGTGAAGATTCTTATATTTTAAAGGAGCTATCAGAAGACATTCTTGATTTTCTAGTTCATGGACTATTCTTGAAGAAGTACTTATGTTGAATGTACTTTTATTTCCATGAACATTGGTTAGCACTATACATTTTGTAAATCCTTATACATATGTGTTTTTTTTCTTTGTATATATTTGTTATTTTCTCTTGTCTGAGCATTTCCCTCTAAGGGAGTTGTCATTTTAATAAAGTATGTAGTCTACTTCTACTAGAAATTCTAAGCCCTCACATGAATTTTTTTTATTCATTGTCCCCAAATAGAACCAGTATTGGCCTAGTTTTTCATATGTTAAAATTCTTCAAAATTTATAGTGAAAACTCCAATTATCATTTTGTACTTAGGGATTGCATGTCTCTTAATTGATTATTCCATAAAAAAATCCTAATTGTGTTGCTCTAATGCCTTTTGTGCCTTAGCTTTCTAAATTTTGGTTGACATTGTTCGTGTTTTCAAATTTGTGTGGGAAGTTTTTTAAATAAATCCCTAAAAATCTTTGAAAATACTTCTATTTTATAGTTTTGTGCATCCTTTTTAAATATTTCTTCAAAAATCCACTTTACCTTAGTGTATTGATCTTTTTCAACTTAATTTTACCTTGGGTCAGCCTACCCATTATTTTTTTCTTAAGTTCTTGACCCTAGGTGAGTTATTTTCTAGGATCATTAATCAAAGGCAGATCAATGATTGTTTCTTTTTGGCATTTTAAAGTTAACTGGAGTTAAATGAAGAAATAAAGTGATGAGTTGAAACCTATTCCTATGGGCCCCATTTTTTGGTCTCTAGGCAGCATAAATCAGTACATCTTCCAAGCCATCAATCAAATGAGGATCAAGTCTTGTCACATTCTCACTTTTTAAAGTTGTGCAAAGAATAACCAAAGCAAGAAAGTGACAAGTGACCACATGGACATAGTGAGACTAGACTAAGCCATGGGCTATAAAAATGAATGTGTCAAAGAAATTTGACAAAATGATATGCTCTAGTTGGTCAGAGGTTTTGTTTGTGACAAAAGATCTTCAATTTACAGAAGTTGCCATATCTTGGATGATAGCATTCTCACTTTCTGAAGCTACACAAAGTTTAACTAAAGTGAGAGTATGACATGATCACACATGGAAATGGTAGGACTAGCCTAGGTAATAAGTTTCCAAATATTTCTATCAGTATGAGGTTCCAAGTGGTGAGTTCTAATTGGCTAAGGATATAGAACATAAGGAAAGGTAATTCTTTTTCACAACCATCAAATCATCATATGATCAATGATTTTTGCATTCTTACTTGTTTAAGTTGCACAAAGATTAACCAAAGTGATAATGCATGAATTTGACACATGTCTTAGTGGACCCAAATTCATGAAGGAAATACAATTATAGCTAGGATCTTCTAAGATTATTGATCAAATGCAGATTGATGATCGTCACTCTCGCACATTTTAAAGATGCCCAAACTTTAGCTAAATACAAAAAGTGACATGATGAAATGTATCCAAATTACCAAAAAGATAACTATGTTATTGGAGTTTAAAATAGAATTGTCCTATTTTTCTAGATCAATGACCAAATTTCAAATTTTTGGCACAAAATTTGACTATTAGAACATTAATATTTGATCAACGTGAATTTGTGTGGAGATAATTTACATAAAAATTGTGATTCAATTCAGTATTGATTACCAAGTGATAAAGAATGCAAGCTATAGTAAGAACTAGAACTTAGATTGCATTTCCTTAAGCTATGTTTTGTTGTAGACAAAATTTTTAGTGAAGTGAGACAATTTGTGAGCAAGTGTTTGAAAATGTTGATTATCTAAAAATTGTAAACTTAATCATAACTCCACGATAAGATTTTTATGAGAAAGTAGATTACCAACAAAGGAATGTACATGATGACTTTCTTGAACAATTTCCCTTGTCCACTAATGAAATAGTTAAAGGGAAAGAGTTAGTTCCAAAAAACCCTAGTTTACAGGTTAGTGAGGGTTTTTACAAAAAAGCCAATTGGCTAAGAGATAAAGAGATATCTACTGGGGGTTTAGAGTTATTTAGAAAAATGGTTCTCTGATGAGACAAAACATAACACTCCTCTAAACAATTTCTAGGAATTTGACATTGGTGAATTAATTATTCCTTGTGTTTTATTTGATGATGATTTATTAACAATAATAGCAAAATGGTATGACCCACTACTAAGGATAGTCAAAAATAATGTGAGAGATAATATTTTTAGGGTTACACAAGATGTGATTAGGGAATTTTTTAGGTTAAACCCTAATCATGCATTTCATACAAAATTTGATCTAGAGGATCTACAGGCTAGGTATGATTCAAGATGATATACCTAAGGAGAGGGCCATTGCAAGAGCATTTTTTGAAGATAGGTCATCTACCCATAGTTATAGTAAATAACATAGAGCCATTGCTAAGAAAATATTTCAATCCAAGGGCACAAGCATTGTATTTCTCCCTCTATGAACTTTTTGGGATGGATGTGCAAGATCACATCCAAGGATCCATAGTTTTCATCATTGCCCAAAGACTACAATATGGCGTGAGTTCAATTTTTTATTTTTCCATATATTTAGGAGAAGAAATCCATAAGGATTAATAGGTATAAGCAAAACTAGAGTTAAGAAACCATTCTACTATTATTCAATGCTGATTTACATATATTTGTACAAAGGACTATCTATTTTCTCCAAGGAAATGAAATTGGAGTTAGAGTAGGATGGAGAAAAAACAATGGTCTAATTGTGGAGTGGTGATATGACCTGGGAGGTCAATGATGCTAGTTTCATCATATTTGACAGGTATTTTGCTTCTAAGCTAAGGATTATATTAACTAGAAATAATCCAAGAATACCCCATTCCTTTCTATAATTGATCAGACCTAAGGATCATGCCAAGGGACTAAAGGTGAGTCATAATTGGGGAGACATTATCCCATCTTTTGTCTCCATTATGTTCTGAGTGTATGGTTTCTAAGGGAATGTAGTGCCTACCCTCGTTCACATCTTTTTGGTGACATTGTTGCTATTATTGTCAGACTATGTTAGACTAGTTTTATGTTGATGGATTAGTAGCATTGTTTCGAGACTATTAGACATTATGTTATGGATTTAGTTGATGTATGATGAGATTATTTAGACTCGACATTTTATGTATGCATGATGATTATTACATTACTTTCAGTTATTGATGATGATTAGTTAGATGGTTTATTATCACATGTGTTTTATTATGGATACTTACCCCATACTTGCATGTGTATGGTGTGTGTGTTTGTTCTTATGTATGGAATTTCTGATGTGGTTAAGGAAGGGAGCCATAGTCACCCGCTAGTCAGGATCTACACAATGCACCACTTCCTACCATTGCCTATTTAGCTTAGCATTATATATATATATATATATATAATATGTACATGCATGGTTTTTATGTAGGTTGCAGGTATCGAGTATCGACTTCCTTGAATTTCCAGGATGAGTGTACCCCATTACACTATCTCAATGATAAGAGAAGGGAGATAAATTCTCAATTCAAAATCGCAAACCCTTAAACCATTTGTCCTAGTGAGGTAGGACAAGTATCTGGATCTTTTACCTTTCAAATGTGTCGGATGACATAATTTGTGATTTTTAACCCTTTAGACTAATTTTGTATGGATTGCTCTATCATAGGCTTTTATATTTTATCTTGGAGGCCTATGGTAAATTTTCTATTAATTAAGTCTAAATAAATAGATTTAATTAATAAATTAATTATTTGGAAAAAATTAATATAATATGATGATCTTTGATATTTTTACTATAATTAATTAAATGAGAATTAATTGAGAAAACGAATTAAATAAAAGAAATTAAAAATTAAAATTAATAATAATAATAATAATAATAATAATAAAATAATAATAAAGTAATAAATAAATAATAATAATAAAAGTAATAAAAGAATTAAAAATAAAAGTTATAAGCTTTTCTAGGAGTAAATGCACCTTTTGATTGCACATATGTCAACAACACAGGAGTTAGTGCACCAATTAAGCACATGGTGTCTACAACCTTATGACTCGTCTAGAAGGTTGGAATAGACTCATGCTTAGTTGTCAACACCTTCTAGTTGTTTCTAGAGACATTCTAGGTGCTTCCTGAGAGTCCTTTATATTCAGGCACTCCTAAAGGCTTAGAGAGAGCGTTTGGAGAGTGTTTTGGAGGGTGTTGGAGGATTCAAGAACATTGGACAAGGGAGGAGCTTGCTCTACGGTTTTTTTGAGGAGAAGCGAATTAGCATCAAAATCCAGGTAGACACTTGTGATTTTGCTTATGTTATTTCTGCATCTTGCACTTCCTGTCTTCTTCTTGTCTTCCAAATGCTTTCTGAGGGTTCTTTCTATTTTGGTTGTATGAATTCTTGATATGGGTAGTTAAATATTTATTTGAGAAAACCTTATATGCATAGATCTGAGGAGATTATGGGACTAGGGTATTAAATTTATAGCCAAATCCATTAGAGGAATTATTGGGTAAATTTGGAGAATAAATATTTTACGGAAATTCTTTAAATTGAGAGCCTTTATTTTAAAATTGTATAGACATGTTTATTCAGATCTACATACATACATACATATATATATATATATATATATATATATATATATATATATATATATATATATATATATATATATATGTTATGATTAATATATCTCTGCATAAATAAATATATATATACATATATATACATTTAAATATAAATATGCATATATATATATATACATGCATATATATATATATATATATATATATATATATATATATATATATATATATATATATATATATACATAATAAGTTGCATGCTAAAGTCATTGCGGAAAGTATACATTTGAAAATCTAAAATCGTAATGATAACAAACATTTTTTGTAAAACATTATAAATATATATATATCATATTGCATAGTGATGGGGGGAACGGAACCTACACCCTGTACTCGTTGTTTTCGCGAGTACCTGCTGTCGCAGGCACTACGGGGACAGAGGGTACGAAGCACCAGCTACTGCTACAAGCCCTGCGACTGCAGGGTACCACGTGTCGATGGCAGTGTTTTACATATATATGGGTTATGTGATATGCAATTTGACAAGGATGAAATCAGATTTCTCCATTTCGAATTTCTTAAACACATTTTAAATTATTTATCATTGAATGTTAATAATTATATATATTTATGTATGTAGATATATATATATATATGTATGTATGTATGTATGTATGTATGTATGTATGTATGTATGTATGTATGTAATTATGTATATAAGTTATTAGTAATTAGTAATTATCATAATTGATAAATGATTTGAATTAAAGGATCATCCTTTATAATAATGAATTATTTTGTAATATTATAGTCTCACTATATATAGATTTAATTAATTGATTTGGATTATGAAGAAAAGATGTTTATGAAATTTATTCGTAATTCTCATGTCAAAATTTACTATTTAAAATGGATGGAGGATGTTTTCAAATAACAATTATATAAACAAAATATCATTTTAATAATTGGAAGATCGATTTTTAGAGTTATAAAGGGATACCTTTATTTACCAAACATATACATGGGTTAGGAAAATGTACAAAATATTCCTCCATTCAATATTTAAAAATTGGAAACGAAAACTAAAACCTCCATACTCAATTCAGTTCTGTAATTTTAGCAAAACCAAAACATGTGCTTGCATTGTGTATTCTCTATGTTTTGGGTTTTGGGTTGACTAGTGTTGACCAATATAGGATGTCTATGAGAGGCTCAGGGGTTATGATTGTGATGTCATGATGATGTCATATTTTTGATCTTTATAAACCCAACCATGGTTATGTGATGGTATGCTCTATGAGATGTTTGTATTTACTGATTGAATAATGTTTTTCAGTCTTCTTGAGTGAAGCTGAGTTATATGTATCTGAAACACTTAACCATTTTGAGTCATCGATCAGTTATCCTTGGAGTACTTTCCATTTGCCATGATGGGACTAAAACATTGATTTATTCTTGATGATGTCATGTTGTGACATGTTTGACTCAACCATTTTGGAGTCTTTGATCAGTATGATTTTGAGATATATTTTGGTTATTGAGAACCAATGATTATTATGATTATTAGGGATACCTTCAGTTGCCAATAGAGAACTATTGTGGTCATGATTATCTATTATGCTTTTCAATTGACTCATGGAGATTTGATGTTTATATTGTGGATTATCTTTTTTGATTTTGAGATTTATGATTCCATGAGCTTAGGGTAGGTTATCTACTTGTAGTGACACGAAGTGGCTTGCAATGGGGGTCGAGGCCCTAAGAGGCTGCCAGGGTAACTCATTGTAAGTTTCCTTAATAAGTGAAAACATTCTCACCTAATACTGACTAAATGAACCTAATAAGATAATTTTTCTATTCTCACCCATGCCTTGAGTGCTAGTATAGACTAGGATAGACTAAATGAACCTAATAAGATAATTTTTCTATTCTCACCTATGCCTTGAGTGCTAGTATAGACTAGGATGGGAGTAGAGAGAACACTTGGTTGTGACCTTGCATTCCATAGTATGCCTTGTCAGTATGAGAGGATACTAGTGGCTGCATAAGGATTAGTAGGTACCTTGGAGTCCTAAGCTAACTGCTAGGGTAACTTCTACATGATTTATGCGATGAAACTTGCCCGCTTATAGAGTAGGTTTCCTACATGTCATTGTGTGCCTCTAGGAATTAGATGTCAAATTTTGTGATTGAAACCTTTGAGTTAGTATACTTTTAGGATTCCTGGATTTAGAGAGTATTTATGCTATGTGATTTTGATAGCCTATTTGGGACTTGAGATTATCTTCTCAACACGATGGGAGTGGACCACTTAGGTTCCACGCGGTCGGGTGGTAGTGTTTTTCTACTCTTATCATTTGAGATCCATTTGAGACATTGTAGCTAATGCATTCTTGGAGTATGATGGTGGATATCTATCCTTTCATTGATGATTAGCATATGTCAAATGATGTTATCTTATGCTTTTATTTTCATGTTAGATTACTTTCTATATATGATGTAGTAGGTTTAGGTGTGACATTCCTACTATGTTAATACCAATGATCTCTTCGATAAATTTTGGAATGTTATGCACGAAGGGATGGATAGGACCCACGATGGTCTAATGATGTTATTTATAGTTGGGAAGAACCGTGCACTTAGATAATTATGTTTGATTACTTATGGTTATCTCTTATGATGATTTATCATGTATGATTTGTGGTTTCATTTATGTTATTGCATCATGGATTAGAATTAGGATGATGATGTACTTTATTTCACATATGTATATTATTTTAAGCCTTTCATACCCTATGACATGTACAATGGATGATTGTGCATTTAGAAATGTAATATATAAGCATTGGACTTATCATTATTATTTCATGAGGATGTGATGTTAGTTTAATAGTTAATTTAGATGCGATTCAACATTAAGGGATCCATGAAGAATGTAACCAGTTATGTATGCTATGTTTACTTTCACTTGTACTTTTACTATTGCTTCAATTACTAGGTATAAGTTGTAAATGGTTTTTACTTTCATGTATTTTTTTTTTTTAAATGCTACCAAACTTATTGAAATTCTAGGTTAATTCTTTGGATCCCTTGGTGGGGCATTACAGGGAAGCCCCATGTCTTGCCCTATAAAGTACCGCTAAAGTTGGAATCATAGAATTCCTTTGGAAATAGGAGGACTTGAAGAGAAGGAGCTCCTAGGAAGATCCAAATGTACAATTTTTTCTTTTCTCACTATAATCCAAAATTTTGTTATTACTAAAGGGGATGGAAACATTTAGGATAATCTTTAGATAGATATCAGATGGCACAATCCCATGCACATTTCATTGATCCTCAAGGATTTTATGACATGTTTAAGGATAGAAAAAAGGCTAGGTCTTATAAACACTTTGTTTATTTCCCAAATATATAATGAGAAATGAATTCTCATTACAAGAACATGAGTTTGGGAAGGAAAAATGAAAGGTGTATAGTAGGATTCTTGAATTTATTAATGTTATAGAGCCAAAATATGATCCCCTAGCTGATGTAAAATATTGAGGTAATAAAATTAACATGTTTATGAATAATTTTTTTGGGTTCATGAAAACCCTAAATGAGAAGAAAATTTTTTTTCCTTAAGCCTATCCAAACTAGGATATTGAAATAGAAAAGAGATTGGCTAGTAGAGCCATGATAATCTGAGGAAATACACATTGCAAAAAAAGGTTGGATATGTGGTGGCAAGAAACATTAGTGTGCAAACTTTGCCCCTTTATAAGAGATAACTCTCAAAGAGCCCTCCTACTACAAAGAAGTAGAATCTAAAACAAGGCTCCTCATCCAAGATTGAGGAGAACTCTCCAACACAAACCCCTATCTACATAGATGATGAAGAATCCTTGATGGATTATTTAAGGTAGATAGGAGAACAAGAGGATGTTGTCATCACTAGAAAAGAGGTGGAAGAAGAAGCACCTACAAAGCCTCCCATGCCATTATTAGCCCTTATTATAGAGGACTTCAAAGGAAATGAAATTGATCTTGTAGTGAAACATGCATCAAAAAAAATTGGATGATGAAAGTTTTGTTAGATCTAGAGTTTTCATTCAATTTCTATGGCAAAATAATATTGAGAATTTTGAGGCTAGATGCAAAAAAAATCAAAGTAGAGCAACCTAATAAACAAGACTCTAACATTAAAGAGGAATGTCAAAACCAACCTCATGGAAGAGTTTGCATAGATAAACCCTAGAGAGGGAAGGCAATTGTTGATAGATTGATGAATCATGATACTACATGAACGAGACATTTCTAATGCAATGATCTTTGATGCAGTTAGGAAAGAAAAGGAGACCCATTATAGGATTGAAGATGAGGTAGAACAATCCCATAAAGGGATCAATTATAGTGATGACCACAAAGCCTTGGTCATCTGGTTCTTCTAGAAGAAGGACAAGTTCAAAGTTTAGAAATTCTTAGATTTTGAGAACATAGTCAGTCTTATGGTGTATAGGGTTGAGGAGATAGATAGTGAAAAGATAACCCTAATAAATAAAGAAATGGTTGACTTTGGTGAAGTGGTAGCAATCAAAGATAAGAATAAATTCCTTGAGTTAAATGAGAAATTTGAAAAGGTACTAGAGGCCTATGATGAAAGGGGTAGAAAGATATACTAGTTGGAAAATAAAATTTCTTAGCTTGAAAAGTAATTTGGGAAAAGAAAAGCAAGTAGTTAGTTTAGCTAGCTTGGAATTATTGCTCCTTCTCCTCATGTGCCACCTTTTAATACTATGCCAATAGTGGAAATTTTGAGCACACCTCAAAGGCCATATTTCTACACAACTAAAGAGCTTGATGAAGAAAAGGCCAAAATATGGTCACTACATGTAGAACTAGGAGTCCGACATGAAGATAGAATCAAGAATACCATTTTGTATCTAGTGGATAGGGTAGGTTGGGTCCTTTTCTACTTGGATTTGTCAAGACTAGTGGAAGTATGGAATGAGTTAAACAATAATGAGGCCACCCTAAGACCAATTTTGAGCAAGTGGATATATAGTGGTAATTCTATTATAGCTTTATGTTTCTCTCTCATTGATTATTCCGATGATCACATAGAGAAAAAATTATATCAAGCCAATGATCTCCTATATTTTGATCATAAGAGGAACCTACTATGAAGAAGAATAAATAACTACTTTCTAAAATACCTTGGCAAAATATTTGATCTCTTTCCTCATGCACTCAAAGGCATAGGAAAAATAAAAGAAAAAGAAGAATGGGCCAATGAGTTAAAGGAATTAATGAATATCAGGTTGAGTAAAGTGCTAAACAAATAAAATTACATTTGGTTTGCTAGTACCACTAGAGAAGTTGTACAAGTACAGCTATTTTTTGATTCTTTTAAGAAATACTTTTCTGAAATAAAGAATATCAATAAGGATATTTGGAAGAGAAAATAGGAAATATTGAGTTTCAACTAGCCAGATGACACACTTTTTGACAAGTGGATGGCAAAATATTCTCCAACAACATAGTTGTTGCAGATGGCAGTTGAAAAGGAAAATGTGGATAAATAAGTTGCTACAAAAAAGGTATAATTGATTGATAAATAAATCCAAAATAAAGAGAGAGAAAAGGATCACCAAACTACAATAATCAATATGGTTACCCAAACTAATGAAATGGCAGTAGGAAAACCAATTTTAATAACTATCCAGATATCAAAACCTAGTACAAAACATGAAAAACAAGAGGTATTGCAACTAGAGGAATAGAAAGAAAAATAATATAAATCATTAAGTGTGGTGGATAATCAAGAAATGACTACAATAGAATTGGCCCCACCATGGAGAAACTAATGAAGAAGTCATTATGTTACCACAAGTAAAAGATCATCAATTTTTGTCTCTTCTCACATAAGACTTGTTTTTGATAGTTTTGTCCCTTTATAAGTCTTTCTAATCTAAGGATAATTGTCCTTTTACTTTAGAAAAAAAGCTTGTTGCAACTCACACTATAAAATTTAGTTCCCAAGGCTAGAGGAGGGTCTGAGTTTTCTTTCATAACACGAGTCATTGTAAATTTTAAGTTGGTCCATGCATATTGCAAATCAATTCCAAAATTGAATACAAAGTTATAATTACTAGTCTATTGTGTATTTTTTCATGGAGATGATCACTAAATTGTATACACTTCAAAGAAGATGAACACAAATATTCAAAGTTGATTTCACTCCAGACCTTATCTCTATTTTGTTCTTTAAAATTCGGATAGAAAAGTTTATTGAGTTTCAATTTTAATTCACTATGAATTATATTACATTTTTCATTTTCTAATGATCTAATGGATTATGTAAATTCTTAGTACAAATTTAAATAACATTATGGTTTTAGGATAAGTATAATATCTAGAAGTGAATATATATAAATATTTACACAAAGTGTTGAGATAAGATTCAGAAGTAGGTGTATTATCTATGTAAGCTTAGACCTTTCGATAAGGCACTTGGCCATCCTTGCAAGTTAATCTAAATGGAATGTTTTACATAATGTAGAATAATATAATCAATCAATCTCTTATATTTTTGTTAATTAAATGTGGAATATCAACTTGTACTTGATTCACGGTGTCTAAGGTTTGGTAAAATAGTTGGTTACCATCTCCCAAGATCAATGAATTAGAAGAAATAAGGTTTAATAATATGTTTTCATTGGAATTCTTATTATAAATCTTGATTTGAAGAGTAGATAAAGTTGAATTCCTAAGGTAAACATGCCTGAATCTTGCAGAATTCAAAGTAGAAAAAGACTTTGATATCTTGTTAGTTGGCTATTTTTTATTTGTAGATTGCCTATAATGGTTTCTAGCTAATTCCTAGGTTTTATCACATCATAAAAGGTAGTTGAAATCACTATTCAATAAAGATACAACACAATGTCAATCAGGAAAATGATAAAGTCTAGTTTCAAGAGAAAAACATACACATCTAGTGATATTTTGTAATTGGTTCTTACTGACCTATGTGGACCAAATGGTGTTCAAAGATATTATGGAGATAAGTATTTCATCCTATTTGTTGATGATTACTCTAGGATGATGACAGTGATTTTTCTCAAAGCTAAATTTGATGATTTTTAGTTTTTCAAGTGGTGTTTGGCTAGAGTTGAAAAAGAAATAGGGAAGAGTCTTAAGTGTCTAAGATCTGACAAAGGTGGTGAATTCATTTCCAATGAGTTCAACACATTTTGCAATGATGGAGGAATTAAAAGACATATGTTAGCACCAAGGACTCCTCTTCAAAATGGGATAGATAAATGGAGAAATAGATCAATAATGGACTATTCTATAAAATTAATGATGAAGAAGAATGTATCACATAAATATTGGAAGGAAAAATGTACAAATGTTACATGTTTTGAGCTATGATATGGATATTCTCCTAATGTGAAATATATCAAAATATTTGGAAGAAAATGCTACATATATAAATATAATAGAAATGGAAAACTTGATTCTAAGAGTGATGAAGGTATATTCCTAGGATATTCTACTAGGAGTAAAGCTTACAAGTGCTTAAACTCAAACACTAAAAAATTGCAAAAGGTGTAAATGTGGAAGTTGATGAATTTGTAGAAAAAAAGATGTTGAATGTAGAAAGAACCTAAAGACCATCTTACATTCATATATGTGGATGATGGTGCTCCCAACACTCATATTGAACAAGAAAAAAAAGCTATAGTTACCCAATAGATAGGGAGTGCCAAGGTGCAACAATATGTTGTCAAGCAATAGACAGTGGGTGTCGAGCAACATGTAAAAGATGTCGAATCATATACAAATAAAGCCAACAATCAGATAGAAAATAGTGAGCATGCAAAAATAGAACCTAGACTTGCACAAGAGAGAGATAATGATCTTGAGATTATTTTTCAAGATGAACACATTTAAGAACAGAGAAGGAGACTACTTGTACTAGCTAAGTATATAAGTAGACGTCATAAGCCTGAATAAATTATTAGAGATTCTAAATTTGGTGTTATGACACTTTAAAGAGACTCATAAGTGATACATTCTTACATAGTGAATTTGAGACCAAATCAATAAAACATGCTCTAGAAAATGAAGATCATATCCAGACAATGAATTAACAAATTGAATAGATTGAGAAGAACAACAGATGGACCATATTACCTAACATAAAGGAAAAAATGTTATTGGAACAAAGTAGGTTTTTAGGAATAAATCAAATGGAAAAGATAAAGTTACAAGGAACAAGGCAAGATATGTAAAGGATATGCTTAAGAAGAAGGAGTTGATTGTGGAGAAAATTTCACTCCTTTAGAAAGATGGAAGGAGTCAGAACTCTACTTGCATATTCAATATACAAAATTTAAGGTATATCAAATGGATGTCACATCCACATTTTTGGATGGTATACTTGAGGAATAAGTGTACATAGAACTACCTAAATGATTATTGGACCTAGACAAGAAGAGTATGGTATGTAAACTAAACAAAGCTCTATATGGATTGAAACAAGCTCCAAGAGCATGGTATGAAAGACTACACAATTACTTGATGAAGACTGGTTTTGAAAGGAAAATTTATAATAGTAATTTGTACTTGAAAATTGGTAAGACAATGAGGTAAAGTTATATGATTTTTCTATTGATGAGATTATATTTCGAGGAAAAAATGCATTATGCAAATCTTTGCTAATTAAATAAAGAAGGAATTTGAGATGTCAATGTTTGGTGAAATAAAATTCCTTGTTGGCTTACAAGTATGTCAAATGGAATTGGGTATTTTCATTACATAGTCCAAATATATAAATGAGATACTAAAAACTTTTTGAGTGGATGAATCAAGGCTAGTGAGCACACCTATGTCTATATGACATAAGTTATCTAAAAGTGATGAATATGTTGATGTGAACCAAACACTATACAAATCAATGATTGGAAAATTGCAATATGTTGTTCTTAGTAGACTTGATATTGTATTATTTGTTGGGGTAGTTGCTATATTTTCAACAAATCATAGGGAGAATCATATGTTTGCAATGAAAAGGATATTGAGATTTCTGAAAGGTACATAAGACTATGGATTGTATTATAAGAAGAGTGATAAATTTGAACTAAAGGTACTCACTTACTCTAATTGGGTATGAAATATTGATGAAATAAAAATAACTAGTAGGTTCAAGTACATTCTTTCTAGGAAATAAATTATTGTCATAGACAACCATGAAACAAA
Source organism: Cupressus sempervirens (assembly GCA_028749045.1). NCBI lineage: Eukaryota > Viridiplantae > Streptophyta > Pinopsida > Cupressales > Cupressaceae > Cupressus > Cupressus sempervirens. The sequence goes on from CM053792.1 coordinate 423,678,429, forward strand.
ATTGTATTTCCCAATCCCAATCAATAGCTAAAGATGACTATGTGGCAACTGCCGTGAACTATTCAAATATCATGTAGATCAAGAAATTACTAAAGGAATGAAAGAAGAAATTACACATCTAGTGGTTGTTTATTCTAATAACACAAGTGTTATTAATATATCAAAGTATCATGTGATGCACCCAAAAAAAGCATATTGTTATCAAGTATCACTATTTGAGAGAACTAGTTCAAGACAAATAAGTGAAGTTAGAATATGTAGACACTAAAGAACAAATTTATGACATATTCACTAAAGCCTCACCTAAAGATTCTCATGAATATCTTAGAGGTAAACAGAGGGTGATTCCCTAAGAAAAGAAGCTCAAGGAGAAATGGTGCTATGCATCAAATGTGCTAATCAAAATACCTTACGCATTGATAAAAATAGTTCTATTTTAGGAGTGTTGAAGGTAGTCGAGTAAAGTAAAGAAGAAGAAAAACATAATAGATCAGTCATATAAAGGTGATAGATGAAAAAATACATCCTAACATGTAAATATCTACATAATCAAGATGTATGAAGAACATGAAGTCATGAGAGATAATGTCTTTGACATTGTTTTCAAAGAGAGGGAAAATCAATGTAAGAGAGAGAGACTTGAATAGAAATATCAAAAAGAAAAATATGGAGAGATTGATGTAAAAAATGCTAGAGGGAGAGTATGTATACAAGATACAAGAGGAAGTCTGAACTCAGAACTAAGAGGGAGTTTTTAAGATTGCATGAATGAGAATAAAAATGAAACTAAGGAAATTGGTTACTCGTGGAAGTGAGATCTTTTGGATTGCATGGTAACAAAGAGGGAGATTTAATTCAAAATAAATATAAAATATTTCAAGTGTTGCCATCAATGCCAAAGAGGGATATTGTTGGAAATTATAATTGAAACAATTGTTATATTGTCATTAATGTCAAATCTACTGATGAGACATAATGCTATCTAATCTAAATGTCATATCTATTTGATTGATGAATAGGAGTTGAGAAGTTTCTCATAAAAAAGAACCTAGAGGAAAGTTTGAGTTATGAAAAGGAAGCTACAATGGAAATTTGATTAGTTAGACTTTGACAAGATAATTTGATTGTTTACATTATGAAGACATGAGAAGAGACTAATAGATTTCTTAAGGTTGATAGAGGAATACGACAAAAGACTAAGGAACTTTTGGTTCATGCCAACTGATGCTAATAGCAACCAAGTCATAGTAAGTGCTAAGAAAATTTAGTGTTGACCAAGCATCAGTGTCAACTAAGTAATAGTGTTGATGTCAAGCTAGAAACTCTATAGTGATCGAGCAAATTAGTGATGACCAAGTAACAGTATTTTGAATGTGCATGATAAATAATGATTTCTAGTTGACTCAATTAATTCCTTGGGATATGGAAAGCATATTGAAGATAAAGATTAACATGTTGGACCATTTAATTCTAGGAGAGGGTTAGGTAAAAAATTTCCATGAGAAGTTTCTTGAAACAAAGGAGATGAATAGGTACAATAAATCTATTGGATTGGATCACAAACCCTAAAATCTATGGTAAATGTGAAAAATGAAAAAGGACTAAAATTACCTATTTAAGGAGGCATAGAGAGAAAATTTATAATGTCTGAATGAGATATGTAAAGAAGAGAATGGAGTAGAAAATTTGTGTGTGTTTGAAATATTTCTAATGAAATAGAACAAAGTTGATGAGGTTGATAAGAAAATATAAGTAGAAGGAAAAAAAATTTTGTGAAAGAAAGGGTGATTCCTTGAAGGGTTACAAAGCAAATCAAGGATAGATGTGACAAGGAAGGTTTATCAATTGTTGACATTATGGTCAAGTTTGTTTATTAGTGACTCACACTTAGTCAAGTGGTTAGCAACTACTAATCTTATCTTGCAGTTTATAGTGTTAACTGAGTAATCCATGTTCTACCAAGTTCTACAATTTGCTACTAAGTTTTAGAATTAGTATTCAGTTCATGGTTAGCACTTACTACTAATTTCATTGGTGACAGTGCTAACTGAGCTTCATAGTATTGTAATACCCAAAATTGGCTCATTGCCATGACAACCAATTTTGGTCTATTTTGATCAACCCTAAAGTTCTATTTCACTAGCCAATTCTCATTCTAATTCTTACTACTTGACTTAATTGTCAGATATAGAAAACCATAATTCACATTAATCACACGATTTACTTAATTCCTAAAGTATTGACTCAAATTAGCTACATTAAACCTATTGATAAGATTTAATATAATTTAAAGTTCTTATACTTTAATTAAATTAAATTATCTCCTAAGGCTAATGTACTTAGGAATTAAATGTATTTAATTTAATAATGCTCTCATTTTAATTATTGAATGTGATTATTCAATTAATTGAAATATGCATTTATGAGGTCACATCTCATTTTATTAAATTAAATAACCTTCTAAATTCTTCTCTTCAGTTCAAGAATGAGAATTTCAAGTTATCTATCTCTCGAATTGGAATTGGCTTAATCCACTTATTCTCCCACTTAGGTGAATTTCAGTTAACTCTTCATTACACTCAGGATCTGAGTGAGTTAACCTCACCTACTCTAGGAATATTCCATATTGACTAAATCTTAGCTTCAATCTTGACCATTAATTTGAGTTTATGTCAACCATTGATTGATTTTGAGAATTCTATTTAAGAGGTTTCTAATTCCTCATTGTAGAGGTTGGAATTTGAATTGCATTGAATTACTATCAAACTAACTACTCATTTTGATTAATAGCTTTCATATTTTCTTAGTATTTTAAAATATCATTTGGATTAAAAATGCTTACTTCTAGTTTAATTTACTTTTATTTGTTATTAGATTAAATTGTGCATCATTTAGATTAAATGCATTCTTATATAGTTACATGAAACCCTTCTTACTAAAAGGTCTAATTTCTTGCTTCTTGGTCTGAGAGAAAATAGGTAAAATCCTTCTAGTTAGAAGGCACCAAGTCACTCTGTTGGACCTCTCAAATAAATAATTCAATGTTTATTCTGGGATGATCTCATAGGTAAAGACTATGTTGGAGTGTATGTAAGGATCAGAGGCCCCCAATGTCACATATACATTTCTGGTGCCCATTGTGGGGCAAAGAAAATCAATTTTTCTAGCCTCATCTACTTTATTTTTTGTTATTTTTAATGATTCTGTCATGTCTGTATGTATAGATTTCTAAATATTATTGTGGAAAATCTCATTTTCACATGAAGATATGAGGATTTTGCCTCTTTCTTTGCACTTCCCTACAAGAAAAAGTGTTTAATTGTGTAATTTCTCATGTGGCACCTCATTTTTTTGTGCGGGTCTATGCAAGATTTTGCACAAAATTTTGCAACAACACATGCAAAATGAAATTTTTTTAGAATTTAGTTTATCATTTCATTTGACTAATGTGTTTTCTCTGAAGCACTTTCTTTCTAATTTTTTATATTTATGCAGCATAATTATGGTTTGCAAGATGATTGATGAAGATTCCTTTTATACAAACATTTCAAACATGAAGTGACTGTGTATTTGTAGGACTCTATTAAAGATATGAATGTCAAAGATAAATTTTAAACCCACATTAAATATTGTGTCTTTTTCTTTCTTTTCACATATAGTATAATTAGGGCTTGTTAACTTTGTAGGGTGCAAGATAGGGGAATAGGGGAGCATGCTCTTTATCACTTTGAGGTCATGACCAAGGGTAAATTAGAAACCTAGAAGCCTTTGATAGAAGGTATCCAAGGGATGTAAGTAGTTTAGTATTTCTCTAGTGTGAGTCCTCTTCTATGAAGGGATGATGATTTCCTTTTAGGGAATCAGAATCTTAAGAAAGGGATAAGTCTAGATCAATTAAGCTAACTTGATGATTAATGTGTTTTACATGTTTGGGCAAGGTGATGAGGTAGAGGAGTATTCTCTTTCCCCTTGAGGTAAATAAAAAACTTAGACCCTTAGATCCAAACCACTAGTCTGATTACCCCCTTAGAGGACCTGTTGAGCAATCCAACCTCCAAGAATGACCCAAGTGAGCACACTCCTTAAACTGGAGATTCCAACTCGATATAATAAAGAATCTTTGTAGATCAAAAGAATCCAAAGCTATATTAATTTCCTCTTCTTCATTCTTGATATCACATATCAAAAAGAGCCTTTTTCTATTGCACTCACCAGTGTCAGCCCTAGTCTTTCTAGTCAAGTGTGTGCACTTTTAGATGCTGGTGTGGGTTACTAGTCTCAACTCCACTTGCAGAGCCACTACAGATTAATATGAATGGAAGCCAAGTAAAAAAATTTAGTTAGTTGCTACCTAGTTCACCTTCAAAAGAGGGCATAATCTTTGTGCAAGGAGGAGGAAGAACCTCTCATGTAGAACTCACCATAAGCATGCTACTAGGCATTGGAGGGTGGTATATGCACTTGAACCCTACCACAAGGGTGTTTGTTTAGAGTATATGTTATTGAGCCCTTTGAATACACCAAAAAAATAGGTGCCCTCTAGTGGGGTGACATGGTTGTGTGAGGTGCATACATGCAGATAAGTTGTGGGATAAAGATTTTTCCTTCTCTACCATTTTTGGTTTTAGGGATAAATCATATTTGTTATCAAGTCTTAAACTTATCCAAACCTATCTAAAACAAACTGAAAGTCAAGTCTCCCTCATCCCTTTGAGTTGTTTTGTCCTCGATTGGATTGTATTCGACTACTGCTTGCTTCTTGTGTCTTTCTGAAAACAAATGTCATGTTCAAACCAAATATTGTTCAACAACTTGAAAACCAACCCTGTTATCTGGCTAAAATCTATCAAACAGACCAACAATCTATCCATAATAGCCTAAAATCTTCAAAGTCTCTTCAAAATTTAATCTCAGTTGTCAGTCTAGTCTCTATTTTTGTGCCCAATTTTAAAAGATTTTGTGTGAGTGCATTTTGATTCCTCATTTCTTCACATGGCCCTATCCAAGTTCTTGCACAATCCTATGTGAATCTCTACATGAGATCTTGAAACTTTTCCTTTTGTCAGAATCCTATTTTTTTTGTCATTATCAGCACTTGTGCAAAATATAGGTCCTAAAATTGTTGTTCTAAGTCTCTGCTTCCTTCCTTGTACTTCCTCACATAGTTCCCAAAGAATATTTGAGTGGGATCTTGAGTTAAAATTGTCAATCTATTCTATCAAAGCTATCTACACTCTTAGTCTAGTCTATTTCTTGTAACAGTTTACCTCTTTTTTATTTGCAAATAGTCTCAAATAGTAGCATCATGCTTAGCTAATGACTTGTGACCTACACCTAAACTAGTCTCATCCTTTAGTTATCTTGTTCTTGTCCTTTAGTGCTTGTTATAATCTATGTCATGATAGTCATAACTTTTGGTTGTTCTAGCCCTTACTCAGACTATTCATACCTTAGTATACAACACTCTTATCTTGTTTTTTTGATACTTTATTCTAGTGTGGTATTTGTCTATGTTTCTTCTTCTTGTCCTTGTTTATGACTATGGAAATAAGAAGTGAAACATGTTTTATCCCCTTAGGGTTAGATGAGGGAGAGTTAGGGGTTGTAATCATGGTAGAGGTCACTTTCCACTTTATACATGGTCTATGTCTAGTTCATCTAGTGAGGAGTCTTCATGATCTCCTTCACCTTTTAGATCACTCTAGGTTCAAAGAACATTCTCTATAAACACACGACAAACTAGGAATCCCTTGTATCAAGAGGATCCTAAAACTAGCAAAGGTCCTACATCTCCAAAGAACATAGTTGAACTCCTTTTTAGAGGACCTTTCCAATCAAAACATATTGAAACCATTCACATTCCTATAATGGCTAATCATGAAACTGAACATGGTGAATATAGTAGAGACCAAGAACAAACTAGGAATGACAAATAGAAAGAGCCCTTCACTTATGAAGATGAGGAAGAGGTCGAAATACCCCTTGAACACATCAAAAAATGTTGCAAGGACAAGAACTTCCAAAAGGTCCTGGAATCTTGCTTAACAAAGAGAAAAAGAAATAATTTCTCAAACTTGCCCAAGAGGGAGCTAAGCTATCTCATCACTTTAATTTTGAAACTATCATCACACCTGAAGAGGAAACTAAAACTTCCAAACTCCAAAAAGAACTAAAAATCATGCAAGACCAACTAGCTCAAATAATGCATGATAAAGACAAATCTATGAAAACATACACTCTAGACACTCTTTATACATTCTATTTGACAAGAGCCTAGATATGCCTCCTTTTCTAAGAGGAATTGAGTTAGCTAAGTATGATAAATACTTTGTAATTACTAATCCCCAAGATCAATTCAGGAATTTGGTGCCTTGCTTATGGAATTCATGCATAATCAAACATATCTCATACATCTATTCCCAAGAATTCTAGGTGGTTAGGCTATGGAGTGGTTTTCACACTTGCCTACTAGTATCAAAATGTTAGATGAGATTGCCAAATTGTTTATCAAACAACAGTCTTACAACATTCAACACTTAGTTAGCATTTGAGGCTTGTGTAATCTTAAACAAAGAGTTGGGAAACCTTTCCCTACATTCCTTTAGAGATGGAGACAACTTTACACTAGATATTGACACAAGATTCTTGAAATGGAAAAGCTTGACAACTTCACTAATAATCCACTAACTGATTTTGTGTATAGAGTCCAACTTCAAGGTCCATGCCCCTTTGAAGATATGGTCACACAAGCTGTCCACATAGAGGAATTCATGGTCAAAAAGGGTGAACTCACTCTTCAAAAGGACACAAAATAGGGATCCACCTCTAACAAGGACAAATCTAAGTATCTAAACAAAAATTGAGAGGTTGTGCATGATGGAGTTGTTGACAACATCAATCCTAAACCTATTAAGGCAATGTTCAATCTCACAGACAACCTCAAAGCATCCAAGAATGTTGAAAAATCTCCTCCTGACAATAAGACATTTGGAAACAAACCAAAGAATTCATCTTGGGTCTCATGTCCAAAATGAGAATACACACATTTGGGTGAACCTTTGGATGTAATCTATAAGATGTTGTTGTAAAACAAACTCATCTCTACATTGGATAACTCTCATCCTTACGATCCATAGTCTTGACCACCATGGTGGAATGAAATAGCATTTTGGAAAATATCATGAAAACAAAGGTCACAAATATAGCAACTATATTAACCTGGATTACAAATTCCAAGAATTAATCAATGATGGTGACATTGGTGTGGGTGGGCATAACAAGAACTTTGATCATAAGGCTTTCAAGGAGCCATTCCCACCCTATAAAAAGGGAGAGAGCTCAAAATCAAAACCTAACAACAAGGTCAACTATATGTACTCTAATGATAAAAATGTGATTAACATGGTTGAACCTATGGATTTTGAGTACTGTGATGTTATTACCATCAAGGGAAAGCAAGATAACACTAAACCTAAGACACAATTTGTCTTAAGGGTCCCTTCTTCCAACACATCTGACTCTGAACCAACAAAATCTTGTGCTAATGCATCATGCTATTATGCATTCTCATGCTAAGATAGTTCTCAAAGGCCCTGCACCTTCTTCTCTTGAGCTAGAAGAACACAAAGATAAAACCCTTGCTAGTCCTTTTGGCAAAGTTGCAAAACTTGTGACAAATTTTGTGGCTACTAGCTATAGTATTCTTGATCAATTACAATGAACTAATGCTCAAATCATGATCTTTGTGCTACTTAAAATTGTGCCTTCTCATAGGTAGATTCAAGATAAATTGCTCACTAAGGTAAACATCTCTCAAGATCTTGATCTCCAACAATTCCAATCTATGGTAGGTCATCTGACCTCACCTTGCTATATGTCTTTCTCTGAGGAGGACAACAATTCACTAAGTCACCCACACAATCAACCTCTACACATTGAGGTCATGATGCATCAAAAACATGTCCAAAAAGTTCTCATTGGTAATGGAGCTATTTTAAACATTGTCTATGATGCTCTTCTTAGATAATTGGACTATTATGAGGAGTCCATTGATCCTTGTCACAAGATCACTATCAAAGCATATGACAAAGTTGAGCGAAACTCTATAGGTGTTGTGGTGTTGCCTCTTTGTGTTGTTCCTATAGAAAGGGATGTCACTTGTCAGGTCCTTGATATTCCTTTGGCTTATTATATTCTGCTAGGTAGACCATGGATACATGATATGCATGTTGTGCCATCCACTCATCATCAATGCATAAAATTTATATTTTGTGGCTCTAAAGTTACTATCCCTACAAGTACTAGCTATACTTGTAAAATGGTCAAAGCTATTGAAATCTTTGTACCTACTAATAGGGAATCATTCAATTATCATGATAATAAGTTGAAGCAAATTGAGTAGTCACTCTAGCTAAAAGAAATTGGAATGGGTGAATATCACATAGAACCAATGCTATCATTGACATCTCTTCCTAAGTCTCCCCATCATTATGGGAGACCATCTTAAGTGAAGAGACCATTTGTGTTGACACCTCAAAACAAGTATAATGGTACTTTTGTCAAGGCTATAGTCCCCTTAGAGGAAAAAAGTGAAAATAGAGTCATTGTTGCATGGCTTTACAAAGAGGAGACTCCAACTGACATCACAGAATAATCCCGTGAGATTACTCCTGAGAAGTATAGTCCTAGTCTTAGACTCATGAAATGCTTTGGCTATAAGGGAACTAGTCCTATTAGATGCAACAAAAATGGTCTAATTGATCCTATCAAAGCAATAGTTCAAAGAAATAGAGATACATCCGGTCTAGGCTTCAAGAAGATTCCCTTCCATCTAGTGATTAAAAAATTCATACTAGAATCTAAAAATTCATCTGGAAATGAGTTACTAGCCAAATCTAAGGGTCAAGAAGATAATGTTGATGATGAGGATCCCTATCCTTATCCTATTCCTCATGATCTTTCTAAATTCTTTGTTGAATTTGATGACTTTGTGCCACGTGTCAGAACTACAAATGGTAATAGTGATTCTTTTGAAGACAATACTGATTCACATCATATTCAATCAGAATAGGGAGAGTCTAGTCATGCTTTATGCATTGAGTACCTTTGCAAAAATCTAGATGATGAAGAAGAGTATGTCCCTATCATTGTTGGTGAATTCTATAGTCTATCACCATGTAGCACTAATTCTAAGGAATATGAATTCAACTCTCTCTCAGAAGCAACTACAAACAAAGACATAGACCAAGTTAATGTCTATGAAATCCTCTTCAAAGTAGGTGAAACATCTAGGATTAGGTCTAATGAGTCTAATCCAACTAGTGTCCTCGAGTATTTGTTTGATGACATTAGTGCCCAAATCCATTCAAACATAGTTGTGAACAAAGCTGCTCTAGGTCTCGAATTGCTTAGCCAAGCATTTAATGATTATACCACGAATGTAATTAAACCCAACACATCTCTTTCACTCACATATCTTGAGCTTATAGACTAGAATTTTGATGTATCTAGTGAAGTCACTACATTCTAGAATGACTATGTTCTTGCCTACTACTTAAAAACTATCAAACTAGTAACATCTTCTACTAGCGAACAAAGTGTTAACATGACAAAAGCTAACATCAAATATATCTATCATAGAATCAGAAAGAAAAAAGATAGAAGGTCTGATGATGAAAACCACTTTATGACCGTATTGGAACCTAAAAAAGTAAAAATAAAAGACATATCCAAGGGTGAAAACCTCTTTGAGGTGCTTGCGAATGAGATATTTGATGCACTTCCTAGTTATTTTTAGGAAAGAACATTAGTGTTGATAGAGCCAACATAGCAGATCAACTTGGGAATAGAAGAACATCCTCACATAATACATCTTGCATAGTCACTATCTCTAGAGGAAACAGTGGAATTCATTACTTTCTTCCAAGAGAAAAAGATAAACTTTGTGTTGACATATTTAGACATGCCAAGATTAGATCTTGATCTCATCATGCATAACTTTTCTATCACACTAGACATTAAACCAATCAAACAAAAAATTAGGAAAATGCATCCTCATGTTCCATTGCTCATCAAAGCTAAATTGGAGAAGCTTTTGAAAGAGGGTTTCATCTGTGCTATAGAATATGCTAAATGGATATCAAACATTGTTCTAGTCTCCAAGTACAACAAATCTATTAGTGTTTATGTTGACTTCCATGATTTGAACTTAGCATGTCCCGAGGATGATTTTCCACTTCCTAAAATTGATATGATAGTGGAAATGATAGCAGGATATGAGATGTAGTCACTCATGGACATTTTTCTAGTTATAATCAAATCAAAATTGCACTAGAAGATTAGGAAAAGATTGCTTTCAAGTATACATAGGGAACTTTCTATCGGAACATGATGCCATTTGGCTTGAAAAATGTTGGTGCTACATATTAGAGAGTAGTCACTACAATTTTTCATGACATGATGCATAAGACCATGGAGGACTATGTGGATGATACCTTGGTCAAGAGTGCAAAACAAAACACTCACCTTTAAGATTTGAGACCTATCCTAGATCACATGGAAAAATTCATTCTTGGGATTAATCCCAAGAAATGTGCATTTGGCATCATATCATAGAAACTACTGGGATACATTGTGTCTACAAAAGGAAACAAGGTTGATCTAGAGAAAGTTCAAGAAATCATGGATATGCCTCCACCACATAATATTAGCTAGATGAGTGGCTTACATGAAAGACTTCAACCTATTCATAGATTCATTTCACATCTAGTGGATAAGTCACAACCTTTTACCAAGACTCTACGTAAAGGTGTGAAAAATAATTGGAGTCAAGATTGTGATCAAAACTTGACACAAATAAAAAATACTTTGCTAATCCATTGGTCTTGATGCCTCCTATCTATGGGAAGCTTCTCATTTTGTACATCTAAACAACAGAGACATCTTTGGGTATCTTATTATCTCAAGAAGACAATGATAACAAGGAAAGAGCTATTTATTATCTGAGTCACATGCTGATCTCCTATGAAATGAATTACAATATCATTAAGAAAGCTTACTTGGAAATTGTCTTTGCTTCCCAAAAGTTGATACATTACATGCTTGCTCATACTACATGACTATTGGCTAAAATTGATCCACTAAAGTACTTACTCAATAAGACAACTCTAACTAGAAGGTTGGCTAAGTGGATCATGATACTAAGTGATTTTGGCATCCAATATGTTGAATGAAAGGCTATCAAGGGACAAGTGATTGCTAATTAGCTAGTAGATGCACCAATGCAGAGTCTTCTCACACTAAACATTGATTTCCCTAATGAATCAATTCTAATGCTCGTACACCAAACTTGGGTGATGTTCTTTGATAGTTCCTTCACACAACATAGATCCAGTGTTGGGTTATTCTTCATAACACCATAGAGGTATTCATTGCCTAAGGTGTACAAGATTCTATTTCCTTGTACCAACAACCTTGTAGAATATGAGGCTCTAATTAATGGCATTAAAATTGTAGCTGAATGGAGAGTGGATTGATTGAACATTTTTGGGGACTCTTAGGTTATAATCAACCAAGTCAACAATTTATATTAGAAAAATGATGAGAAATTTATCCCTTACAAACTCATGGTTGATGACATTAAGAAATACTTTGCTCATATCACTTTCCAACAAATTCCTCAAGCAAACAACAAAGTGGTTGATGCCATGGCTACTCTTGCTTCCATGTATAGATGCTAGAGAATGATCTCTGAGATGAGTCCTTGGTGGAAACATTACTCTACTCTACCTATAACTCCCCCAAATATAAATGATTTTTCCTATTGTAGGATAGGATTCATCTCGCTACCACTACATATACTCCTATCTACATGACCAAACCATTCTGTACGATCTAATTCAAAATGAAAAACATCACCTTATCTATAATGCTTCATAGTATGTCATTGTTTTTAATGACTTTTTTAGGGGAGGTCTCAATGGAAAAATCCTTAGGTATCTAGATTTTGAAGAGTCTAAATGTGCATTAATTGATGTCCATGAGGGTATTTGATGCAGGAGCATCTAGAGGTATAAGGGCAATCCTGTGTCACCCAAAAAAATGTACTTAGACTTAGTTTTTGTTTCGTGTCTTTACATTTTTGGATACCCATTTGGCTCAAATAAAGGTTCCAACTCTCATAGTTCAACTATCAGTGCGTTCGAAAATCTTGAAAAAATAGGAGCATGTATTTGGGCCATCATTTTGGTAAACTAGAAGGTGTGAATTGGCCAGATGAATGTAATTGTGATTTAGAGCATTCTAGAAAAAGAATCAGGTCAATAGGCCCCATGGTTTGAAAGTTATTGCAATTTATCGGGTTTTGGAGACCTCCTAAGAATGCTTCAAAGTCAGGTTTGGGGCATTAAATGACCTCAAAAAGGGTCAAAAAATGGGGGACGAGCAAAGCTCATCCATAGGGCTATAGAGCGCTTCGAGAGCTTTTCGAAAATGTAAACGGTTCATCAATTGGAGCTATGGTTCAAAAGTTATGCCTCCCGAAAGTTCGGTTACCCTTTCTAGATTCTTCTAGATTTGCATCGACTTCTAACGCAACTTCTGGAACCTTCTATTTTGTCGGTGGATGCCTACTAGCACTTTCTAGAATGTACTCCTAGTCCTTAACCCTCCGGGGTCTATTTAAGGAGATTTTTGGCATTGTAAAAGGCAGTTCAGAGTGGAGTTTGAGAGGAGGTGTTAAAAGGAGAAATATTCTCCAGATTTATGCTATTGTAAGCCCTTAGGGCATGTTTTGAAGTTTATTTTCTCTGTACTATTTGTACTAGCTTATTTTCTCAGTTAATATAATTTTCCCTTTTTGTTGGTTCCATTCTGTTCTTGGGTTGTGTCCCCATCAGTATTTGTGGATCTCACTCAAATGGCTTAACACTAGTTCATAAACTTCTTAGAGATGGTTACTATTGGCCAAATATAGAGCAAGAGGAAATCAAATATACTAAGTCCTACAAATAATGCCAACTTCATGGGAATCTAATTGATGCTCCAATTAGGGAGCTAATTCCATCTACCACACTGTGGCCATTCCAAAAATGGGTCTTTGATCTTGTGGGTTAGATTCACCTATCTTCTTCTAATGGACATAAGTTCATTATTATAGCTATAGACTGCTTTACTAAGTGGGTAGAGGTAGTCCCTCTCTCAATAGAAAATTTCAAAATGGTAGCCCTATTTATCATGAATTACATCATATGTAGGTATGGTGTACCTTCCTCCATTATTACTAATAATGGAGGATAGTTTAAAAATAAGGATTTTAAGGAGCTATACTAAAGGTTTAGAATCACGCAACATTGGTCTTCTATATATTACCCCCAAGTTAATGGTCAAGAAGAGGCATGCAAAAAGGAAATATTTAAGATCTTGCATCACACAATCAACAAATCTAGAAGGGACTCGTGCCTTCAGATTAATCTATATGTATGGGCATACACAAAAAGTATTAGAACTCCAATAGGTACAATGCCCTTTTTGAATTAAGGTTAAGATTCCTACCTTGAGAATTTCTATGAAGGGACTCATCACTGATGAAGACTATAGAATATCATGACTTCAAGAGCTAGAACTATTAGATGAACATTAGCAAGTGGTGTGTGATCATCTTTGATCTTATCAACAATGTATGTCCAAAAGTTACAACAAGAAAGTTAAGCCATGTAATTTCCAACTAGGTGATCTTGTTCAAAGAGAAAACCCTAAGAATCAACAATAATAGGTCCAAAAGGGGAAGTTTGAACCCAACTAGCTTGGTCCTTACATAGTCACTTCTATGTTTGGATCTAGTGTTTTCCAACCTTCTTCAGTCGAGGGAAAGGTGCTCAAGGAGCCTATCAAAATTCTCCACCTAAAGTGGTTCTATAGCTGATCTAATCTTAGAAGCTCTTTTTACATATCTAAATATCCTGAAAAATCATTACCATAGTGAAAACCTAGCAATAGGTACAAAAAAATTTAAAATACAAAATACAAAAAAATAAAAAAATTGAAAAACAAAAAAAAGGTGTCATTGATGAAAAACTAGCAAGAGTGCCTCTTGTTCCTAATGCTACATCTTGCAGTGCATCTTTTGGCTTCTTATATAGTTTCTTTCCTTCTTCTACTTCCTAATTTTGTTTCTTGTCTTTGCTCATGTATCCATGGATTTAATCTTGCCATAACTTGGGGCAACACCCTACAATACCATATAATCTCTTTCACAATAATCACTAGTTGTTCTAACTACATCTTCCTACTATCAATTGTGTCACTTTTTTGAGATTCCCTTCATAGGATCTTTCTTGTGATAGTCACCAATTGTTCTAACTATGTTTGCCTATTGTTGCTAGTGCCACTTTGTTTTGAGATTCTCCTCACAAAATCTCTTTCGCAACCATCACCAGTTCTTTTAATTGTATCTACCTACTATTTCTTGTGTCACTTTTGAGATCCCCCTCATGGAAGATCTCTCTTATGTTAGTCACCAGTTGTCCTAACTTTTTCTACCTACTATCGCTCAATCCTTCTTAGGTTCTTCTTACTAAAGATTCCTCTTTGACATCAGTCACTAGTTATTCTAACTATGTCTATCTACTATTGTCACCCTACTAAAGAGATTTCTTTCAAAAATGTTCTAAACATTGACACTTAACATCAATACAATGACACTAAACACTAAATTCAAAATGATGACCTTGTTTGGGATATGCTAATCTTTTCTTTGTTTTTTTTATTTTCACTTTTTCCTATCTCTTCCAGCAACTTGATGATGTCATTTTTTTGACTAGAGAAGTAAAGACTAGGGGGCATGACCTTTTCTTTGCTTTTTGTTTGTGGTTTAGTTCCAAATGATATGAACCATTCATATAAGAGGGGTGTCCACTACAAGAGCTTCTATCTCTTGTTGGATGAAAGTGTGGACCTTGAGTCCTTTTATATGGATAAATCAGTGAGGTTGGTTCTTCTCCTTGCTTGTTTGAGTGAACCCTTCATGCTATAGTAAATACTAATACTCATTCTACTAAGTGAACGTATGGATTACTGTGAGTATGTCTAGCACACTTCTCTCTCAGGTTATAAATGCAAGAGTAGTTGCAAATAGAATACTTACTAATTACTTAGTAGAAGAAGGATCTCTCATGTGTCTGGTGTTTCTACACACAAGAAACATTCTAGTCATCATAGAATTTATGCTTTGATGGTTATGTTAACTTTCCACATTGAAAGGGATAAATTTTCTAGTCATTTTGGCTTCTTGTGCCTCGAATGCTTATGTTTAATCCCAAAAAAACTAGATCATGTCTTATTCATATTTACATGATTACAATGTCAGTGGGAATTGTAGGATGTATAGGGTTTTTCTATATGCTCAGTGATGATAATTATCAAAGCTTGGTAACTAGACCTAGGGTTGCATATAGCATAGGGTTGCATTGCATAAGTGCATGGTTTGATGATTAATTTACTTACATCCTTTTGATGAGGGATTTTTTTCCTATTCAAAGTATCATGTTTCTTCATGGTTACACAAGTTTTTAGTTCTTCAGTTTGTCCTCTCACTCCTCAACTGATACCTATCACTATCAACAAACACATGGAACATTACATGAGATGTCATTCCATTTAGATTTTCATTCCATACATAATCTCATCATTTCATCTCATTTGCACCACATTCATACATAAAATCAAATTTGCATTCATACATCATATTATATTTACATGCCATAATCATAGCATAAAATACATCTCATGTACATCAAATTAAAAGATAGGAAATGACATATACACAGTACTCAACTCAAAAATCTTGTATATATATATAAAGAATACATTAGTGCAAAATAAAGATGTTACTCTAGTGTTGTCGATAAAAAATTGTACAAAATGGTGCTGACACACTAATTGATACATAGCTAGGTCAAAAATTGGAGAAAATCAATCTAACTCTCTTTCGCTACCTCACCTCCTAGAGGAGGAGGAGGAGGAGGAAGTAGAGGAGGAGGAGGCATCTCAAGTCTCACTGCTAGCCATGCACCTCCAAACTCTCATGAATACTATGAATATCAAGGCACCTGCTCTACCTCATCTAGAAAAACTGCTACATACTCTACAACATAACATGCAACTCTAGTAAACTGTAGTTGGATCTCATCCTTCTACTACTCAACTCATTGCTCTGCTCTTTTGGTTACTAGCTCTAGTTGTCCTTGCAAGTCATGGATCTCTTGATCCTGCTCTACTATCTACTTATCCCTCACAACCTCCTATATCTTTAAATACCCTAGTTATCATTGTGTGGTCTAAATCCTTTCTCTTGCTCACCTCAAAGTATCCTATTTCTATGCTAGGAGATTAGCTCCCATAGCAAGCTGGTGTAGCATATCCTCATTGTATGTATGACATGTGGTCCTTTGAACCTAACACACACTTCAATGTGGTCATTACCTACAAAGTCATCTTGAAATGAAAATTCAATTGTTCATCTAGAACACTTGACAGTGAAACTTGTTGCCTCCTATCTAAAGGGATTTTGCTTGTTTAATATCCTTAGAGATGAGGCTTAGGCAACTAGACCCTCTAAGAATGAAGGATTTGATATGTAGCTAATCTATGTGAGAATGCAATGTAATCTAAAATGAGATATGCTCTTAATCTAAAAGCACGTCAAGGAAACTAGTTAAGCATATGCATATTTAAACTAAATGAGATTAAGCTAGGAATGAAAATGTGTGCAAATATATGAGCTAAGTGAGTATGAATTTCAATAGCAATTCGATATCAATTCAATTCAACCTCCTTAATGAGGAATTCTTGGAATCCATCAATGGTTGAGATCAACTCAGATCGATGGTCAAGATTGAAGAAAATATTTAGTTAAGATGGAAACTTCCTTGTGTAGGTGAAGTGAACTATTTCTGATCTAAGTGTGATGAGTAGTTAACTGGACTTGTCATGGGTGTGAGATCAAGTTAAGTAGATTGATTCCAATTTGAGAGATAGTTCACTCAAAGTTTCCATTTAGAATTGAAGAGAAGATTTTGAAGATATTATTTAATTTAACAAAGTGAGATATGATCTCAAAAATGCATTTTCTATTTAATTGAACTATCACATTCAATTAATTAAAACAAGCATAATTATTAAATTAAATAAATTTAATCCCTAGTACATTAGTCTTAGGATATAATTTAATTTAATTAAAATTTAAATACTTTAAATTAAATTAAATCTTAATTAGCAGGTTTTAATGTGACTAATATGAGTCCATACTTTGGTATTAAATAAAGAGCATGATTAATGCATATTTAGGTTTTTTCTACATTTGAAAATTAAGTCAAGTAGTGACAATCAAAATGAGAATTGCCTAATTAAATAGGACTTTAGAATTGATCAGATTGACTAGAATTGGTATAATGGAAATGAGCCAATTTTAGGGTATTACATTTTGCCTCTCTTTGAATGAATGTGTAAGCAACACGTTCAATTCAAAGAAAATTAGAAAGCATGATGTGAAGATGAGATTGGTTCTAAAGTTTATGATACAAAGACCAAAATATAAGCTTTTAAGAACCATCTCCAGAATGGAGCTTGATACTAAGGAATCCAAGTAGAACACATAGATACCTAAATTGATAAGCATTTTAAAGGTTTCCTTTAGAATAAAGTATAACCTTTAAGGATATAGGTAGAACACCTAGATACCTAAGGTTTGATAAGCATTTAAAAGATTATCCCCAGAATAGAGCTTAATCTTTAAGGATCTAGATAGAACAAAAAGATACCTGAAGTTTGATAAGAATTTAAAAGATTATACCCAAAATGGAGCTTAATCTTTAAGGATCTAGATAGAAAACCTAGATACCTAAGATTTGATAAGAATTTAAAAGACTATCTCTAGAATGAAGCTTAATCTTTAAGTATCTAGATAGAACACCTAGATACTTGAGATTTGATAAGCATTTAAAAGACTATCTGTAGAATGAAGCTTAATCTTTAAGAATCCATATAGAACACCTAGATACCTAAACTTGATAAAAGATAGCCAGATCGAATTATAAGTTAAAATCATCCCCAGAATGAGGCTTGATCCTTAGGAGTCAAGGTTTAGATTGTGTCAATACCTATAATCAAATGATGACAAGATGGAATAGATGACAAAGATGCCAAAAAGAGGGAAACAAGATGCCCCTAGTGGTGAGATGCCTCGAATGATGAGGACATAAGATGGGAACAAGATGCCCCAAGAAATAAGGATTTAATTATGTAATCATCTTGCCCCCTCAGGAGAAAAATCAAAAGATGACACACTAGAAATGTGACATAAAGAAGTACATAAATATATGTAGAAGAAATCTAAGATTTAGTAGAATGTAGAAGAAATCAAAACAATCAGAAGAAAATTTAGAGTTAATTTGGCATGATGTTGAGGTCCACAAGACCAAGTTTGACCAAAATTTGACCAAAATTGGCCATGGTTGACTTGAGTTGACTATTTCCAAAATGGATTTTGAAAATATAAAGAATTTTGAGTTGAAAGAAATCTAGGAATCCCAAAATACCAAAAAAATTTGGACTACAAAAGCGTTCGATTGTGTAAATCCCCAAAATTTTAAAACACATTTTGGAGGCACTTAGGTGTGTTAGATTTTAAATTTGATCACAAAAATAGATTCAGAATAGTCAAATTAGCTAGGGGGTGATTTTTGTGCAAATCGAAGCACTTTAAAAAATTAGGTCAACCCCCATATAAGGGCCCAAGGGGTCATTTTCAATTCATTTGTGCATTTTTTCTTTTAGTGAATTGAGCTTTGAGAGGGGTATGGTAGTGAATGTGAGGTATCACCATTTTGAGCACCCCCATCAACACAGTTGGCCAGTGGACTATGGACCACTAGTGAGTGATTGATAACAATCCTTCATACTTTTAGTTTCATGCATTTTGAGATCATTTATTACACTTTTAGCATGTTTTTAGGTAGTTAACATCAGTCTTCACATGAGTTTGTCCTTTTGTCATGTGAAGTCTCTCTCTTCTCATGTGAAGATTCACCAACTTGGTATAGCTTTGCATTCATCAATGGGGTTTCTCACAAGGGAGATACCCTCTTTTCATGCAAATAATGTTAGAATTTTGTGCAGATGGTTGTCACCTTTCACACAAGACTGTCTCTCTTCATGCAAAAACTTGTTTCTTCACATGAGAGAGACTCTCTTCATGTAGGGATTTGAGCACGTGTGTGAACTTGCATTTTTTTGTGTGAGGACATGTTTTCTTGCATGAAGATATGCATTATTGTATGAATAAATGAATTTTCACGCGAGGAAATATCTCTTTGATAGTAGTATGTTTTAAAATTGCATTTTTTTAATGTTTTTAGCATGACTTTTTCATTTGTTTCTTCATCATTCCTATTTTTTGATCGATTACTGACCATTTTCTTGTCATTGTTGTTTGTTTGTGTGTGCAAGAAGTCTTTGGTGATGTTTCATTCAAATCCCACTATCCACCATATGGGGATTTGTTGCAAAGCTTAGATGTAGAGGACATGGCACATATAGATAGATTGGGACTCACTTATCTATGCCGAATCCTAGCATTGCTAGTGAACCACAACCTATTGACTACATTGGTGGAGCATTTCCATTCGAAAATGAACACCTTTCACCTCCCTCAACGAGAGATGACTATGACTCTTGAGGACATTTACAAGATCGTGTGCATACCATTTCATGGGATGAGAGTATCATATGACACAGTGCCTTGGGAAGGTACAAAGGTGTTGTGTACCATTTTTGGGAGGCAATTAGTGATTGGACAAACCATCAAGTAGGATGAGCTTGTCCACACATATGGGCAAACACATAAGTTGGCCGTAGTTTTGGCCATATTCATCAGCTGCTTCTTGGTACCTGATAGAGGGTAGCATGGACTGGAGTGTGGATGGGAGATCATGCGGTAGAGGATGTTGGATGCACTAGAGAGATTCACTAGAGAGATTCAAATGGGGCTAGTGCATGCTCACCCATATGTTTTATGAGATGCACAAGATAGTGCACCACGAGCATAAGAGTATGGTTGCTAGTGTGTACATTTTATAGGTCTAGGCATGATAACATCTACTAGTTACATGATTAATTTTTAACGATGCCTAGGAGCTTGTAGAGCCATACATTTGTATATATAGAGGACATATTACCTAGGAAGGCCTGGGTAAGATGGAATAGTGGAGGTCTCATCTTGATGACCTAGTCTCCGTCATATGGTGGCCCTGGTGAGAGATTGAGGAGTGGGATGATGCTCCTAGGGAGCTCAGCTGGATGTTTAGCTCACTTCCGTTGGTAGGCAGGACTACATAGATCATCAAGCAGTTCACCATCAGCTGAGTGTGGAGGCAGTATAGGAGGTAGCAAGACATCTCCTAGAAGTTTTGTGCCTATGCTTGAGTCATGAAGGATCCGACATGGGGATGGATGATAAGCCTAGATTTAGGGTGATCAATGATCGATGTGTGCAACCTAGTTGTGACACAGTGGGACTACCATCCAAAGGTAGAAGATGTAGGGGTGACAATAGCATATCAGGCATATCTTATCAGTCACCCCATCCCACAATTTATAGATCACTTGGGGGGAGTAGTGTTAGGCCCACAACAGGCTCCTCCATAGTAGGCTCCTCAGCAACAAGCACCATAGCAACAAGTAGCACAAGGCCCACTACTAGAGGTGAGGTAGAGGATTAGGCAGGTAGAGATCCTTGCACAATAGATGGCATTAGATCCAAGGGCTAGGGGTAGCAGTGGAGGGAAAAGATGATAATAGAGGCCGAGGGTGGAGGAGCAAGAACCCATTGAGTAGGCACTTGAGACGCTTGATGAGGAGATGTAGGAGCAGCCCACCACAAGATCTTCAGAGGTGTTTTGATGATAGAGGGAGCATATTTAGCAGGCTTCCCGACAGATCAGAGAGTTATAGATTGCAGTGGTGATGAGGTATGCACAGCTAGTTGAGCAAGATCAGGAGATCCTAAGACTAAAAGAGTAGGTATAGATAGCTGATCAGAGGATGGAGATGTTGTAGGATGAGGTTAAATTGTAGATGGTCCAAGCGGGAAATTATTTCTCAGTATACTCTATAGTTGTGCCCAATGAGGCTGAGTAGGTTCCTCAATTTTCCCAATATGCCAGAGATTTTGGGGGTGCTCGTCCTCCAGTAAGACCAGATATGCCACCTCCTCCCCCTCCTCTAGCTAAAGGGGGTGATTTTGTGGGACACAATTAGCTCTTGATTACTTTGATCCCCAATTTTGATTTTGGCTATGTATCCATTGGTGTTCCAGCACCATTTTGTATGATTTTGATCGACATCACTTGAGTAGCACCCATTTTTTGTACTAACACATTTTTTTGATATATATATATATATATATGAGATTTTGAGCTGAGTACTCCTATGTACATGTCATTTTTTGTGTCTATTTTACTTTGATGTACATGAGATATCAATGAGATGAATGTGTTATGTGATGGATGCATGCTCACTTTGATGTGATGTGATTTTGATTATGTAGAGTAGATGATATGAGTATATGGATGCAATGCATATGGAAATGAACTAACATCTCATACAGTGTTGCATGTTTCTTCTTGATAGTGACAAGTATTGCATCGAGGGGAATGAACCAATGACCAAAATTCTTGTGCAATCATGGAGAGCCTGAATATGTTTGAAGAGAACCCCAATTCCTCATCACGAAGAATAGAGATAGAATCGCCACTGAATCACATGCTTATGCAAGTGAATTATGTGATGCAAGACTGTATTAAATGCAACCCTAGGTTTGGTTATCGAGACTCAATAATTTATCATCACTGGACATAAATGAAGCTTAAACATCCTACAATTACCACTAACTTTGCAATCATGGAAATATGAATAGGACATATATCATAGGTTTGTCGAGATTAAATGTAAGCATTTGAGGCACAAGAAGCAAGAATGACTAGAACATTTTTCCTTTTTAATATAGAAAGTTAACATAAGCATCAAAGCATAAGTGATAGGATGACCAGAATATTGCTTGCATGTAGGAATTCCAAACACACGAAAGATCCTTCTTATGCTAAGCAATCAATAAGTAACATGTCCGCAATGGCCTTTGCATCGATAACCTAGGACAAAAATGCATCTATATACTAATAGTGACTCGTACGTTCACTTAGAAAGATGAATATTAGATATTATCATAGCATAAATAATTCACTCCAACAAACAAGGAGAAAAACCTACATTATTGATGTATTCGTATAAAAGGAGTCGAGGTACACTAGGCCATCTAGTACAAGATGGAGGCTCTTATAGTGGACACCCCTCTTATAGGAATATGTCAACTTATTGGAACTAAAGTACAAATAGAAAGCAAAGAAAAGATCATGCCCCCATTCATTACTTCTCTAGTCAAAAATGACATCATCAAGTTGCTCGAGGAGACATGATAAAGAGAAAACAAAACAAACAAGGAAAATGCTCAGCATATCCAAACAAGTATGTCATTTTCAGTTCATTTTTGTGTTATAGGATTGATGTTAACTATCAGTGTCCAGAATGACCAGTGACTGATGCAAGAGAGATCTTCCATAAAGGAATCCAGAAACATTACCCAAGAAAGAATAGGTAGACACAATTGGAATAGCTAGTGACTATTGTGAAAGAGATTCTATGAAGAGAATCTTGGAAAGAGTGACACTAGCAACAGTAGGCAGGTATAGCTAGAATGAATGGTGATTATTGTGAAAGAGATTCTATGAGGAGAATCTCAAAAGGAGTGACACTAATGATAGTAGGTAGACACAGCTAGAATGACCAGTGAGTATTGTGAAAGAGATTCTATGAGGAGAATATCGAAAGGAGTGACACTAGTGACAGTAGGTAGACATAGCCAAAATGACTAGTGACTATCATGAAAGAGATTCTATGAGGAGAATCTCAAAAGGAGTGACACTAGCAATAGTAGGCAGACATGGCCAAAATGACTAGTGACTATCATGAAAGATATTCTATGAGGAGAATCTCAAAAGGAGTGACACTAGTGATAGTAGGTAGACATAGCTAGGATGACTAGTGGCTATCACGAAAGAGATTCTATGAGGAGAATCTTGAAAGGAGTGACACTAAAGAGGAATGCCCCCGAGCTATGACAAGACTCAATCCATGGATACATGAGTAGAAAGCTAGAAAAGTAGTAAAGCAACTGTATAGAGAATTAGAAGATGCACTGCAAGATGGAGCATTGGAGACAAGAGGTGCCTGTTTACCAAGTTTTCACCTTCTTGGTAGAGCCTTCATTTTTTTTGCTACCATGATGCTTGTTTCCAGGTTTTCACCAATGACACTTTTCTTGTTTCTCAATTTTTTTGTATTTTTCTCTTTTTTGATTTTTTTGTATTTTTTGGTTTTTTCAATTTTTTTGGTGTTACCAAGGTGCCTATTGCTAGGTTTTTCACCAGGGTAACAATTTTTTTTTTCAGGACTTTTTCTAATTTTTATGATTTTTTTTTCAAGACATATAGATATGTACAAAGAGCTACTAATATTAGATCAACTATAAAACTGCTTCAAATGGAGAGTGTTGACAGTTTCCTTGAGCACTTCTCCTTCAATTGTGAAAAGTTGGTAGGCACTGAACCCATATACTATAGTAATGATGTAAGGATCGAGCCAGTTTGGTTCAAGCTTCCCTTTTTGGACTCATTGTTGTTGATTCTTAGGGTTCTCTCTTAGGATGAGATCACCTAGCTAGAAGTCACATGGCTTGACCCTCTAATTATAGCTTCTTGGCATTCGTTGTTGATATGCTCACAGATGATCACACGCCACTTGTCAATGTTCATCTGGTAACACTAGCTCTTGAAGCTGAGCTATCCTATAGTCATCATCAGTAATAAGACCCTTCATAGAAATTCTCATGGTAGGAATCTTGACCTCTATTGGAAGCATAACATCTACCCCATACACCAAAGCAAAGGGAATCATGCCTATTGGAGTTCTTATGCTTATTCTATATGCCCATAGGGTTAGATTAATCTAGAGATACCAATCTCTCCCTGATTTGTTGACTATGCGATGAAGAATTTTGAGAATTGCCTTATTGGATTCCTTAGTCTAGCCATTACCCTGGGCATAATAAATGGAAGAATAACGTTGTCTGATTTTGAATTTCTTGCATAGTTCCTTGAGGCCTTTGTTCTTGAATTGTCCTCCATTGTTAGTAATGATTGAGGATGATACACCATATCTATAGATGATGTATTTTGTGATAAAAAGAGCTATAATTTTGCCATTGAAAACTATGAGAAGTACTACCTCTACCCATGTTGTGAAGTAATCTGTAGCTGTGATAATGAACTTATGTCCATTAGAAGAGGTTGGGTGGATCTAACCTACCAAGTTGAAGGCCCATTTTTGAAATGGCCATGTTGTAGTAGAGGGAATCAGCTCTCTTGCTAGAGTGTGGATCACATTCCCATGTAGCTAACACTACTTGCAGGATCTAGCATACTTGATAGCTTCTTGCTCTATTTTAAGCCAATAGTAACCAGCTCTAAGGAGTTTGTGAGCTAGTGTCAGGCCATTTGAGTGAGATTCACAAATGCCTTCGTGAATGTCAATTAGTGCAAATTTAGACTCTTCAAGTTCTAAACACCTGAGTGTTCTATCAAGAGCTCTCCTATATAGATCATTAGCAACAATGACATAATTCAAAGTATTACAGATTAGGTAATATTTCTCATTCTGGGTCAAACCTTCCAGAATGGTTTGATTGCAGAGATAGGAATAAATGTGATGGTAGCAGGATGATTCTTGTCCTACAATAGAATAGATCATCCTAGAATTAGGGGTGTCATAGGCTGGGTAGTGTAATGCTTCCACCAAGAACTCATGTCGGACGTCATTTTCAAGTTGCTGAAGTAGAGAGGCCAAAGTAGCCATGGCATCAGCCACTTTATTATTTGCTCATGGAACTTACTAGAAGGTAATGTTCGAAAAATACTTCCTCAAGTCATCAACCATTCACTTATAAGAAATTAGTTTTTCATCCTTTGTTTGGTACACATCATTAACCTAATTGATGACAAACTGAGAGTCACCAAAGATGTCTAATTGATCCAGTCTCCATTTGGCTGCAATTTCCATGCCATTGATCAAAGCCTTATATTTAGCAATGTTGTTTGTACAAGGAAACAAGATCTTGTATGCTTTGGGCAATGAATATCTTTGTGGTCTAATGAAGATTAATCCAACACCTGATCCTTGTTGTGTGAAGGACCCATCAAAGAACATGACCCACATTTGGTGTGTGAGTGTCAGAATTGACTCATCAGGGAAATCAATGTTCATTGGTAGGAGACTCTACATGGGTGCATCAACCAACTGATTTGCAATCGCCTATCCCTTGATAACCTTGAATTCAACATATTGGATGTCAAATTCACTGAGTATCATAACCCATTTAGCCAATCTTTCTATGAGAGTTGCTTTACTGAGCAAGTACTTTAGTGGATCTATTTTAGCCATGTTCCACATAGTATGGGCAAGCATGTAGTGTCTCAACTTCTAGGAAGCAAAGACAACTGCCAAGCAAGCTTTCTCAATAATTCTATAGTTCTTCTCATAAGATATCAGTGTTTGACTCAAGTAGTAAATAGCTCTTCCTTTGTTGTCATTATCTTCCTAAGCCAATAGGATTCCTAGAGACATTTTAATTACTAAAATGTATAAAATAAAAGGCTTCCCATGGATAGGAGGCATCAAGATTGGTGGATTGACAAGATATTGTTTGATCTGTGTTAATCTTTGCTCATAATCCTTGCTCCAATTGAATTTCACACCCTTATGTAAGGCCTTTGTGAAGGGTTGTGATCTATCTGCCAACTATGAGATAAACCTGTGAATAGATTGGAACCTTCCTTGTAGTCCTCTCATATGATTGATGTTTTGAGGTGGTGGTATGTCCATTATTAGTTGTACTTTCTCCAAATCCACCTCAATTCCTTTTGCAAAGATGATGTATCCCAACAACTTTCCTGATGTGAACCAAATGCACATTTCTTAGGATTGAGCCAAAGACTAAATTTTTCCATACAATCTAGGATGGGTCCCAAATCTTGCAGATGAGTATTGTATTTAGCACTTTTGACCAAGGTATCATCGACATAGTCCTCCATGGTCTTATGCATCATATCATGGAAAATTGTAGTAACACCCCTCTAATATGTAGCATCAACATTCTTCAAGCCAAATGGCATTACATTCTAGCAAAAGGTTCCCCATGCACATGTGAAAGCCATTTTCTCCTAGTCTTCTAGCACAATTTTTATCCGATTATATCCAAAAAAACCCATCTATAAGTGAGTACATCTCATAGCCGGCCATCATGTCCACTATCATATCAATATTAGGAAGCAAAAAGTCATCTTCAGGACATGCCAAGTTGAGATCACAGAAGTCAGTACAAATCTTGATAGATTTATCATGCTTGGAGATTAGAACAATATCAAATATCCATTTAGCATAATCAATTACACAAATGAAACCAACTTTTAGAAGTTTCTCTACTTTTTCTTTGATGAGAAATGCCATGTGAGGATGCATTTTTTGAAGTTTTTGTTTAGCTATTTTGATGCCTAGTGCTATGGACAAGTGATGCATGATAAGATTAGGATCTAGTCCTGGCATGTCAGAGTATGTCCAAGAAAAAATTATATTCTTTTCTTTGAAAAAGGAAATGAATTCTTCCTTTTCTTCAGGTGATAGTGACTGTGCCAGATGTATCATATGAGGATATTCTTCTATGCCCAGATTAATTGGTTGTGTTGGCTCTATCAACACTGATGATCTCTCCTGAAAGTGACTTGGAAGTGCATCAAATATCTCATCTGCGGGTGCCTCAGAAAGGTTTTCACCCTCGGATACATCTTGTATTTTTACTTTTTTGGGTTCTGATACTGCCATAATGTGGTTTTCACCATCAAACCTTTTGCATTTTTTCTTTTTAATTGTATGATTGAGATATTTGATGTTAGCCTCAGTCATGTTGACACTCTGTTCATTGATGGAAGAAATCATAGGTTCGATAGCATGTAGGTATGAATTTATTAGGTCCCAAATGGAAAGGAACCTTCTTAAATCCTAGGCTAGTTGTATCACTATTGGTTCAAGCTATTTCTTTGATAGGATCAATTAGGCCATTGTTATTGCACCCAATAGGGCTAGTTCCCTTATAACTAAAATGCTTCATAAGCCTAAGAGCAGGCCCATATTTCTCAAGAGTGATTTCTTGAGCTTTCTCTATTAAATCCCCTACTTAGTCTTCCCCAAAGTTTTTTGGGTAAGCTGGCCTCTGTACCTACAAATATAAGGCTCCACAAGCTGCCCCTCATCCTAAAAAATGGGCCTTGTAACTAGTAGATTCTCCCATGCCCAGATTTGGAGAACATAGATCCTAATAGCCATGCTCTTCGTCTCTTAATAAATGATCTCATGCATCTCATGGAACATATGTAGAAGAATGCAGTGACCCCACCCATATCTCTCTGGGGTATCTAATATCCTCTAGAGCATCTTGCCCCTTTCACACTCTAATCCATGATGTCCTTTGTTAGGCATCAAGAAGCAGCTGATGAATATTGCCAATACTAATGGTAACTTGTGAGTAGGACCATAGGTATGCACTAGTTCATCCCAAGTGATGGCTCTGCCCATAATCAAATCCTGCTGAAAAATGGCCTGTAGTGCCTCTATAACAACCCAAGGAACTATGTCATAGACCACTTGCAACTCGTGAAACGGTATGCATAGGATCCTATATATGTCCTCATGTGTAACTATTATCTCTCCCTATGGTAAGTGGAATGTGTTCAACTCTAAATGAAAGCACTCCACCAGTGCACCAAAACTATTGGAATCTAGCATAGATGTGACAACCCCAATCTATCTATATGCACCATATCCATGGCATTGAGACTCCACAAAAAAGCTCCATATGGAAAGTAATGGGACCAAAATCCAATATCATCAAAGGTAACCTACACACACAAGCAAATAAAACATGCAAATGGTTAGTCTCCACTTGGCAAGAAAATATGATGAAAATAAACATGCAAAATTGTAATGAAACATCAAATTTTTAACTTTTCATTTTGAATTTCATGCTAGATTCTCGCATGAAATTTCACTTCCTCATGTGAGATTGTACAACTTCATGTGAGGATTCAACTTTTTGGGCGAGAAGTGATTAGGATAAAAGAAAAAAGTGCCTAAAAATTAGGGCTTCTCATGTAAGAGGTGGGCATCTCCTATGCGAGAAACCTTACCACTTCATTTGAAGAAACACAAGACTAGTGAATCTTCATATGAGAAGAGATTGACTTTGTGCAAAGAACAAGGTCCCTATGCAAGAACTAACATGACTATTCAAAAAATAAATAAAAACATACTAAAAACATCTCAAAATGCATAAAAAATTAAATGCGAGCAAGATTATTGATTACACACTGGAGACCCATAGTCCATCAGCTAGCTATGTCATTGGGAGTGCTCAAAATGATGTGTAGACAATGGGATCACCATCTTTTCCTTAGAGCTCTCTTCTTCACTAAAGACAATAGTGCAAATGATTTGAAAATGACCCCTTGGGCCCTTATATAGGTTTTGATCTAATTTTTCAAAGTACTCCAATTTGAGTGAAAATCACCCCCTGGCTAATTTTACTACTCTAAATTTATTTTTGGGATCGAATTTAAAATCTAACACACTTAAATAACTCAAAATTGCATTTTAAAATTTTGGGACCAACATGATCAAATGCTTGTGCAGTCCAATTTTTTTGATACTTTGTGACTCTTGGAATCTTTAAAAATTATAGTTTCTTCAAATTTTCAACAATTCTAAAACAATTCAAATCAAGTCAACTATGGTAAAATATGGTCAACCTTTGGTCAAACTTGGTCTTCTAGACCTTGAAATCACTCAAAATTGACTCCAAATTTTCTTTCGATCATTTTGATCTCTTCTATATTATTTTCAATCACAAATTTGTTTTGTATCTCTTGATATACTTCTCTATATCATATTTTTGGTGTGTCATCTTTCAATTTCACTCCCGAGGGGGTAGGATGATTACATCATTGAACGTGAATCTCAAATCAATCTAAGTCTTCATCAGTCAGGGCATCTTGTTCCCATCTTATGTCCTCATCACTAGGGGCATTTTATCACTCGGGGCATCTTGTTTCCCTCTACTTGGCATCTTTGTCATCTATCTTATCTTTTCATTAGATAATCACATTTTATAATAGTCTTTATCAAAATTTGATGGATAGGTATCAGGATAGTCTAAACCCCAATTCCTTAGGATCAAGCCTCATCATGGGGATGATTCTATGACTCATTGTTAGATCTTGTTATCTTTTATCAATTCAGGTATCAAGGTGTTCTATCTAAATCCCTTAAGATTAAGCTCCATTTTGGATATAACCTTTAAAATCTTATCAATTTAGGTATCTAGGTGTTCTATCTAGATCCCTTAATGTTGAGCTCCATTCTGGAGATAACCTTTAAAATCTTATGAATTCAAGTATCTAGGTGTTCTATTTGGATCCTTTAAGATTAAGCTCCATTCTAGAGATAATCTTTAAAAGCTTATCAACTACAGGTATCTAGGTGTTCTATCTAGACCCCTTAAGATTAAGCTTCATTCTAGGGATAATCTTTAAAAGCTTGTCACTATAGGTATCTAGGTGTTCTATCTAGATTCCTTAAGACTAAGCTCCATTTTGGAGATAATCTTTTAAAAGCTTATAAATTCTAATATCTAGGTGTTCTATCTGGATTCCTTAAGTTTAAGCTCCATTTTGGAGATTAAAATCTTATCAATTGGTCTCTATGCTATCAATTGCAAAACCAATCTCACTTCTTCATTTGTGCATCATGCTTTCTAATTTTCTTTGAATTGAATGTATTGCTCACACATTCACTCAAATAGGGGCAAATGTTATACCCCAAAATTGGTTCATTGCCATTACAACCAATTTTGGTCTATTTTGATCAACCCTAAATTCCCATTCCACTAGGTAATTCTCATTTTAATTCTCGCTACTTGACTTAATTATTAGATATGGAAAACCTTGATTTGCATTAATCATTCAATTTATTTAATTCCTAAAGTATCGACTCAAATTAGCTACATTAAACCTATTGATTAGATTTAATTTAATTTAAATTGCTTATAGTTTAATTAAATTAAATTATCTCCTAAGGCTAATGTACTAAGGAATTATATGTATTTAATTTAATAATGCTTTCATTTTAATTATTGAATGTGATTATTCAATTAATTAAAATATGCATTTATGAGGTCATATCTCATTTTATTAAATTAAATAACCTTCTAAATTCTTCTCTTCAATTCAAGAATGGGAATTCCAAGTTATCTATCTCTCAAATTGGAATTGGCTTAATCCACTTATTCTCCCACTTAGGTGAATTTTAGTTTTAACTCTTCATTACACTTAAGATGTGAGTGAGTTAACCTCACCTACACTAGGAATCTTCCATCTTGACTAAATGTTAGCTTCAATCCTGACCATTGATCTGAGTTGATCTCAATTGTTGATTGATTTTGGGAATTCTATTTAAGAGGCTTCTAATTCCTCATTACAGAGATTGGAATTTGAATTGCATCAAATTAATACCAAAATAAATACTCATTTTGATTAATAGCTTTCATATTTTCTTCGAATTTTAAAATATCAATTCGATTAAAAATGCATACATCTAGTTTAATTTAGTTTCATCTATTATTAGATTAAACTACACATCATTTAGATTAAATGCATTGTCATATTGTTACACGAAACCTTTTGTACTAAAAGGTTTGGTTGTATGCTTCTCAGTCTGAGAGAAAATCAAAAAAATCCTTCTAGTTAGAAGGCAATAGGTCACTCTATTGGACCTCTTGGATAAACAATTCAATGTTTATTCTGGGATGACTCATAGTAAAGACTATGTTGAAGTGTATGTGAGGATCAAAGGCCCCTAATTTTTCACATACAAGTATTAATTGAGTTACACAGTATCAACTGTGGTCTCTCGAGTTCACATTGTCTGTGATTTTAATCTAGTGTTGACCAAGCTAAGGAGTGTCAACCAAGTGATTTAGTTTGTATGGTTAGTTTCAAAGTGTTCACCAAGTCACTAGTGTTGACCGAGTTCAGACTACTTAAAAGTGATTAGTATGAGCCAAACTTCTACGTCTGCTAAGTACATGATGATCCTGAGTGTTGACAATGGTTGTCAAGTATTAGAACCTCATCAAGTTTGTCTTTAGAATCTGAGTACCAGTTTTTGAGCTAACTTTGTGTATTTTGATGAAACTCATTTTGTAGCTAACTTTGATGAAATGTAATTTGGATTGATATATATGTAATGTATTTTATCATATCCAAATATGAGAATAAAAATAGAAAGCAATAATATGAGCAAAAGTGAAAATTAAGAAGGCTATAATTAGTATAAGGAGCATAAAAGATTTATCTATCACAATGAGGTGATTTTTACACTTCAAAGGAATATCAACTAGTAAATTAGAGTTTTAGTTTAGAGATCAGCCACTGTTTCATCCTAATAGGTGTATCAGTTAAATCATTTCACTAGGTAGACTTGACAGTCTTTTGAAAATCTCTTTATCAAGTCCATACTTCATTATATATTTTTTAAATCCTTTCATAAGGTGGACTTGACATTCCTTATTGCTCCTAATAATGCAGATCATTAGAAGTGATCAATTCTAAAAATTAACTAACCAACTTTATATTGTAGTACTAAAGCTTTGGGTATCATCCCCACCCTAGTTTTACTTTCTATTTGGAAGGTGCCTAGGTCACCATATCTTGTGTTAATATGTTATGAATGTTTTATTAGTTTTAGTCTTTCATGTATGCAATTAGATCAGAATATATATGAAGTTTTATGTGGTAAAATAAGATTAAGATAAGGCTATTGGCAATGAAAAGTTGGATTCAAAATTATTTATTGGGAAACTAAAGAAAGTAAAAGAGAAACTCTCTCAATCCTTGAAAAGAAGAAAAGATCTTGGAGTACAAATGAATGAAAATCTCTACGCTAAAGAAAGAATCGAAGATATCTATCTAGAAAGAAACTCAAATGAAGTTGATCAGGCAATCAAAGACCTTTTGGAAAAGAATTACAATCTTCAAGAAGAAGTTAGAAAGATGAAAAGAGAACAAGAAATACAACCAGTAAGATTATGTGAAGTCATGGAAGAAAATGACAAAGCCAAACAAGAGATAGAAGGAAAGAACATTGAAATTTAACATCTATCCCTTAAATAGGTAGCCTTCATTGGTTAGTGCACTAATGCAAATGAAGAAGTCATAAATCTAAGATTAGAGAATGAAAGATTGCAAAATGATCTAAACGCTAAAAAACAAACCCATGAGAGGATGATGAAATCTCAAGTAGACATGAATTGGTTGAATGAGTAAAGTCAATATAGATAGAAAGGAAAAGAAGGAATAAGATACATAGAAGAAGGTGAATCGTCCAAGAAAGGATCTGAAAATACAATGGAAAGTGTTACAATTGCAATAAACATAGTTATAGAGAAAGTGAATGCAAGGAGAAACCTAAGTTTGAAGATAAATGTCATAAGTGCAATAAACAAGGGAACAAATCTTCTAAATGCAAAACTAAGATAATAAAACCATCATAATAGATTGTGGAAGCTATATTTGGTTGGGACTACAACACATGGTGTAGATGCCACTATTGTGGAGAATTTGGGCATGTTGTAGAAAATTGTGTGAAACATCACATGAGGACAAGAGACACCACTAGAAGATGTTTTGTTTGTACAAAACTTGAACATCTTGACAAGAACTATATGAACAATGGAAGGATTAAAGATGAAAAGAAAGCCAAAGTTGGCTAACAATATTAGAAGCAAATGAAGCAATAATGGATTCTAAAATCTTATGAGAATGCAAGTTCAATCCATGAAGCACATGTCACTCAAGAAGTGGGTGAATTAAGAATTTCAACTTGATCTCTTATAGGAGTGACTAGAACTGAAACTCTAAAGAAAATTTTTTACATCAATTTCAACCAGCTAGAAGGAAAGATCCATATCAACATTCAAGATACAAAGGGATCACCATGTGACTAAGGAAAATCAAGACTTTACTAAGCTAGGTCAAGATACACTAAAACATTGTGTGCATACCAAGCTATGAATGACTCTATTGAGCATTACAGTTAAACTAAATGGAAGATAGTCTATCATAGAATGAGTGACTGTATCAAGCATTTATGGTGATTGGAAAGTGAAAATATGTTAAAAAGAAGGAAATCAAATACATTTTTCACCATGAATTTTTGAAGTGCTATTTGCTAGAGAAATTTTTGTGCTTCTAAGTGATCTATTTGATTGTTATTAAAGATTTTCATGTTTTCTTAAACCTTATTGAGCATGACATCTTTCAAAAAAAAAACCAAGAAAGGATATGAGATGTTGGTTTGTGTAATTGAATGGAAGGCACCAAACTTCAAGCTGAGTCTAGTAATCACAAAAGCACTTGACCCAACTAGAGCTCAATTATAGATTCCACTAAAGTTATTACTTGTTACCAATATTCATTCACATTTTTGTTTTTTGATACAAGAAATTAGAACCCTAGAGATGGATGAGACTTTGAAAAATTTATGTGTGAATGGTGCATTGAAAATTGAGCATCAAAATTTGGAGACCAAGGGTTTAACACACATTCTACATATGCCTCAAGACTTTCAGATAAAATGGATAAGGTTTATTCTTATCCATGTACACAATCGGAAGTTATGGTTAGATCAGCCTATTCAAATAACAAGGAAAATGATTTATTGAATCACAAGGCTCCCAATGTTGAACAAAGAAAAGACTACCAAATCCCTAAGACAGGTAGAACTAGAAAGAAAAACTCTTGCTGAGTGGAATGGAAGTGGCATGAAGACCAATAATGTGACTAACATGGAGTTGAAATTTGGAATTCATGTGATATGTCATAAGATCTATAGCTCCAATCACCTCAATAGCATGTCATGTGAGGTAGTTGATCTAGATCTCAAGATAGCAAATAAAAACATGTCCTTCAACCTTACCAAGCTAATATTGAATCAATTCAACAAGAAAATGGAGAGCATTAGGACTTCAAAGAAAAACCCATGTAAGTTTGGTTCACTCTTAACTTTTTTATTCTTCTTTGTGCAAAAGGTTTTCCCCTTCTAAAGGCTCAGTTGTATAGAGAAAAGATGTACCATAATTATAGCATATTAATGAATATATAAAAAATATGGGGGAGAAATTTGTCAGTATCATGGATAATTATTTTGATTCATTCAAATAAAATATGAATAGCAAATATAGAATTCCAAAGAAACATGTAGAAGATTACAAGGATGATGTTATTTTCATGGTGGACTACGAAAAAGTGTACATTCAAGCAATCAAAATTAGAGTGGTGTGGGCTAAGCCTCTAAGATATGAGGTTAGCATTGATGACACCAAGGATATCATAAAGGCACTATTGAATGAACCCATAGATCCCAAGGCCACATATTTTGGTACTTTTGATGAAGCCAAATCTAGAATAGAACTTGAAATCAAGCTTCCTCAAGAAGTCATTAAAGGAAAGAAGAGGATAGAAAAACTAAGGCAAAAAATTTCTACTCTCCTATTGATAGAAGGAAAAGGAGATGATGTGGAAGAAGATGATGCAAAAGAAGAATCAGAAGAAACAAAGTCTGAAGAGGAACAACCTATAAGGAAGAAGGATAAGGTTATCATTACCTAACCCACCAAGTCATCTATTGTAGTATTCACAAGAAAAGCATCCAAATCAAGAAAGAATTTGAAATTAGGTGGGGAAGATTTTGAGGAAATTATTTTCAAAAGAAATCCACCTACATTGCAAGAAAAATTAAAAGAAATTGAAGGAGGAGCTAGAATGGAAAACTTCAGATCTCTCACATATGAAACTAGGAATGTAGATGAGAAGATGCAAGTTAAAGACATGATGATGTCAAATTTAGGTCAATGGAAATACACACCTGATCAACTTGTATAGAAATTTCCCAATGAGCTTATGCAAGCAATCAAGCTAAGATGAAAATGTTAAGAAAATTGCAAAAGACATCTATGAACAAACTCTAAAGCATCTCATGCCAAGTCTTGGTGACAAAGAGGTGAAAGAATCCATGAAGAAAAATGAGGAAAATCTCACTCTAAAATTTAACACGTGCATGATATTGGTAAATGAAATTGAACATGTGGTGAAGATAGCTACAAGTACATGGAAGAGTATACACAAACTTCATCAACAAGGTGATTTTTTTGTTCATGTTAGTGGCATTGATGATGAAGATGACAAGGAAGAAAATGAAAACAATGATGAAGAAGATATAGAAAAAAATGATGTAAATCTGGATGATGAGGAGCCAGAATAGGAAGCTATAGAGGAGAATCTCCATGAGATTCAAAGTATTGAGGAAACTGACTCAAAAAAGATTGTAGCAGCAATAGTGGCCTCATTTTCTCACTCTCTGAGAAAAGCATTAATGCCATCGAGCTTAGAGAAAGATTTTGCTAAGTTGGTTGTGGTAACCACTACAAGACCATGCACCCTACCAATCTCTACACTTATTTGGTTGAGTACCATATTGACTGAAGTGATCAACAATTCATCTACCAAGCAACTAGTGCCTCCTCTATCATTAGATGTGGCTACATAACAACAAGGTATTTCTATTGTCAGTGAAATATCTACTTTTTTCTAGCCCTTCTATTTCTATTTTTGTTATAATTCCAAGTGTACAAATAGTAAGTACAAAGAAAGTTAAGAGCAAGCCTCAACCAAGTACTAAAGTTTCAAGCAAAGTTAAGGGTAAAGAGGAAGACATTGATTTTGATGGGGATATAGCTATCCCAAATTGGGATATCTCTGCTATAAATCCTAATCAAATAAACACCATAGGTGAATTATTATAGAAAAAAGCTAAGCAACAGAAGCTTAGAGAAAAGAAAAGCAGAGAAAAACAAGTGCTTGAAGATGTGAAGAACATACTTGTAGATGCACTAAGTACTAAGGTTGATATTACAAAACCTATTTTATTTAAGTTAGCAAAAAATTTTCAAAAATTCAATGAAGATCTTAATGGACAAGAAAAGTTTCTATAGAGAGTAGAGAGGAAATTTGAGAACAAAGTATTAGGGCAAGTTATACACAAAATTGCAATAAATCAAGTAGAATTGTCTACTATTCTCAACTCATTGGAAACATTTGTAGATAATGTAACTTCATTATTCAACAAGTTATGTGATACATATATCTTCACTTAGGGAATCAAAGATAAAATATCTAAGATAGATGAAGAATTAAAGGCAAGTACCACTAGCTATCACCTAACCTAAACTACAGTTCTACTTACTACTCAAAGATCAAATTTCTAACTGATTTGCAAGCAAAATTATTAAGGGAAGAAGCCAAGATTATCGTCACACTTGTAGACATCCAAGGCATGATTCTCCCAAATATGGATGCATCATAGAAACACATTGCACATGCCAAAGCTCCCATCCATGGCAATAACTTCTCCATAGCTGATCACATGATGGAGTTATTAGCAAAAGTACATATTGCACTTCATGCAAGTATGTTGTTACAAGAAAATTGGGACAAGGCTATGGAATTAATTTTGAAGGAACATTCAAACTTCTTGTTACATTTTCGCATTACCATTTAGCATACACCTTTGGCATTTATGTCAAAAAGGGGGAGAAAATGTGATATATAAAGGGGAGATAATAAGATAGGAGAAATATGTATATATATTGATGATAAATATAATATGTGATATATGTATGGGGGAGCAACATAATACGACACAAATATATACAAAATAAATTTTGAAAACTCTTTAAAATAGAGTATGTTACCAAGTTGAAGACACGGGATGGAGACAAAAGAATGTTTTTGACTTGAAATTTTGAGAATTCTATTTTTGATTGATAAATGTTTTTGTCACTAATGCCAAAGGGGGAGAGTGTTGACATTATGGTCAAGTTTGTTTATTAATGACTCATGCTTAGTCAAATAGTTAGTAGATATCAAGCTTATCTTGTAGTTTATAGTGTGAACCAAGTAATCTAGGTTTTACTGAGTTTCAGAATTAGTATTCAATTCACACCAAGTAGTTACTACTGAGCTTATCGGTGATGGTGCTAACCAAGCTTCATAGTATAAACCTTGTTGCATAGTATTAACCATGGTCTCTAGTGTCTACCAAGTTCATAGTATTAGTGATGTGAATCTAGTGGTGATCAAGTCAAGGAGTCTCAACCAAGTGATTTAGTTTATATGCCAAGTTTTACAGTTTTCATCGAGTCACCAATGCTGACCAATTTTAGACTACTTGAAAGTGATTAGTATGAGCCAAGATTCTACATCTACTGAGTGAATGATAATTCTGAGCATTAACAATGGTTTCTAAGTATTATAACCTCACTAATTTTTTATTTTGAACCTAAGTACTAGTACTTGAGCTAACTTTGTGTACTTTAGTGAAACTTGTGTTATAGTCGACTTTGATGAAGTGTAGTTTGCATTGATATATATGTAATGTATTATATCGCATCCAAATATGAGAATGAAAATAGAAAGAAATCATATGAGTAGAAGTGAAAATTAAGAAGTCTATAAGCAGTATAAGGAGAAGAAAAGATTTATTTATCACAACAAGGTGATTGTTACACTTCAAAGGAATCTCAACCACTAAATTAGAGCTGGAGATTAGAGATTAGCCACTAGTCAATCTTAATAGGTGTATCAGTTAAATCCTTTCACAAGGTAGAATTAACAATATTTTTCATATATCTTTATCAAGTGTATACTTGGTTTTATATTCTATAAATCCTTTCACAAGGTGGATCTAGCAATCCTTATTGCTCATAATAAGGAAGATCATCAAAAGTGATCAATTGTAAGCCTTAAATGACCAACTTTATATTGTACTACTAAAGATTTTGGTTATCATCTCCACCTCAATTTTACTTTCTAGTTGGTAGGTTTCTAGGTCACAATATTTTGTGTCAATATGTTATGAATGTTTTATCATTTTCAGTTTTCATGTATAATATTTGATCAAAATATATATGAAGTTTTACTTGGTGAAATAAAATTAAGTTTTATTGGTTCCTAATTCACCCTTCCCCTCTCAATAACCTAATATATCCTATATTTCCAACAATCAAGGAATCAACACGTGAACTAAATAGAGATTTAAAACTTCAAAGTGAGTTGAAATCATACATATCAAACCCTACTATTTTCTTTCCAATCATTGTAAACAATTTGTATTGAAACCCTTTTAATCAAATGTTGACCTAATAGTCATTAAGGACTTAATAGTCTATGTAAATCCTTAAACAGGGTTTCATTGAAATAGAATTTTCTAAACTCCTCTAACAAGGCCACTCTTAACAAGGTTATTAAATCCTTTAACTAGGTCATATTAAATAGTGTGTATTGGAACCTTTAACATAGTTGGCTCCAGACATGGCTCACATTAGAAGAGTGCAAAAATGGTGACATGTTGCTAGTGGTTTTTCCCAAATTGGTTTTCCATGTTAAATCTTAGTGTCAAACTTGTGTTGAATTTTTATGGTGCCTTTTACATTTTAAATGTTTACATTCAACAAAGTTTATTATATTAGGATAGTGAACTACTAGTTAATATTGTTGTTAAGATTACAATAGAGATTGAGTTGCAATAAGATAAGCAAGCTAGAAAAGCGTTTATTTATTTGATTGTTCAATTGGTACTAATGGACCTTGAGTAACTAATTTACCCCTCCTCTTAGTTATTCTAAATATTGTAATAGTTTGTACTATCACATTGTGAACATGGAGTGCCTCACCTAATCATGTAGCCTAGGTTGGTGCCTACTAAAGAAGACCAATTTGATGTCATCAACAGCATGTATGTACTGCATGAGATTTGTGGACAACATATGCTCAGTACCAGAGTGATTTCAATGAGATCTTGATGGAAGAGGAAAAAGCTAAAGCTTTGAACATGCTTGTTGGAGTGCCAAATGAGGAGGTGGTCAAACGGTTGAAAAAAATCTCGATATGATGAGAGAATTATAAACCTCTTTTGATTGTAATTAATTTGTGACAAGTTGTAATTAGTTTTTAGTTAGTTGGGATAAACATGCTTGAAGCTTTTTGCATCCTTTCATGTTCTATAAGAAAAAATACCAGGTCATTGTTATAGATACAAGAATATATATATATATATATATATATATATATATATATATATATATATATATATATATATATATATATATATAGATATATACATACATACATATATATATATACATACATATATATATATACATATATATATATATATACATACATACATATATATATACATATATACATATATACATACATATATATATACATATATATATGTATATATATACATACATATACATATATATACACATATATATACATACATATATGTATATATACATATATATGTATACACACACACACACACACACACACACACACACACACACACATAGATACATACATACATACATAAAGACATTGTGGATATAGGCATGCATAGAGGAAGTTAGATATTACAACCTAGTACAACCCAGTTGTACCCTTTTTGAATTAATAAAATATATTGTGTTCTTCTCCAAAAGATAGGAAATTGGTCATTAATATATTAAATTCAAATTCTTCTTGGATTTATACTATTTGTAGAACAAAATCAAGGCAAGCTATTGGAAACAAGACTCATATGCTTATGTATGTTTTTTTAATTGGTCTTTAGTTTGAATTTGAATTCAATTATCCAGGGTTTGTTAAATTTCTCAATTTGGCTACTCATTAGTTTATGGTGACATGCCTATCTCCAAGGCATAAGAGTAGTTTAGTAATTATTAAAGTTGGCTCTCTTTTCCAATTTGGAAGGCACTAGTCATATCAAATTTGAATATTAAGAATGACTTTGTGGAAGGTAAATAATTAGTATCAACTCACTTTCATGTCTAGTGCATCTTGTTTTGAGACTCTCCCCCTTAATTACTTATTATTATAATCAGTTTCTCATTGAGAACTTTTTGCCAACTCAAGAGTATTGTTAAGTTTGCATTATAACCATCCAACATTCTCATTTAAGGTACAAAAACCTAAGTCTTGTAGATCCTAAAGTCTGGAGATTGATCAAAGTGAAGATTTAATCTTCTTCATTGGCTAAAATTTTGTTGAGTTACCCAACATCAAGTAGTCAAACTCGTAGGAAGTCAACCAACAATTTTGTGTAACAACAAAATTGGAGAAATTTATCATACCTCTTAAAGATTCTTTTTTAAAATATTCATGAATTTTTCATTGTGTTGACTCTCACGAGATTGCTGATTTTTTTAGTTTTTAATTTGTATGCTTTTTTATTAAGAAAATAGGTTTTGGAGGGCCCTTGAAACCCTGCACATAGTACTAAGAGATTTAACCTTTAATTTCAAAGAAGCTAACAAAAACAAAACTAGGTAGGGCCATCCACTAATCAAAGGCAAACCATTAATGGATAAAATAAAAAAATAGAAGGAAAGATAATGACAATAGAAAACCAAACAAGAAAAAAATACCAAAGTGACCAAAGAGAACACTAACCCATGTTCTTGAGTAGCTCCACAACCTAAATTTCTAGTTGGTTTACCTTGCTCACAACTTCTTTGATTTACATAACCTTATAAGAACTAGTACAAGATACCTTTTTGGTACTAGACATGGTCCTCTTCCTAGACCCATGTTTACTATCAATAGGGTATTAGCAGGGTCATCTTGATCACAAGGAAATTTAATTATGTTCTCCTCCCCAGAAGAACTTGTTGGACCCAAGTGATAATGTAATTGATAATGTTATTATTGAATGTAAAAGAGTCATATCAATTTTTACATTGTCATTTGATGCAAAGTATTAGTTGGTTAGACATTATG
This sequence comes from Cupressus sempervirens, assembly GCA_028749045.1. NCBI lineage: Eukaryota > Viridiplantae > Streptophyta > Pinopsida > Cupressales > Cupressaceae > Cupressus > Cupressus sempervirens. The sequence continues at coordinate 423,719,600 of CM053792.1, forward strand.
ATAATTTAGTAGAGTACCATATCATTTGATTGATGAAGAGGATTTCAAGAAAGTATAATGATAATAGTGTTGATAAGTATTTGAATTTAATGGGTACTTGATTAAATTGGACTATGATAATATATTATTGGTTTGATTGTTTTACAATCATATTATGTTGTGATTAAGTTCATAACTAATGAGCCACTAATAGAAGGACTATAGTATTACATGAGTAATTAAATGTTTCATTGAGCATCTAGAATAGAAAAGTTAAATTTTAGTGTTAATCAAGTGTTGTGTTGCTCGAGTGAAATTGCAATGTTAACCAAGTGAAGAAGAAAAGAAAAGATTAATTTGAGGCTAAGATATGATGAAAATTGAGAATGTTGAGAAACATAAAAGATAAGGATAAATTTTTTATGAGATCAATAGATGGAATAATTCAAAGATGATTGTATGCATAATATTAACTATTTTTAGAATTAGCACAAACTTTGAGGTGAACTAGCATTGAGTAAATGATTAGATGTAATGAATTTGAGATCTATTATTGTAATTAAGAGGCAAAATCTAGAAGGATTTGGAAGATATAAGTTAACTATTTATGGAGATGAATGAGACCATTTTTGGTTGCTAATAGTTGTTGATTGCTAGCTAATAAAGTGAAAACTATTTAGGGAGAAATAAAAACAAGGTGAACCAAGCAAAACATATCAATAAAGATCAAGTTGAGGAAGTGCAAGATGAAAGAGAAAGAGTGTGAATCAACTAGATAGAGATCATGAGGTAGAAACCAAGAATAGAAGAGATTTGAACAAGAAAGGTGTTGCTAAACCTAGAAAATCATTTGAATTTTATTTTTTTACTATTGTAGTAGATTAAAAAACTTAACTAAGTGGACCTAACATGTCTATGAAATCTTATATGGTAACATCAATTAGTGATGTTTGTAAGTCCTTTAGAGCAGTTAACTATTTATCAATGACAAGGAGTGATAAGTTCTAGATGATCTTTGGTTAAAATCCTCTAACAAGGTTACACTAAAAATGTGCATGTAGACCTATAACAAGGTTAGCTCCTAGAAAAGCTCACTTTAGAACAGTGAATTTTTTTGTATGTCAATTCCTAGGTGGGTTTTCCCTTTATAGGTTTTTGACATTAAATATTTTTATCAAAATGTGTGACTTCTTATGTGTTGAAATTCTATATTGATGTTATTAACATATTTCTACAACTCAATATAAGCTAAGTTAATATTCTTAAACTCAATAAATCAAATAACAATGAGATGATAGTTTGAGGTAAAGATTATAAATCTGATTTGAGACATTGAATGTGATCATCAAGTTATTACTATGAAATTTTATATTGGTACTAAATTATTTTAAAGGCTTGCAAGATAACTACATATAACAGATTTACCTCCCTAGTTATCTAACATTTGGTATCAAATCCAAGTGCTTGAAGGAACTTGAGCTAAATATACAAAGATGTATAAGAGAGAAGTACCATTAATGAACAAGGAGAACTTCTCCTCATGGAAAAATAGAATGAAGCTACATGTATTTGGTATTGGAGACAATGCCCTACATTTGGAAAATGCATATGTATGGGTGTGCAAGAGATGACATAGAAGAAAGAGCATAATAGTGTGATGATTAAGATTGCATCTACCCTAAATGATGTTGAGTCTAATGATATCAAGAAATGTACTAATGCAAAAGAGATGTTGTACAAGTTGGAAATTGTACATTGTGTTGATGAGAATATGCTAAGAGAAAGAGTAGAAATTCTGAGAGGTAGATATGATGAAATGAGAATGAAGAAATCTGAAAATGTTGTATAGTAAGTGAGCTAAATCATAGAAGGTGTTAGTGCAATCAAAGATAATGGAGGAGTTATCAATGATTCTGAAGTTGTAAGTAAAGGTCTTAAAACTCTCATACCTATCTATGCTATTAAAGTTTATGCAATTCAAGAAGTTAGAGTTATGGCCAGTAATAATCTTACACTTAATGGTTTAGTCGGTTGGTTAATTGCATTTGAGTTGAGTACTTTTGATAAGTGTACTTACACTTGGGAATTCTTTCAATACTTCAGCAATCACTTGCAGTTCAAACAAAGAGAAGGATAGTAAAGATGAAAGTGATTCTAAATCAGAAGATTTCATAGATGACATCAAGCATTTCTTGTAAGGAGGTTATTGAGAGGTCAAGGTAAATTACCTCTGATATGTTTCAAATGTAATGAAGTTGTTTACTTTGTTGCAAAATGTCCTAACAAGTACATTGATGAAAAGAAAGAAAAAAATGATAAGAAGGATCATATGTACATTAGGAATAAAGAATACAAGGACACAGGGAAGGCATCATGCTACATTGTTGAAGAAGAGCACACTGAGTTAGATACTAAAGATGAGAAAGATGGAGTAGAAGTGGTGTATCTTGTAGTTAAAGAATATCCTAATTAGGAAAGGTATGAGTATAATAAATGGATCATTGATAGTGGATTCTCACATCATATGACTAGAGATCTTATTAAGTTTGATAAATTTGAGGAATGTGATGGTAAAACTATTAAATTTGGTAATGACATTCCATGTCTAGTAAAAGGTAATGGTGTGTTGATGTTGAATGACAAGATCAGATGTGATGATGCATATTGGGTGCAAGGACTAAGATATAATCTATTTATTTTTTCTTACTTGAATAATATAGATCATAAGCTAGAATTTTAGAATAAAAAGTTCAAGATCTATGATGATAACAAAAATTTGGTTGGCACTAGTGAACAAACTAAATGTAGTTTCATCTTGATCCTAAAGTTGATACATGCTTGTATGCAATAGTTGAAAATAAATGGTTGTGGCACAAAAGGTTATGTCATGTAAATTTTGAGAATATGGTTAAGATTAGTAGAAAGAAAAGAGTTAAATGATTGCCAAATATGCATAAACCTAAGAATACTATGTACAAAATATGTTAGCTTGGTAAGATGACAAAGTCAATTTTTTCAAGAAAGATCCATACTTCTAATGAAATTCTAGAATTAGTGCATATTTATTTGTGTAGAACAATGAAAATAGAAAGTTATTATGGTGATAACTATTTCATACTATTTGTTTATGACTATTCTATTAGTTTAAATAATTAATTACCATTTACACTCTATTACTTAAGTTTACTAAGGTAAATGCATTATCTAGACACCTAAGAGTATGTGTTGTCATATGAGTTGTCTTCTTGACAACATAGGAGTTAGCAACTAAGTTAAGCACATGGTGTCTAAAACATCTCTATACAAGATACACCTTTTCATACTTATCCTCTCATTTTTGTACGTATATTCATGCATAATGGAGGATAATCCACTCCTGGTGGATGTGTGCTTAGTTGTCATACTTATCACTTTGTTGACTCCTTGTCATTCTAGATGCCTTTATATATAGGCACTTCTAGTGTTTATTATACATCATAATTTTATTCTCATATTTTTATTATGATCATACATCATTTGGTCCATATTGCACTTTGTTCGTAAGCTTCTTGACTTTGGTGTCATTTCTTCCCTAAGGAAAATTCTTACATATTCTAGAGTGATGATAGTCATGTTCATGAAGTTGAAGTCAAATTATTTTGATATGTTCAATTGATATAAAACTAGAGTTAAAAAAGATATTGGTAAATAATTGGAATTCTTAAGATTTTATAGAGGTAGTGATTTTATGTCTATAGAATTTACTAGTTTTTGTGTTGAGCATGGTATTAAGAGACAATTGTAAGAACCAAGAACACCACAATAGAATTGGATTTTTGACTCTATAAGAATATGATTGATTGAAAAATGTATTTCCCAAATGTTTTGGACAAAAGTTATTAGCATTGTAGCCCACACTCTCAACTGAGTTCAACTGAAGAAAGTGACAAACAAGATACCATTTGAACTTTGTGTTAGATAACTAAGAGGGGTGGGTGGGTGAATCAATTATGTCACAATCCCTTCAAAGATACCAACACCATCAAATTATCATAAACATTGATAAAAAAAACTAAGATTACTTGATATATACATCCAGCTCAATACTTAATCTATTCATTCATTTCATTCCAAACTATTATCAAAATGTTCCTTCTATTATTGACTATAAGTAAATTTTAGTTTTTACCTAGTGGTATCTTAGTTATTATTGAGTTGTAGTAGAACATAAAACATATAAAACAACTTACAATGAAAATTCCATTCACACAATTAGACACCAAGATTTTAACTTGGAAACCCTGTTGAGGGAAAAACCGCCCAAGACCAACAACCAAAAACTTTCACTCTTCTGAAGTGATCTATGTTAGGAGGTTGGAAGCATGAATGATGATGATACTTATATGGGGGAGTATTGTAGAAACATGATTAGATCATTATCGTGATGATATGATACATTCATGACTGTGTTTGTCATTAATGTCAACATAACAATTTTATGTGGTATATGAAAGAAGAAAACCATAAAGATCAAGTTGCTATGAATAGATAGTTGAGCATTTTCACTAAGTGGGGTTAATGGGAGATAATACTACGTGTCTAGTATATTCAGCTAATCTTAGAAGCATAAGATATTAAGTATAGAAGAAGTTATGCAAGTTTCAATGAAGACTTCTCTGAGATAGAGTTTATAGAGGCATGGTCTAGTAAACTTGTTATTCTATGAAGCTAAAGTTAAAGATGTGAAGAATGCATTTTGGAGATGACATAGCTAAGCTTTCTCATCATAATGTTACACATATAGAAAGTTATTCAAATTTCAAGGAAAATGATTGATGCTTATTAGTGTCCTATAATAATTAATTGAGAAGGTGTAATAGTTGACTCAAGGAATTATTTTATGGATTTAGTAAAGAGGAAGGGCATTTTTCTTTATCATGTGATGAGATGTATGAATGATTGCAAGAAGCATGAAGTGAAAAATGAAAAGATAAGTAGAGAAGAGTGAAGGTGAAGAAAACTTCATTGCGAAGGTTTTATTATGAGATCCAAAATTTGATACTAGGATTTGAGGTTTGTGACCTAGTCTACAAGGACTAAAAGTGGTTGGTCTAGTTGACAAGACAAAGGAAAGTAGTTAAATTATAGTATAGATAATTATTCTACAAGGAATAGGCGAAATATTAGTTGGATAGTGAGTTCAGTGGTCTCACCCCAAAATCTATTTGGACAGTGGGTCCTTTTATCTTCCCCAAATCCTAACAAGGTTGGGACAACTCCTAATAGGGTTAGAATCTCCTAATAGGGATTAAAAGTTTCCTAATAGAGGCTCATATGTAAAAAACATTGTAATAGACTCCTAATAGAGTTCATCCTCTAACAAGGAATATTTATATTAGTACATCATCTTGTGGGCATCATTCCCACTGGGTTTTCCCCTCTAATCAAAGATTTTCTTAGTTAACATATCGAGTGTAATTGTGTATGTGCATCTTTGTATGGTTTTTGTTTACTTTGATTGAATGGTTAAGATTATTTAAGGTTGATAATTATTTGATAACTGATTTACCCACCCTACCCCCCAGTTATATTGGTAGACTATTATTTCTAAAAATTGGTATCAGAGAATTAGGTCCTTGAAGATAAAGTTTAACAACTTTGGAAGATCCATGGAAAACATATTTAGAAAGGATAGTCCAAATTTTGATAGAACAAATTATGATCGCTAGAAGGAAAACATGAAGATAAATTTTTTATGTATGGGTCTAGGATATTAGATCTTGACAAAATCAAAAAAGACAATCATTTCTAAAAATGACTTGAAATCTTGTACCGAGGAAGAAATGGAACTTTTCATGTGTGAAATAAGAGCTACAGAAGCACTTTTATATGCACTTCCTAAAATTGAGTACAACCTTGTAAAATCACTTAATACTTCTCATGAGATTTGGAAAGCTTTGGAAAATAGTTTTGAAGGTGTTGAACATTCTAAGAAATTGAGGCTACAAAGCTAGATTTTTGCATTTCAAGATGCTAACATGATGGAAGATAAATCTACAAGAACATATGTAGGTAGGATTTTAGAGATTACTACAAGTATTAGATCTCAAGGAGGAACCAACCAAGATGATGAGGTGATTTGGAAGATATTGGAGAGCTTAATGCACCATTTAAGCAAGTAGTTCAAATGATACAATTGTTGATCTCTTGTACCAAATATTTCACAAAGGAAACATTACTTGGGAGACTTGAAGTAGTTGAGAATGAGCTTAGTTAGTCTAGAAAATTGGCCACAATAGAAATAACTTTTAGTGCGCTAAATATTCTACCTAACTTATCAAGGAGCATAAATGCTAGAGGAGACTTTGCTAGCAATAGAAGATATGATGAGGAAAGAAATATAGAAGAAGGAGCCCTTCTAGAAAGAAGAGAAAAGGATGGTAAGAAAAATTTTTAATGTTGGACTTGTAATGAATTTGGTCATTATGCATCTAAGTGTCCAAAAAGAGAGAAAATTTGCAAAGAAAAGTTGAAACCTAGAAGAGATAGAGAGTGTTTGTATGCAAATGAAGAAGATGATTTTGATGAACAAGTAGTAAGTACTAGCGATGATGAAATAAGATTTGTAACTATTAAATAAGAAAGTCTAGAAAAGATGGCTTTGGTATCTTAGGTTGAAAATAAATTTGACTAGATAATGATAGTGGTTGTTCACATCATATGATTTGTGATATGAACATGTTCGTTGACTTCAAAATTCATGATGGAGGCATTGTCAAAGTTGAAAACAATGCATCATGACATGTTAAAGGTATTGGTAACTTTTGATGGTAAGATTAACCTGAGGATGTATATATTGTTGATGGTTTGAAACATAATCTTTTAAGTGTTGCAAAACTAGTGGATAAAAGTTATCAGTTACAGTTCATAGAGAAGACATGCATGATCAAGGAAAAAGATGGAAAGGTAATTGGAATTGAACTAGATCTAGAGGTAATGTATTTCAGCTAAGTCCAACTAAAATGATATGTTTGGTTGCTAAGGTAGATGAAATTTGGTTATGGCATAAAATATTTTGTCATATAAACTTTGACAATATTGTGAAAACTAGTAGTACATTTGTAGATAGAGATTTTCCTAAGACTGTTAAGCCTACTAACACAATTTGAAAGAAGTGTGTATTACAAAGCATACCAAAAATTATTTTCCCAGAAAAAAGTTTACTACTATAGAAAAGTTGGGGATTTTACATACAGATCTTATTGGTCCTATGAAGACTAAAGGATTCTATGGTGAAAGGTATTTCATGATTTTAGTTGATGACTTTTCTAAAATGATGTGGGTTGCATTTCTTAAAGGAAAATTTGAGGCATTTGATAAGTTCAAGATATTCAAGAATAGAGTTGAGAATGAATTAGGTATGAAGATTAAATTTTTAAGAATAGATAGAGGAGGAGAATTTACTTCAAATGATTTTAACATGTTTTGTGAAGCTAATGGAATCAAAAGGTAGCTATCAGCTCCGACAACCCCTAAACAAAATGGCATTGTAGAGAGAAGAAATAGGTTAGTAAAAGAAGAAGCAAGAGCTATGTTAGCTAAGAATGATTTTTCCAAAATGTTTTGGAGAGGAGCTATGAATACAACAATCTACACTATGAACAGAGTGCAAGTTAGGAAAGACAAATAAGGTGCTTTATGAACTATGGTTTGGTCACTCACCTATAGTTAAGTATTTTAGAATTTTTGGTAGCAAATTTTACATTAAAAGAGATTATGATATTGGTAAGTTTGATGCTATAAGTGATGAAAGTATGTTTCTTGGTTATTCATTGAAATTTAGAGCCTATAGATGTTATAATTTGAGAATTAAGACTATTGTGGAAAGTACAAATGTAAGAGTTGATGAGAAATTTAAGATAAAAGAAAGAGTAGTTGATTACAATTCTAATGATGAGAATGTTATTATTAAACCAAGGAATGATGAACTATTATTTGAGACTAACAATGATTTGTAGAATGAAGGAGAGAAAAGGCATAAAAAAAGCTCAGAACCTTCAACAGAGCTAAGAGTTGAGATAACAACTTTTACTTCTAGTAAGAATATGACAAAGAATCATCCACCAGAGTGGATCATCAAAAGAAGAGATAAAGGTGTGATGATAAGAAGAAGAATCAATGAAGAACTATGTTTGATATCTCAAGTTAAACCAAATAATGTAGGTGAAGAATGTAACAATAACTATTGGCAGCAAGCTATAAAAGAACAATTGGATTAGATAGTGAAGAATAAGACATGGAAAGTGGTCCCCAAACCAGCAGACAAGAATGTGATAGGAACACAATGGGTATTCAGGAACAAGATGAATGAAAAAGGTGAAGTTATAAGGAACAAAGCAAGATTGATATGTAAAGGTCACTCACATCAAGAAGGAATATGACAAAACCTATGTTCTTGTGCCAAGAATAGAAGCAATAAGGTTATTCTTAGCCTATACAGTGTATAAGAAATTCAAAATGTATCAAATGGATGTCAAGTCAACATTTCTAAATGGAGAACTTGAAGAAGAGGTATACATAGCATAGCCTAAAGGTTTTCCTTTAACATATGACAAGGACATAGTATGTAGACTAAAGAAAACATTCTATGGCTTGAAGCAACCAAAACCTGGTGTACAAGGTTGGACAAGCATTTAACAAAGCTTGGATTTAGCAAAGGTATGTCGTACAATAATCTATACTAGAAAGAAATAGATGATGGATTGATGATTTTGGTAATATTTGTCAATGATATCATATCTGGAGGAAACAATGATGAAAGCACAACAAGTTTGTAGAAGAAATGAAGAATGAGTTTGAAATGAGCATGATAGGAGAAATGTAATATTTCTTAAGATTATAGATTGTGTAGGACAAAGAAGGAATCTTTATTTCTTAGATTGATCATTTGAAAGATCTACTAAAAAGGTTTGGTTTGGAAACATGTAAACTAGTTGAAAAACCTATGGTAATCGGACACAAATTATCTACTAAGGATGATACACATACTATTGAGCAAAATAAGTATAGATATATGATTAGAGGGTTAGAAAATGCATTTGGATTTGTTACAGGATTTCAAGCTAATCCTAGAGAAGCACATTATGCAGTAGTCAAAACTATATAAAATTCAGTAAACCTATTGTCATAGATTGTGATATCACAAGCATAGTGAATATGTCTAAGAATCTAGTGTTGCATTTTAAGACTAAGAACATTTGTATCAAATATCACATGTTGAGAGAGAAAGTTGCAAAAAAGGAAATTATATTGGAGTATGTAAGCATGAAAGAGGATATTACAAATATTTTCACCAAGCCTCTTCCCAAAGAGACTTTTGAGTATTTATGGGGTATGCTAGGGGTTATGCCCCTTCCTATATCAAATTAGATGATGCAAGAGTGTGTCATTCTAGTGTAATAGAGCACTATTGTTTGTATGGACTAAATGTTGATGCTTGTTATATGGAGAACTATCTATGATGGATAGAGTCATCTAGGACTCTTGTTGGATGAACAATGTCTTTGCACACTTGAGTAAGTCAAAGATAGTTGTTGTATAGATTGATGGTTGCTAAAACCTTTGATATTTATGTCAATGGGGATGAAATTATAGCATGAAAAATAGTTTGAGCATGGAAAAATAGTTTGATATAGAGAACATTGAGTTATATCAATGGGGGAGAATGAATGATGAAGAGGATTTTAAAAGAAAGGTTAATAGTCTTTTATAGTTGGTATTTTTGGAACTAGATGTTTTTCATCTATGTTGCCATCAATGCCAAAGGGGGAGATTTTTGGAAGCATGAATTTTGATGATAATTCTATGGGGGAGTATTGTAGAAATATGATTAGATCATTCTTATGATGATATGTTACATTCATGACTATGTTTGGCATTGATGTCAACATAGCAATTTTCTGTGGTATCTGATGCAAGAACAACAGTAAAGATCAAGTTGGTATGGATAGATAGTTGATAATTTTCACTAAGTGAGGTTAAAGGGAGATAATACTAAGTGTCTAGTATATGAAACTAACCTCAAAAGCATAAGATATTAAGTCTGGAAGAAGTGAAGCAAGTTTCGGTGAAGATTGTTCTAAGATAGAGTTTAGAAAGGCATGTTCTAGCAAACTTGTTATATCTCTTAGTAGATTTGTTATTCTCTGAAGCCAAATTTAAAGATGTCAAGAAGAAATTTTGGAGATGATGTATCTAAGCTCTCTTGTCATAATGTTACATGTACAAAAATTTATTCAAGTTATGAGGCAAAAGATTAATGTTATCACTAAGTGCAATGTGTTCGTAATGAAGCCCTATAATAATTAATTGAGAAGGTGTAATAGCTGACTCAGGGAATTATTTTATGGATTTGGTATAAAGGAAGGAAATTTTCCTTTATCATGTGATGAGATGTATGAATGATTGCAAGAAGTACAAATAGAGGTATGAAAAGATAAGCAAATCAAACTAAAGGTGAAGAAAACTTCATTGTTGAGATTTTATTATCAGATCCAAAGCTCAATACTTGGATCCAAGGTTCATGAACTAGTCTACAAGATTTGATAGTAATTGGTATGGCTGGCAGGATAGAGGAAAGAAATTGATGTATAGTATAGACAATTATTCTACAAGGAATAGTTGAAAGATCAATTGGACAGTGAGTTCAATGGTCTTTCCCCATAAGTTTTTTGGATAGTGGGTCCTTTTGTATTCCACAATCCCTAATAAGGTTGGCACAACTTCTAGCAAGGTTGGAATCTCCTAATAGAGACTCATATGTACTAAATATTGTAATAGACTCCTAATAGGGTCCATCCTCTAACAAGGAATATTTATATCAGTACATCATCTTATGGACATCATTCCCACCAGGGTTTTCCCTCTAATCAAGGGTTTCCTTAGTTAAAATATCTAGTGTAATTGTGTATTTGGTTGTTGTTTACTTTGATTTAATGTTTAATATTATTTAAGGTTGATAGTTATTGGATAACTAATTCATTCCTGCGCCCTCTCAATTATATTGGTGGACTATTGTCTCTAACAAGGAGACAACCTTGTTAAAGTTTACAAACACTTTTTTGTAGTGACCTTGTTAGAGGATTTCACCAAAATATCATCCATACCTTATCACTCCCTATCCTTGATTAAAAAGAATTTCCTAATTTAAAGGACTTACAAACACCACCGGTTGATGTTACCATATTGGATTTCATAGACTTGTTAGGTCCACTCAGTACTTTCAAGATTTTTTGATACAATAGTTAAACAATAACAATATAAAGTGATCTATTAGAATAGAAACTACCTTTGTTTGTTTAGATATTTTTTTTACCTCTTTCACTTTTTGATCTCTTTCTTGGATCTTCTTTCACTCTATACTTTGTCTTGGTTTTATAACTCCTTCTCTTTCTCCTTTCACAACTCAATTTACTTGGCTCAACAATCTTCTTGTTCCTTCTTCACATTCAAACTTTGATCTTCTCTTGATCAATAGAAAACTCAATCATCAACCAAAAATAATGACCTAAGACTATCTCCAACATTTCCTTAACTATTTTTCTTAACACTTTGAGATCCTTCCATCTTTTTCCACTTAATTGGGATCCTTGATCTTATGTTTACAACATAATTCCTTCATATAATGAATTTAGACACATAGAAAATATAAGTTTACATAGAAATTTGTGTCCATCCTTATTTTCATTCAATCTCCATCATTAGATTCTTCTTGAATATTCTCAACTATAGATCTTGCAACAAACTTTGACTCTTTCTTTAAACCTTCTTAGTCTTCCCATATTTCTATCAAAAGTTAGCCTCAGGTTCCAATTTTCCAAAATTGTTCATCCACTTGTCACTCGATAAACATTACATTTACTAAGGAAACATATAACTCACTTAATATTGTAATTTTTTTTTCCTTCTTCCTTTAATCAATCACTTGGGTGATATTGTAGTCACTCAATAAATTCAGTCTCCCTTCATCAACCTTGAGACTCATTTAACCTTGTGTACTTCAATACTTCTCAACAATACATGATTATAAAAAAATCAAACTAATAATACACTATCAATGTCTGACTCATTTAAGTACCCATTGAATACCTTACATATCACTTCTATCTTCATCATACTTTCTTCAAGTCCTCTTCATCAATCTAAATGATATAGTACTTTCCCGAGTTAGCATAATTTCTAGCCAACTAAGAATTTGACATAAATGACAATATAACAATTGATATGACTTTATATACATTCATAGAACTTATCAACCAATAATTTTCCACTATCAATTGCATTATCAATTTAGGATAACACTTTAGTATGGCCATACATCTAAAATGAGTTATTTCAAGATATTTGGAAGTAGATGCTGCATAAATAAAGATGAAAGATATGGTAAATTTGATTCAAAAGGTGATGAAGGTATTTTCATTGGATATTCTTCTAAAAGAAAAGCATATAAATATTTGAACAAGGCTACTAACACAATGATAGAAATTGGAAATGCAAGAATTAATGAGTTTGTAGATAACATGATGAGGACAACAAAAAGGAACAAAAAGTTTGTTTACATTTGTGAAGATGTTCTTGACATAATGACCAAAAAAAAACAAAGAGAAATTGAGTGTCAACCCATAGTACTTGAGTTATAGATAGTACAACTTTTTCAAGATGGAGAGTCCCAACTAAGTGAAGATAATGTTGGTAATCCAAGAATTGAAGCTATGCTAGAAAAATATGTGTGAAAGAATAATTCACCTAAACAAATCATTGGAGAGAAAAAGTATTGGATTCATGAAAATAAGTAAGTTGAAGGATAGAGCATTTTAATTGTTAAATTTTAACTAAGAACTATGAAAAGCTACACTTGAACATGAAGATTGGATTAATGCTATCTATGAAGAGATTGATCAAAATGAGAAGAATAATACATGGAAATTAGTACTGAGACTAGTTGATAAGAATGTGACTAGAACAAAGTGGATATTTAGAAATAAATTGAATGACAATGATAAGGTTGTGAGGCATAAGCCAAGATTAGTTTGCAAAGGTTATGCCCAAGAAGAAGGAATTTACTCTGGAGAGACATTTTCCCCTATTGCAAGATTCAGAGGAGTCAAAATTTTTTTGCCTTATGATACCTATAAGAAATTCAAAGTGTATTAGATGGATATTAGGTTAGTTTCTAAATTAAATACTTGAAGATGAAGTCTACATAAAACAACTAGAAGAATTTCGTGAACCTAATTACAGACATACAATTTTTAAACTAAATTTTTTTATGGACTAAAGCAAGCATCAAGAGCATGGTATGAATGGTTATATTCATATTTGATTAAGATTGAATTTTTTAGGACTAGTGAAAATAATAATCTATATTTGAAAAGAAAAGTTGAAAACATGATGTTGATTGCTGAAATTTTTTAGGATGATATTATATTTGGTGGTAATGATTTGTTAGGTAAATCATTTGTTGATCAAATGAGTAAGGAATTTGAAATTTCTATGTTTGGTGAGATAAAAAATTTCATTGACTTACAAGTTCATCAAACAAAAGATGGTATTTATGTGACCCAATCAAAGTATGTGAAGGAAATCTTGAAAACATTTAAAATGGATGAGTTAGGCCTAGTCGGTACACCTATGGTGCCTAGATGCAAATTATCAAAGGAGGATACAACTACTAAGGAAAATGAGACAAAATACATATCAATGATTTTGCATTGTGGTATAAACAAGATGGTGACTTTACACTTGAAGTCTACACTAATGCAGATTGGTCTAGTAATTTGGATGACAAAAAAAGAACAAGTGGTGGATAAGAAAAAAAATTGATAACATGGTTGAGCAAGAAAAAAAACTAGATTTTATAATGGTGATTCTTGGGAGATATGAGTATAGGTGATTTTCATTTTTTATTCTTCTTTGATGGTTTTTTATGCTGTTAAGGTCAGGGGTATAGTTCTGCACTATAGGAGACATAGCTGGAGCATCTAATCTCCAATTTGGGAATTCTTTATATCATTAGAAAGGTCTTTCTAAGGTCTTTCCAATGATGCTGGTTTTTTTTCTAGATTTTTCTACAAGCATATTCTATTTAGACATTTGCATATTTTTCATTCTATTGGATATCTTGGTTGTTTTAGGTATGGGGATCAATTTTGTTGCTTTAGATGATTTATCACAGGTCTTACTATATATTGTATCAATATTATGTCTGCTCTAGTCTATTTAGACATCATTTTTATGAATTCTTGCAAATGCACTGAGATAAAGTGCCATATTGCATCTGGATTTTTCTTTTAGTTGTTTTGCCTTGTTTTGCCTTCTGATTCAAGGAGTGTCATCTAAAGGTAGATTATTATATTATTTAGATTCACCTTATCTTGTGTCTTATTATACATGCACTACTCATTATGAAACTGTAATGGGGGATTGATGTTTTGCCTTTGTTTTTCGTCTTCCTTTGTCTAGTGAGTTTCCCTTTTATGACATTATCCACATGATGTGTATGAGATTAATCACCTCAGTACACACATATGTACTTTTTTTGCATCTTGATTATGGCTCCTTGACATGTAGTTCTTTTGGCCACTTTTCTAGTTTCCTATCACCTCAACCTTGTCTACACTTGGGCGGGGCGGGGGGGGGGGGGCGCTGTGGGTGGTTCTTCTATTATTTCTCATGCTTCCTTGGTTTGATGGAGTGAGCTATTTATTTAATATTTTTTCCTATGTACTAGGTGGATGTAGTGGCTAAGTACATATGCATTTTGGTGAAATGGATCATTTACTATAGAAACACATTTTTTTTGTTCCTACTTTGGTTGCAGCCTTCCATGTTTGATTGATTAGCTCTTTATGATTTGGTGTTTTCATGCCATCTATATCTTTGAGTTTAGTTGTTGGCCTTTGTGTGTCTCCTAATTCAATTACAATCTTCTCTACCTAGTCAAGTTCTATTTTAGTAGAGGTTCATTAGATCAATAGTTACTTTTGATAGAGTTTTATAGCTTCTACATGCTTTAATGGTGTTCTTCATGATCATCTTTTCTTCATATCTTCTGAGACATTCCCTAGTTTGGAGGCTTCTTTAGCCATTCACTAGTTCTTTTAATTATTTTTGCCATCTCTTTCTAGAGTAGGGTTTTTCCCATGTGGTTTTCTCAATTTCTCCTCTTTATAGAGATTTGGTTGTGCTTCGGTACCTTATTAGACTTTGTTCCTAGGACCTAATTCTACTTTCAATAATAGTTTTTATGTTTTTAGCTAGTCCCTAAGTTTATCTTAAGGGGGGGTGTTAGAGTAATTATATATTTCCTAATTAACTCTAGTTTTCTTAAACTAAACTTTATGCATATAATACTTAATTCTTTTATTAATTATTATGATGCAACCTAGGTTAGACTATTTAGGGTTTTGATCTCCTTATAATGATGATATCTCTTTTTAATTATTAATACATTCATCTTTTATAATAGCAATTTCTCTTTTTTCTCATCAAGAATGTCTCCTCTATCGATCTTGAAATTCTAGCCTCCATAGCTTTTTGCTTCTCTCTTCCATGATAGGTGTTTGCATGCAGGTGATTCCTGGGAGTTGTGGGGTTGATCTTTCATCAACTACAATAGGTATTACAATTAATTATTCTACTATTGTGTGGATTAAGAAACTATTGGAAGGAATGCAAGAGGAGGTAACTTACCCTATTACTATTTATTGTTATAATACTAGTGAAATAAATATATCAAAGAATCTACTGATGCATGCCAACACGAAGCATATATCTGTCAAGTATCACTACTTGAGAGAGAAAGTACAAGAGAAGTAAGTGAGATGTGCTATCAAATTTCTGGATTTGATTGTGTATAATTTTTTTACATCAATGTTTTGGGTCATACTACATGATCCATCATCAGGATGCTAGAGAGAAAAGGAACATGAAAAATTGAGAGTTGAATATGTGAAATCTAAAGAACAAATCATAAACATATTTACCAAGCCATTTCCTAATGATTATTTTGAGTATATAAGAGGTAAGCTAGGGATGCTTCCCTTATCTAGGATTCATTAAGAGAAGATGCATGTTGCATCTGTCATGCCCTAAATTTTAGAGACAAAACACAACAACTTTTTTTTTTTTTTTAAACATGTACTTTATAGATTATGCACAAAATTGATGTTATGTTGAAAGGTGGCTAGATAGTAAGCAATCTTATATGGTAAGCTAGAGGAGAGGATGAACAATAATGATTTTACCCTATTGTATGGACTTCTCAAATTTATCGTTTCACTTAATTTTCATAATTATTTATTTAATATTGAAAAATTGGTTTCATCTCTAATTATATGACCATCTAATAATACCTAGTAAACTAGGTTATGATTAAGTATACGATTTGGTCCTTCATTATTGTTTCCCTTATAAAGTGTTACTTTCAAAAGACAAAATGTCCTTATTTGATAATACCAATTTAATTATTCCTCTATTCCTACTTCATTCTATTCTAATATTTATTTTATTATTTATTATTATTCCATTTTATAATCATTTCTTTCATTATTTTGCATTTATTTAAATTATTTAATTATATCATGATGTTTGATTGTTAATATAAGAGGTGGTGGTCTAATGCGCAGTCTTAACAATAGATGCCTAGAATAACAAGCAAGACACCAAACTAGCTACTAACCTCGAAAAAGAGGTGTCCCATCAAATACTCCTAATACATTGCTAATACCCTATGACTACCCATGTAGATAGCCTCTTTAATTCAACATAGCATTAAACATTACATCTAGACCATTAAGCTCCCTGTCCTATTTCCATACTCCTTCCTTAACTAAAAACAAATAGACAAAGTCCTTTATTTGCCACAAAATTTAATGCATGCTTCTAGGTGGGCAGCCCCAACAAGTTGCCATGGACAGAGGAAATCTGCCATCATATCATGGCAAATCAACTTATGAGTAGGATATCATTGGGATATGATGGGGTTGTTTGCCATATAAATATTGTTTCTTTTTTTTGACTTGACTTGTGCACTCATTGAGTATATCCACTTGGCACCTAGTTTCCCAAAGGCCAAGATCTTCTAACAATCATTACATGGCCCACCGCCCTATGTACACATGAAAAGGAACCCGATGGCACTCTCCTATGCAAGCGCACTTCCTTGTGTCATTGGGGAATTGACTAAAAACTTGACTTTACTCTTTTCAAAAAAAAAACTTTTAACCTTTTCATAAAGATATTACAAATTCAGCTTTTGCTGCAATGTTTAGTCTCCTACGTATGAGGAGAGAGAAAGGAGTGGGGAGCTCCCAAGGTGGTCACCCTTGGGACATTCCCCAAGACTTGATGTAGCTTCCCTCATTTGCTAGGTACATGCGGGTAGAGGGAGGTGGGTTTAGTTTAGTTTAATATATATTATTTATATTTATATACTTTTTTAAACAAATTAAATTTATTCTAACTTTGTTAATTAAAAATTCATGTTATTCTGTCTGATGGTGACAAGGGGTCACGTGATTCTAGGGAGTCTTTATCTCTCTTAAGATAGGTATTTAATTACATTTGGTTATTTTTTTCTTTTTCTTTTTTTTAAATGTTTTCCTACTAGTATTTTATGTATTAGATACCTAGAATATTCCTTTTATTATTTTAATGGTCTGTATTCATGGGAAGGAATTAATTTCCTCCCCATACAATTTCCAGAGAGTAGAAATACACTCCTACATCAAAGCTCATCAAAACTAATCCAAATATATATGTTTCTCAACTAACTTCTCTTTCTTTTGAGTTGGTTAGTTGTATCATCTAAATTCCAAGAAGATATGATTGAAAATGATAGTGTTGTCTACTTAACAATTTATTCAACCTTTCAAATAATTTCAAGGCATAATGATTAAACATATACAAAAAGAAATTTATCAAGCAAGGTGGTTTTAAATCCAAGTTATAAATTGTTTAACCATGAACTTCTCTATATAGCTTTTGCATTCTAAACGCTACCAACTATATTCACACATTATTTTGCATATCACATATATAATATAAATAAATCTTCAATACATCCAAGGTAAGAAGTATCTACAATCTTTCTTCATAGTACATGAAATTTATCATAGAGGATTTCATTACAATGAAATATGGGCACACAATCTTTCATCCTTCCTTATAGAATTTTTCAGATGATCACAAGGATGCTATTACATTTTACATTACATATTAACTCTTCCATTACTCATAAACTTAAAATGATCATTTCTTGACAACAACATACATATATATCTTCATCAAATTCTTCCTCTACCTATTCACATGGTAGCAATGACACAATTTTTTTTTAACAATGAGACAACATAAGAGACCTTTCAAAATCATAAGGACATGAACATTGAAAGACATGGACAATGAGTAGCATGAACATTGATCAACATGTTGTTTGAGAACATGAACAATGAGAAACTTGAACATTGAGACTCCTATTACACATTTGGATCTTCTTCACTTTGACTAAGGAGAAACCCTAATATTCTATGGCATGCATCTTCACAAAACCTACAAAACAACACAAAAACTTGGAACCATGGAGGCTCACCTCCCAACCTAGGCTTCTATGAAGCCACCCATTGAGCAGGGGAAATAAGAACCAAACAGATTACACACATACTTCACAAAATTTTGCATGAAAACACAACACAACACATTCAACACCCTCCCATGGCTTGCACAATGATTCACCATTGGAATCACAAAACATTGGGTGAAGGTGGGCTCTTCAAAGAGGAGATATTATAACAACGTCAATAACATATTGCCAATGCATTTTGCCTCTCAAGGCCTTCAAATAAATCACCTCCTCCTCATCACCCCAAACTCCTTATACCTCCCAACAACAAAATTTATGGCCATAATGAAGTCCATACTCGATGAAAATAATAAACCCTCATCATGAGGTAATCTTTCTCATCTACATTGTCAAGCCCGACTTATGCCCTTCACCCAAGGTTTCTCTTCCCTCCCAAGGGTGAGTGAAGCCTTCACACCCTTAATCACAATCAACACTTACATTCAACAAGAAACAACAACAACAAAATGAATGAAGAACAAGCAAGAAAAACCAAGGAAAAATCTCCAAGCACAAGACACATTCACTTCTCCACAACACAATGGCAAAGATCATAACCTAGATTCACAATGCAATGCATACTCCATAGGTAACTCTTCATACTTGCAGATTTTCTTATCCATACTCAAGAAAAGAATAAAAGAACATGTTTGAGCCACCAACTTTGGTCCAAGCTAGGGTAAGGATAGTTGTAGTAGAGCTCCCTTAATCTCCCTCCAAAACTTAGCTGTCTCTAAAATTAGAGAGCGGGTGAACAACCCACTAACTTGTCACTCCCCCCCTAAAAGACTTTCCACTAACCTTTTTTTAGTAAGAACATCAAGCCTCCCTATCTTACATTGTTGCTCCTCCAAAATAAGAAGGTTGACCAAGTGGGGTTGAGAGGGTTCTATCATAGAAAAACTCAAATTTCGAATTGGTTCAAGTTGGCTTTGTTTAAGTGGTTCCCAAAGCTAGGAAAACATTAAAATAATTAAATTTAGACCCCCAACCTACTGTACTACCATTAGGGTATCTTTTTAGTAATAAAATAACACCTTAGGATCCCATTTAGACCCCCTAAACTCCTTGTCAAGTTTGAATTCGAATTCCTACATGATGTGACCCATTCAAACACTCTCTCCCAAATGGAAGTACTTAAGCATTGGACCAAGATTGAGTAACCTTGAGACCAACACTATAGGTGACATGTCATCAACACATAGACTATACAAGTGTGAACTGACACACATAAAAAAAAATACATTACATTTTCCTTATCATGCCTTTAATGCACCTAGGTTATGATTAAACATATTCACAAGCAAGCAAGAAATCATGCAGTTACGAAGAAAATTACTTTCACAATGAGGCTTTTGAATCTTCTAAAGATTTACCTTGGTTAAACTATGTCACAAGGTTTGGAACTTGTTTCCCCCAAGAATTTCCATGATTCCACTTCTTGCACAATAACACGAGCATCAGTAGTTCAAGGAGTCATATAATACATTTATAACGTATATGCGTATAGTGATAACCATAATTCAAGTAAATTTTCCTATTTATTCCCATTTAAATCATCCAAGATGTTAGAATAGAAAATCTGCATAACATAAACCGTCAGATTAACATCTATTTGCATATCAAAATCTTATTATCTTTTATTAGTGTACCAAAAATCATCATAACCACTTCTCTAAATATCAAACATTCATCTCATAAAGCATCATAATCAAATTGACATCTATCCATAATCAACTTAACATTTATCATCACATCAAAATTCTAATAATATCAATTCATAAAATTGCATCCATATATTTTCAAACGTTTCCTACAATAACAGGTTCTAAGTGCATATGATAATGTAAACCACTACTAAGTATCAAAGTGTGTAAATAAAATAAATTCATAGTCCATCATGTCTCAAACAACTGTCAAAATCTCTAGATTTTGAGTATCCAAAATGTAAATAAAATATTCATGCTATGACAGGTTGAGGTGAGGCCTCATGGATGATTAGACATATATTTGTAGAGTTCATGCAAAAGTTCACTCTTTTGGGATATTTCCTGAAGATGTGTAAGTGATTGTAATTAAACTAACATAAATAGTACATGCAAGGTACAAGGTATTACTACAAGGTTTTGTAAGTTTCACATTGGAGCTTATGTTTACCTTTGGCATTTTTGCCAAAGGGGGAGTTAATAAGAGAAGATGTACTAAGATAAATAGGGGAGAGAATAAAAAAGGGAGAATGACAAAGTTATTGATCAAAGAAGTAAACCCTAAGGGGGAGAAAGGGAGAAATTGAGAAAACACAAAGATGAAGTTGCTGAAGATACAAATTGAGTGAACTTAATGATTGAAATCTATTGTAGATAACCAAAATAATGTCAGAGAGTTGAAAAGTTATAATTTTGTCAATACACACATTTGATTATCTTATCTATAATGTTTTGTAATGTAAAACTTATGTTTATATGTTACCATCAATGCCAAAGGGGGGGATTGTTAGCCCCAACTGATCATGTAATTGAGAACATTATTATTGTATGCAAAAGAGTCATATTAGTTATTATTTTATCATTGATGTCAATCCTTGGTTGGTACATTATTCTAATTCAGTAGAGTACCATATCATTTTATTGATGAAGAGTATTTGAAGAAAGTATGATGATGACAGAGTTGATAAGTATTGGTATTTCATGGGTACTTGAATGAATTAGACTATGATAGTATATTTTTGGTTTGATTATTTTATAGTCTTATTATGTTTTGATTAAGTTTATAATGGATGAATTGGTGAAATGAATATATTATTAACCAAGTCACTACAGTTCTCACTGAGCATGTGGAAAAGAAAAGTTAAATCTTAGTGTTAACCAAGTAAAATCTAGAGTTAACTGAGTGATGTGTTTCCCAAGTAAAGTTGCATGGAATGAAGAACAAAAGAAAAGATTAATTTGAGGTTGGCAAATGATAAAAATTGAGAATGTTCAAGAAGAATAAATATGAGGATGAATTTTTTTACAAGATCAATGGTTGGAATAACTCAAAGATGATCATATGGAAAAGATTTGCTATTTTTTAGAATGAGCACAAACTTTGAGGTGGAATAGTATTGACCAAATGATTGGATGCAATGAATCTAATATCTACAATTGTAACTAATTGAAACATATTTGAAAGTAAAAAGTTAACTCTTTAAGGAGATGAATGAGACCATACTTGATTATTGATCATTGTTTATTATTAGCTAATAAAGTGAAAACTATTGAAGTAGAAAAAAGATCAAGGTGAACCAAGCAAAATAGAGGAATAAAGATCAAGTAGAGGAAGTGCAAGGTGAAAGAGAAAGAACTTATAAAGTGAAAACTATTGAAGTACAAAAATGATCAAGGTGAACCAAGAAAAATAGAGGAATAAATATCAAGTAAAGGAATTGCAAGGTGAAAGAGAAAGAGTTTGAATCAGCTAGATAGTGATAAAAAAGTAGAAACCAAGTAGAGAAGATATTTGAACAAGCATGGTAGTGCTAAACCTAGTAAATTATTTGAATGTTTCTTACCATTATAGTAGATAAAAAATCCCCAATAAGTGAACCTAACAAGTCTATGAAATCTTATATGGTAACATCAATTAGTGATGTTTGTCAGTCCTTTAGAATAGATGACTCCTTAGTAATGACAAGGAGTGATAATGTCTAGATGATCTCTGGTTAAAATCCTTTAACAAGGTCACACTAAAAATTTGCATGTAAACCTATAAAAGGGTTAGCTCTTAGCAAAGCTCACTTTAGAAGAGTGATTTTTTTAGTTATTGATTCCTAGATGGTTTTTCCCTTTACAAGGTTTCAACATTAAATATTTGTATCAAAATGTGTGACCGCTTATGTGTTGCAAGTAGATTTTGATGTTATTAATATATTGATGCAACTCATTATAAGTGAAGTTAATACTCTTATACTCAATAAAGTAAATAATAGTGAGATGATAGTTTGAGGTAATGGTTATAAATATAATTTGAGAAGATGAATGTGATCATTGAGTTATTACTTTGTACTGAATTGTTTTAAAGGCTTATAAGATTACTACATATAATTGATTCACCTCCCTGGTTATCAATTGGTATCAGACCCAAGTGCTTGAAGAAACTTGAGCTAAAGATTCAAAGATTTATAAGATGGAGGTACCAAAGTTGAACAAGGATAACTTCTCCTCATGGAAAAATAGAATGAGGCTACATGTATGTGGTATTGGAGACAATATCCTACATTGGCTAGAAAATGCATATTCTTCTCCAATCCCTCCTATGGGTGTGGAAGAGAGGACACAAAAGTAATGACAAGGAGTGATAAGGTCTAGATGATCTTTGGTTAAAATCCTATAGCAAGGTCACACTAAAATTGTGCATGTAGACATTTAAAAAGGTTAACTCCTAGTAGAGCTCACTTTAGAAGAGCAAAATTTTTTGGTGGTCAATTCCTAGTTGTTTTTACCCTTTAGAGGGTTTTGAGGTTAAATAGCTATGTCAAAGTGTGTGTTTCTTATGTGTTGCAAGTTGATTTTCATGTTGTTAACATATTGTTGCAACTCATGATAAGATAAGTTAATACCCAGATACTCAGTAAAGTAAATAATCAATATTCAGATACTCAGTAAAGTAAAGAACAACAAAATACCAATTTGAAGTAATGATTATAAATCTAATTTGAGATGTTGAATGTGACCACCATATTATTACTATGGAAGTTTATAGTGGTACTAAATATAGGATAATAGGATATAACTAATTCACCCCCAATTATCTAACAAAATTCTCTAGTTTGCTTATAAGAATGTTAATGTGCTCATTGGACACCTTTACAAAATTATATCTCTAATTTGCAAGGCCTCTCAAGGAGTACCCTATATTGTTTCTGTTATTTTTCATGCCAAAATTATAAGACAAAAACAAAACTACAAAAAGAAAATTGTTTGAAGATAAATGCCTTCAAGTAACGGTTATGTTCATAAGGTTGCAACATACTTTCATTTCTCTAATCAAATTTATCCTTATTAGTATGGTGGAGGTTCATCTAAGTTCTTTATCATTGGAATTAGGAAGGTAGCTTTAATGATTTTGACCTTATAATAAAATCAACCCTTAAGCTCTCTATGTTAATATATTTTAGGGTTACTAGTTGTCGTAACATGGCATTCAACTCTATATGAACTTGAACTCTGCATTAGGGTAGGGCTACTTAATGTAGATGAAATGAATTCATGCTATACATTACGATTATGCTCTATGGTTAGAACATCAAAAACTAGCTCATAAGAGTATTATCAAATTGTAATCTTTGACTACGCACTATTCATTTCTTGTAACTTACATCTAGATAGTTTTTCTATTACCCTCAAAACATATTTCATTTGAAATGTTACTTTTAATTCATTTACAACATTATAATTTCCTAATAATATTTATGGAAACTTTACAAGTGATCTCACAATGACTCACAACATATGGGTTATTATTTTACTCAATTACATTGACATTGAATTTAGTCTACTAAGTGTTAACTATCCCTTACCTCCAATTAATAAAATTATACAATACTTAATTCTATAATTTACTCAATTCTACCCATCCATTCTTACCATCATTTTGTAATGTATTATGTATACATTATATTATACAATAATACTCATTGTGTCTTACTATTATTTTTAATGTGTTCTACTAATTTTATATTATAGACTATCCTTTATAGTGTACCATATAATATACCTCAAATAATATTTGAAATAGGAAAATTATCTTATGCAATAATCCTTTAAATATAATATGTCAACGTATATTTCTCATTAATTTTTTTCATATATATTAAATTAGACAATATTCATCATTTCTATAATATTGTTTTATGGCCTCCCTATTACTTGGTCGACCACTATGTCACCTTCATACACATGAAGTCTATCTCTTTATAGGCTTGGGTGGTAGCCTACATCTAGTATTGAATATTGGCCCATCACATCCATTGAGTGAGGAAAAAGTCTTGGCAGAGGGCCTACCTTGTGGGATGTGGCACTTGGAAAGAGGAGGAGATGTGGGGTGGGGACCACCTACCAAAAGGGGTCACATCCCATTTTCTGCATTCCTCAAGGCTAGGAACTTAATTGGACTGCTTGCTCTCCTAACTCTCTCTTAGTCCATGCATCCACCATAACTTGGAAATGAGGCAACTAGATAAGGTGGCAGCTAGAACATTCAGGTTAGGTAGAGTTTGTACCAAGGTTATCGTCCCTCCACCTTCGCATGGTTTAACTACAAGTTTCTTTTCTTCTTGGAGTGGATTGATTTCCTAAGTGAATGGGGATTGGCTAATAAGGATGTTATATATATATTCAAAGAATTTTTAACCCCATGTCATGTGCAACAAGAGATTGGGGGGTACTTAATAGTTATTTTATTATTATTATTTTTATTTTTCTCCTTTAGAATACTTGGTCATGGGATTAGATGTCCTATTCTCAATTCTTGCTTTATGGGTTATTGTTTAAATTAGACTAGTAATATATCCTTTCTTCCTTTTTTTTTAAAAATATTACATTGTGACACAATGGTCACATCATTCATATGAATATTCTCCTACGTATATTTTGAACTAGGTATTTTTATAGGTTCCAAGTCTTTGATCTATAATGGATTGTATTAGATAGTTGATATTTTCCACTTTGCATACAATTTCTAGACAGTTCAAAAGTGCATGTATAGGCTTATTCTCCCTTGTGGTTTATGGATTATGATTGATTTGATTTCTTTCCTCTACTTATTTATGAGGTGATAAATATTGGATGATAGGGATTTGATATTTCTTTAATACCACAATGAAAAGATCTAATTTGATGGGTCTATTAGGGATTCACTTGACAAATAATTAACACATTAGATACATTGGATCAAGCTCAAAATATGATGGGGACATGACCCAAGCACAGAATGGACACAATAGGAAAGGGAAAATTTTATTAACTGTAAAAATATGCTAGTACACTTAGTGCAAAGAATTAGACTCCAAAACATGCCCTATGGGCTTACAATAGCATAAATCTAGAGATAAATTCTTCTCCCAGTACCTTCTCTCAAACTCCACTCCGAACTGCCTTTTACAATG
Organism: Cupressus sempervirens; assembly: GCA_028749045.1. NCBI lineage: Eukaryota > Viridiplantae > Streptophyta > Pinopsida > Cupressales > Cupressaceae > Cupressus > Cupressus sempervirens. Next base: position 423,745,381 of record CM053792.1, read on the forward strand.
CCAAAAATGTTCTTAAATAGACCCCGAAGGGTTAAGGATTAGGAATACATTCTAGAAAGTGCTAGTTGGCATCCACCGACCAAATAGAAGGCTCTAGAATTCACATTAGAAGTTAGCACAAAATTAGAAGAATCCAGAAATAGTAACTGAACTTTTGGGAGGCATAACTTTTGAACCGTAGTCCAATTGACAAACTGTTTACATTTTTGAAAAGCTCTCAAAGTGCTCTATAGCCCTATGGACAAGCTTCATTCATCCCTCATTTTTTGGCCTTGTTCAAAGTCATTTAATGCCCCTAACCTGACTTTGAAGCATTCTTAGGATGTCTCCAAAAATTGAAAAACTGCGATAACTTTCAAACTGTGGGGCCTTTTGACCTGATTCTTTTTTTGGAATGCTCTAAATTACAATGATAATATTTCAACCAATTTACACCTTATAGTTCACCAAAATGATGGCTCAATTACATACTCCTATTTTTCTAACATTTACACGTATCCCAAGGTGATTAAAAACTCTAACCCAAAACACTGATAGTGGAACTGTGAGAGTTGGAACCTTTATTTGACCCAAATGGGTATCCAAAAATGAAAACACATGAAATAGAAACTAAATCTAAGTACTTTTTTTTGGGTGACACAGGATTGCCCTTATACCTTTGGATGCTCCTACATCAAACACCCAGGGTAGATTGAAAAGTGACCCTGTCACTTTATGAATGGTAGAGGAAATCCCAAATGGGAAACCTCAGCTGCTAAAATCCAAGTTGAGTCCTCAATCGGCCATCCTTTCCACTTGACCAGATACTCTTCATACTACCTATTTCTGGTACTCTTGCCCACACGATGATCTAGAATGTCTTCTATATCCTCCTTCTTAGAAGTAAGAATTGGGCATGGCTCTAACATCAGCTCCTCATCTGCACCATCATCATGATACTCTATTAAGTCTGCAATGTTGAAAATAGGAGAAATGTGAATACCATTTGGCAACTCCACCTCATATGCATTTCCTGAGTCATGTTTCTTCAAAATTTTGCAGAGGCCAAATTTCTTCATTTTTAGGTTGTTGTAAGTACCAGATGGAAATCTTTCTTTTTGTAAGTGTACCATGACTAGATCCCCTACTTGGAATTCCTTATGTCTTCTCTTTTAATCAGCCCTAGCTTTATACTCTTGATTCATCTTGGTAATGTGTGCCTGAACCTCCTCATGTAGATGCTTGATATGTTTAAAAAATTCTTCAGCTTTAGCACTTGTCCTCTCCCCTTGCTCTATCTTCCTCAATTCTGGTGCAGTCCTTGGGCTATTTCCATATACAATTTGGAATGGTGATCTACCAGTACTCCTATTTATAGAGTTATTGTAAGAAAACTCTTCTTGTGGTAGAATCAAATCCCACCCCTTAGACTTATCCCCAACTAAACATCTCAGCAAATCGCCCAGACTTCTATTTACCACTTCTGTTTGGTCGTCAGTCTGCGAGTGATGTGTGGAACTTAATTTCAAGTCTGTTCTCAACTTGTTCCACAATGTTCTCCAGAAATACCCCACAAATTTAGTATCTCTGTCAGAAACTATACTCCTTGGGAGACAATGTAGTCTTACCACCTCTTTGAAAAACAAGTCTGCAATATGGACAACATCATGAGTTTTGTGGCATGGAATGAAATGTGCCATTTTGGAGAACCTATCAACCACCACAAATACTGAGTCATTGTCCCTTTGTGTCCTTGGCAATCCAAGAATAAAATCCATACTTATGTCCTCCTATGGCTTTGATGGAATAGGCAATGGCTAATATATTCTAGTATTGTGACTAAATCCCTTGGCCACTTGACAAATTTGGCAATTCTATACAAACTTCTTCACATCCTATGACATTTGAGGCCAAAAATAATGTTTTTTGAGAATGGCAATGGTCTTATCTTGACCAAAATGTCCTGCCATCCCTCCATTATGTTTCTCCTTACTCATATTTTCCCTCATGGAACTCTTTGGAATGCATAATTGACTGCCCTTGAATAAAATACCATCTTGAATTAGATAGTCTAACCACTTAGTTCTGTCTATAGCAACAGGCTCTTTACAAGCTTTCCATGCTTCAAAAAAATTAGGATCCTCGGGGTATAGATTCTTGAGTTCATCAAACCCAACTACTTCAACCTGCATTACTATAAGCAACAACTGTCTCCTACTTAGTGCATCTGCAACCCTATTAGATTTTCCACTTCTATGCTTCAACACAAATGAATAGCTCTGCAAGAACTCTACCCACTTCATATGCCTCTAATTCAATTTACCTTGGCTATTTAGGTATTGTAATTCCTGGTGATCAGTATATAAAACAAATTCCTTTAGCAATAAATAATGCCTCCATTTTTTTAAGGCCTGAACTATTGCATAGAACTCTTGATCATAAATAGAATACTTCTTTTTCCCATCATTCAATTTCTCACTAAAATATGTAATAAGCTTACCTTCTTGGCTTAATACAGCTCCAATAGCACTGCCACTAGCATCACAATCCACCTAGAACACCTTTCTAAAGTCTGGAAGTGCCAACACAAGTTGTTCTATCACCTTCTTCTTCAGCAATTTAAAACTTCTTGCAGTTTTCGTAGTCCATTTGAACTCTTTTCTATCCCCTCTTATTGTGCCAGTTAGGGGTGCACATATGCCACTGAAATTCTTAATGAACTTCCTGTAAAAACTAACCAGACCATGAAATGATCTTACCTCAGTAGAAGACCTTGGAATAGGCCATTCCAAGATGGATTTTACCTTCTCTAGATCCATTTTGAGACCTTTAGGTGATATAACAAACCCCAAGTAGACTAACTCCCTTTTTGCAAAGATACACTTCTTCAGATTAATTAATAGTTTCTCTTCCCTTAATCTTTCAAGGACACTATGAATATGCAATAAATGTTCTTCCAAAGTCTTGCTGAAAATTAAAATATCATCCAAATAGACAATAATTTTTTTTTCCAAGAGCTTCTTAAGTACCTCATTCATAAGCCGCATGAAGGTGCTTGGGGCATTCGTCAATCCAAAGGGCATGACTAACCACTCATAAAGACCCTCCTTGGTCTTGAAGGAAATTTTCCACTCATCTCCTTCTTGTATCTATATCTAATGATAGCCACTCTTGAGATCTATCTTTGTGAAATACTAAGCTCCACTCAAGAAGTCCATAAGATCATCCATTCTTGGCAAAGGAAACCGATACTTGATGGTTATCCTATTTATAGCTCAAGAGTCTGTACACATCCTCCACTCTCCATCCTTCTTTGGTGTGAGTATTGTAGGTACTGCACATGGACTGAGGCTCTCTCGAATCAAGCCCTTCCTCAATAGCTCCTGAACCTGTCTATTTAGCTCCTTAGTTTCAGTAGGAGTCATCCTATGAGCAGCCTTGTTAGGCAAACTAGCTCCTAGAATTAAATCTATCTGATGACTGATTTGCCTTACCGATGGCAATCCTTCTGGAACATTATCAGAAATGATATCTCCAAACTCACCTAGTAAATCTAAAACTTCAAGTGGTATTTCACTACTACCTTCTTTATCTTTCCTAGGGATCAAAGCATAGCACATACACTGATGTTTCATGCCATTTAAAAACTTCCTTCCATCAACAAGACAAATCCTAGCACTGCTACATACCTTTTCTCCTTCCTTTTTCATGGGCTTTAGATTGTGGCGAACTCCATCCTTTGTTAGAGAGTATGTGTTTGCATAACCATCATGTACTGCATGCTTATCAAACTGCCATGGTCTACCCAACAATAGATGGCAAAAATCCATTGTAATAACATCACAGAGAACTTCATCATGGTAACTCCCAATTTTGAATTTCACTAAACATTGTTCACTTACCAGGACTTTATGATCATCCTTCACCCAAGAAATCTGATAGGGTTGGGGGTGTTTCTCCCTCTTGAGCTTTAGCTTAGAGACCATCTCCTCTGATACCAAGTTATCAGTGCTACCACCATCAATGACCACATCACAACATTTATTCTCACACTTGCACCTGGTATGAAATAAACTCCTCCTTTGTCTTGGTTCAATCTCACCACTTAGTAGAACCCTTTCATTTACTAAAGTCTCTCCTCTTTCTACATCCTCTAAATGTGATGATTATGCATCCTCATCCACATGAGCAACCCTAACTTAACCCTCAGCTCTCCTATCTGTCCTTCCTTGTTGTTGAGGGCATTCAAAGGCACGATGACCTTCTTCATTGCAATGGAAATAGGTACCAGAGAAGCCTCCTCTTCCTTGTCCACATCCTCTACCTCTTCCTCTTTGATTTCCAAAGTCTTGATCACGGGAGTGGTTGAAACCCTTGTTCCTCTAGTTCCTGCTAGTACCCACATCTTCAATTTTTTTTTGGGTTTCATTTTGGCCTCTAGATTACCTACCACTAACCCTTCCTCCTTGACCATGCCCTCTTTGTCTCCCTTCAAACCTCTTATTTATCTTCTCTTCAAATCATAGGGCAAACTGGTATGCCTCTTCAACACTGGTCATTCTTACCAGACTTAATTCCTCCTGGATGCTAGGTCGCAACCCACTGATATAACGAGCAACCTTCTCCTTATTTTCTTCTATAGGCCCTACTCTAATCAAAAGTCGGTAAAACTCCTCTGTATATTCTTGGACTAATTTTCCTACTTGCTTTAACCCATTCATCTTCTTAAACAAATCAAGCTCATAATCAACAGGAATGAATTGCTTCTTCAATTTGTCCACCATACGATCCCACCTTGTGATCTTCTCCTTTCCTCTTCTGTTTCTTTCCAATTGAACCTCTTGCAACTAGATTTTGGCATGGCCTTTCAATTTGGCCTTTGCAAACTTAACCCTATCTGGATCTCTGATATCCTCATACTCAAAGTACTCTTCCAGTTCATTGATCCAGTCGATCAACTCATCTGGTCTTAGATTTCTTGAAAATACACCCACATCAATTGTAGGTCTTTTCCCAAACTTAGTAATGGCCCTAAAAAGCCTTTCCTTTTCTTGATTTATAACTTCCCTGTCAACTTCCCCTTTTGGTCCAATTTCTTCTTCTTCATTGTCGTCCTCACTTTCGTCACCTGCAGTAACATTTGTACCTCTATGAAGATTCTCCTGCAATGCTTGTACCTTCCTTTGGAGGGCTCTAACCTCCTTAGGATTAATAATGCCAACCCTTCCACCACGCTCTCTTCATGGAGGCATCTTCTTAACTCAAACCCACAACCACACAGTTCTGGTGCAAACTGCCTCACAGTCGGTGCTCTGTCTACACACTCAGGAAAACTAGCTCTAATACCACTTGATGGGGACACGACCCAAGCACAGAATGGACACAACAAGAAAGGGAAAATTTTATTAACTATAAAAATATGCTAGTGCACTTAGTGCAGAGAAACAGACTCCAAAACATGCCCTATGGGCTTACAATAGCATAAATCTAGAGATAAATTCTTCTCCTAGTACCTTCTCTCAAACTCCACTCCAAACTGCCTTTTACAATGCTAGAAATGTTCTTAAATAGACCTCGAAGGGTTAAGGATTAGGAATACATTCTAGAAAGTGCTAGTTGGTCGAATTTACATTAGAAGTCGACACAAAATTAGAAGAATCAAGAAATGGTAACCGAACTTTCGAGAGGCATAACTTTTGAACCGTAGTCCGATTGACGAACCGTTTACATTTTTGAAAAGCTCTCAAAGTGCTCTATAGTCCTATGGAAAAGCTTCGCTTGTCCCCTATTTTTTGGCCCTATTCAAGGTCATTTAATGCCCCTAACATGACTTTGAAGCATTCTTAGGATGTCTCTAGAAATCAAAAAACTGCGATAACTTTCAAACCGTGGGGCCTTTTGACCTAATTCTTTTTTTGGAATGCTCTAAATTACATTGACAATCTTTCGACCAATTTACACCTTCTAGTTCACCAAAATGATGGCTCAATTACATACTCCTTTTTTTTTACATTTACATGTATCCCAAGGTGATTAAAAACTCTAACCCAAAACACTGATAGTGGAACTGTGAGAGTTTGGAACCTTTATTTGACCCAAATGGGTATCCAAAAATGAAAACACATGAAAAGAAACTAAATCTAAGTACATTTTTTTTTTGGGTGACACAAGATTGCCCTTATACCTCTGGATGCTCCTGCATCAAAATAACTAATAGATGTATCTTTCCTATCATATCTCTTTTATAACTAGCTATGACTATCATGCTACTAGAATTCTTCCATTTCATTACATTTAATGAATTCTATTCAATCTTGCGATGCAACACATAACATAATATCCAAATTCTTCATTTATTTCATGGATCTATCCATCACAAATAAAATACTTTCAAAATATAATACTCAAAGGTCATAAGTAAAGGGTTCAACTTTTATAATGCCATACACAATAACATGGAGAAGGATTTCATCCTTTCAAATACATTACAAGATGGCATACCTCTCCCTTGCTACTATGCAATACTTCATTATAACACAACAATAAAATGGAGAGAAATTCTCCAATGTATGCACAATGAACAATGACAAATTTTCCACTTCAAGCAATACCTGCAAGATAATTATTCCAAGCTTTTCTTTTCCATTGCTCCCTTGAGCACAAAATTTGAAAATACATCACAAAGAAAACAACAAATACCATGGGTACTATCCTCCCAACCATAGGCCTCCAAAGAGAAAATGCCTGAGTTAGGGGAACAAGGCTCAAACTATGTTTCACTCCAATCTTATAATTGCATATACATCACATTACAACACTTGAACAATTCCATCCCAAGGGTATTTCACAATGGTTCACCAATGGAACCTTGAACATAGGGTGAAGGTGTGCTTTCAAATAAGAGACTTTCCATATCAAACTATATTTGCAATAAACAATTTCCATGCCCTTTCAGGGTTTCCACAAACATCCTCCAAACATACTACCATCAGCTATAGTTTCCTTGAAGCCCATACTCCATAAACTTCCTTTCTACACCATCTTTGCCTTATCACCCACAAAGAAAGATATGAATGAATATGTCATACAATGGAGCCCACACTCCAAGTTTCTAAACTATATTTCAAGCCCAACTAATCCCTTCACCCTGGACTTCTCTTCCCTTCCCAAAGGGTGAATAAGACCTCACACCCATAACACACTCATGCACAAAATCATGGAAAATCAAAGCAAGAGAACAATGAAAATCCAAGCTTCATGCTCATTACAACACAATACAACATGATATAGGATGATACCACACATTTTTCTTACAATGGAATTCTCACTACCTACATTTTCATGAATGCAATACCAAGTTTCACTTCAAAATGGAAGAAATTAACTACATGGAAAGAACATAAACCTTGAATTCCTTTGCAAAATGGTAATGAAAGGTTATAGAAGAGCTCCCTCTAAGCTTCCAAACCCACACACTCTACTAGTTTGTCCAAGTCCACTAAAAAGACTCTCCCACTATCTTTTTTTGGCAAAAACATCAAGCCACTCTCTCTTACACCCTTGTCCCTACCAAAATTGCTACTTTGACTAAATCAAAAAAGTGGGGGTAAACTAGTGGGACAACTCAAATGTCGAATTGGTTTGAAAGTGACTTGTTTGGAGGGTTCCCAAGGTCATCTAGGCCTACTAAAGGTCAAATTTAGACCCCAACCCATAGTGCTAACATGTGGGCACTTATTTCTCACTAAAGTAGCCCCTTAGGCCCACTTTATGATCCTTAAAACTCAATATAAAATTGGAATTCGAAATTCAAATGGATAGGGACTTATCCTAACATCTCCAATGTGAGGTAAACTTTGGTACTATGTTGGGGTTGGGTTTAGGTTAGGTTACTCCACCCAAAACCCTAAATGCCAAGTCATCTCCATGTGGACAACATAAGTTTCAAGTGACACAAAAACATCAAATTACATTTAAAGTGACTTCCATCCAATAATACATAAATTCAACTATTCTACACATGTCATTCATATTATGAAATAAAACACATTACAACGAGGTTCAAATCTCTTCCACTGATTCAACCTTGGCTATGTCATGTTCATATGGGTTTGAGCCTTGGTTACTTGTTAAATCCCATGGTTAAATTCCTACACACTAAACTCAAGCATCAATAGTCCAAGAGAATCATGTAAGAAATATGTAATATGTTCAATAGTCATTATCACATTCAACATTAGGGTTTCGACTTCATCATTTCCTTCTTCTTGTTTTTTCTAATGATTTTCACGTAGAACATTCAAAATATTAAAATATCAAATTTTTCTTGTCAACATTAAACTTTACTTAACATGATCGAATTAATATTCTAAATAAATTCATAATCTATTTTCTATCATAGTAACAAAATATTGAATCCATGATTGTTGATTCCCTAGGCATGTGAATTAGGTCCTATTGCATATCACAATCTATCCTTTAACTCTAATTTCCACTCAAACATTACAACTTCACATTACACGCATTTCTAAAATTCATTTTTTATCAAAGTAATTGCAAAAGATTAGAACATGAATGAAATCATTAAATATATCATTTAGGTCTTAATGTGCAAACATAAGTGCAAATCATCAAAATGTAGATATTAAAATAGCATAACCCTATAGTCTCAAAAGTATATTGAAACATCAAAGTAGAAGTATCATAATGCAAATATGTCATCTATACTATGACAAATCAGGTGGGGTCTCACACTATTGTCCAACTCTAAAACTTTATCCTCTAACTTGTAGAAAGCCACCATACCTGTAAAGGATCTCATACAAGGATTTTCCCATGCAATAGAGGGGAGTTCATTTCCCCCCCAACAATAGCTAACCAAATATTGGCACATTCTAAGAGAGCCACCTCATTGTCTACTTAATCATCATCTAGTCATCCATTGAGTGGAATTTTTTCCAAGAATTCATATTTATGGTAATAAAATTGATTACTATTTGACTATCAACACTAGATAGTTTCTTTTTATCATCAAATTTAACACAATTATTTTTTTGACATCATTAGGGTTTGGATTTTCTACCCCTTGAAAATTTTGGAGTTTTGATTTTGAAGTTGACTTTGGAGGGCTATATACTTCTCATTTTGTCTTCTTTTTCAACTAATACTTTTTCTTTTTGGGGAGAAAATCCTATTTTTTTTAATGGTATAGATAGTTCCTAATTTGGGTGGATATATTTTCCAAAATTTGTAGTTTTTGATGACTATCGTTATCTAGTCTTAATTTTTACAACTTCAAAGGCTTCATTTGGGATCATACAAACACATTTTCAAGTGTCTTTTTTTTAAAAAGTACATTATTTCTTGTCTACTTTCAAAATTTTCCATCAAATGTAGTTGTTGAGGGTAGACATATCACTTTTAACATTTGGTCTATTTTGGCATATTTTGGAACTTAGAAAAAAGATATCCTAAAGTGATCTTGTGTCCTAATTGTGTAAGTCTCTTATAGCTTCATATTCTTTGTCATAATTATTACAATTAGAAGTTCACTTTGATCCATTTTGGTAAGTGGCTACTGTACATGTATTACATATCAAGTTTCAGAATCATCTATTTTGAATTTTTTTATTGCATTTTGGGAGGAGGTGGGGGTGGGGTTGCAAATATTATTTGATATTATATTGTAATGAGATAAGTGCATCATGAATTCAATCTTGGGTATTTAAATATATCATATTATAATGAATTTTATTGAGGGTGATTATGCATTATGAGAAAAATGAATCATCAGAAATTATAGGTGGATTAATCTCTTGCCTCGTATTTATGGACTCATATATGAAGTAGATGTTGTGAAACTAATGCATCTAGGGAAATAATAATCACCATTTTAGAAGATTGATTTTAAATAGTTTCAGTTCATTTTATTTTGTGCATTCTACCCCAAGATCAATCATCTTGAGTGCCCACACATGATTTGGACCATTATTTGGGAGATGTATGAAGATCCACTTGTTCCTTCATTTTTATTTGATCCTATTGTACATTATCTCATTCCACTTGATTATGTAGATGATATTACCTTTCATAATTTTACTCCAAGGAAGATGTCTTGTTGGATTTATGATCCAAAACCTCCACTTACAACTATTACTTATCTAGTTGAGATCACTTTTATTGTTTCTCTTGATGATTATTTTATTCCTATTTCCATGAATCCTATTGATATAATCAAATGGGGTATTACTTATCTTCCAAACTTAGTTCTACATGATGAAAAATGGAAAGATATTATAGGTTTATTTGTAGAGTCCTACAATGTAAATTTGTGAGACATCATTGATGACATCGGCTTATCTTTAATGATGATAATCCTTATTCAATTATTTGAGGGAACACTATGAAACTCATCTTAATTCTCTACTTGATCCTTATTTTGAGTTTAACATGATTGTGGATCCTTGGATATAACATTTGGAGGAGGTCTCTTTATTGTTAGAGAATAAATTGGAGTTTTTGGAGATTGTCCTTCATGAGTCTCAAATCACAATCCATGGTTCAATTTGATCATACTAATGTTGGAGACTCGTATTTAGTTTCCCAAAAAGTCATACATTTTGGTGAATCTTCATATAGATGGAGGAGGATTCATTCATACACATGACATTGTTTATTCCTAAAGGGAAGAGCTTTATTCAATTTTCATGGTGTACTTTCTACATTAATCTTGGATTATCTAACATTAATATACCTTATACAATAAGTTGAAGATAATTCTTCTCTCTTCCTACATTTTGAGGAAACATCTTTATCTTTGGAGGTTGATTATAATCAATTACAGTTAGTTCCTTTCTTCTCACATTGTATTTGGTATATTCCTAATTTGTTAGTGGCATCTTCATCAACCAAGGACATAGAAAAAGATAAAAAGACTTCATGGACACCATACTTCATTAGATTCCACTTCCTTGTTTCTATACATAATTTGAAGACTATTATAATTTAACTTAGTATACCTTCTTCTTAAGGGGAGAAATTTTTTGTAGGCATTGGTCTATGTTTTTCCTTCAAATATTCACCAAAAGTACAAGACATTATTTATTATGGGGGGGGTTATCATATCGCCTAATTTCCTTCATATGGGAGGATGTTTTATTATATATACATGATGTATGTTTATGGCGGGGTGTCTTGAGTACTCCATCCATCCATGCATCTTGTGTGTATCTCTCTTTTTGGGGGAGACTTTTTCCCATGAGATTTTCCCCCTTTATTTTCTTTATGAAAGGTTACATTGCATTTCTTTAGTAGATTGTACATGGGTATGTAAGATGACCTACACTACCATATTTGAGGCCCTTTTTAAGTGGCTAGGCATTGATATTATGACACCAAGGCATCACACAATCAAAAAATATTGTGGTCAAATCCATACCATCACAAAATTTTGATGCATGGATCTACCACCACAACTTTGAATCCAAAAATTTTCACAAATCATGGGTAGGACACCCTTAATATGTGACACCATGATGTGGGAGAAAAAATGAAAGGTTGTTGATATTGTAGATCCTATCATCACAAGTGAATAACATCATTTCTTATCTTTAGCCATCGATGGCCTTATTCTTGAGACACCCAAGTGTGCAATGACTAGGTTTTGATATTGATGTTAGTTGCACAAAATCCCTATCAAACACTTACTCTTGATCATATAGAGATCTTGTCTCTTGTTGTGCCCTTGTGTTCTATGTCTCTTTAGTGATTCATTTTAGTGTAGAAGGAAGAAATGGAAAGGCCACAAAAAAGTAATTTTTGGGATTAGTTTTCCCAATTATATTCCTCTGTTATCCCAATAAATATTCATATCATGTCTATTAGAATTATGTCTTATTTGAGGGAGAAAGTATGAATATTGGTTACAATTTTATCATGTTGACCTTATACACTCAAAGTTTTAATTATAAAAGAAAGGTAAATTATAAAGGTATATCATCCTTGTTGCATTTGCTAAATCCAACCTTTGTATTAGTTTTGACATGATATTGTGTGGAATTTGTTGTGCCTACCTATGAGAATGTGAATCATAAAGGTATATCATCCTTGTGTCCTCAACATCATTACTAACAACTTTGAGGTACTTATAGATGCACCTATTTCACATTCCTACATCTTCCCTCCTAATTAAATAGAGACTGCAAATAGGAAAGGGGAGAAATTTTTGCAAATTTAACATGGTTTATTATTTCAAGAAACATGAATAACTCAATATTGTGCATGTGGAACCTTTCCATAGTACATAAAATCTTAAATGGAGGAAATTACAAATCTGGTTTAGTAATTTAAATGCATTCTAAAGTCAGAGCTAGTTACAATGATTAGTTCTAGGATATTGGGACCTTATGTTGTGAAACATAGTAAGGTATATCATTCAAAGAAAATAAAAAAAAGTTAGATTGTGTTAGAGAGAATATCAAAGTCAAAGTTGTAAGATATGAATACAAGTAAAAATAACCATGTGAGTGAATGATTCAGAAATGGGTATATTGTTGATGGGATCACCATAAAAGACCATGAAGGGGTATTGAGAGTATTTTGGTAGTAATGATTGAATCAAAGGAATATCAACATCATTTTCAACAATTAGGAAAGTTCCATTTAACAAAAAATGTCACTATCAATTACTATGAGAGGACCATGGGATAAAAATGTTGGAATACTTTTAGAATAACTGGGGGTATGTGAATCAGTTATCCAAGGTCTAGATGTATAAATAAAAAATTTCATAGCTTAGTGAACCCATAAAACATTTATCTTCATGCATGCATCCATAAGATTATGTAATCACTTAAAAACTTGTAGGTTACTGTCAAATCAATCTTGCAAAAATGTAAATATGAAACAAACCATATTCATCAACACATTCAAAAAAATGATTTATGTGGAAACCCAATTTGGGAAAAACTACCAGTAACATGCTACTCTTTTTCACTCTTCTAAAGTGATGTCTATGAAAGACCAACCCTATTAAAGATTACAATGTACACTATTAAATGTGACCTTATTAAAGGATTTACAAATGACTGTTAAGTTGGCCTTAATCCAAAAGATTTAACCTAGACCTATACAATTGTTAGAGAGTCACAATAAGGCTTGATCTGATAACAACTTACAACTTCATTTGTAGATTACAAATCATTGTTCAGTCCTCCATTCTAATTGGCCTTCATACATTATATCTTTGATATCTTGCTCACCCTTCAAGCATTAATATCCTTAAGCCTTATTGCTTAGCATGCCATTGCAGTCTCTTCTTTTAGGTCACTTGATGAAGAAAAACACCCTTGACTCTTTGTCTTCCTGAAGTTCTCACATATTAACTCTTTTTACTCTAACCAACCATTCCTATAAATAGCAAATCAATATATTTTCACACTCATTTTCTATCATCTAATTTAGGGTTAAGATGGATTAGGTAGGATACAATGAATCTATTCACATTCCATATCTCTTCTAGATACTTCTCCTTAAATCCTCTTTGAGTTTGCCTCAAAATGGTTTACCTTGAATTATGTACCACCATCTCATCAATCTTATCTTCCACCTAGTTCACATAATCCAAGAAAACAAACTTGTTAGCTCATATCCATTGATTTCATGATCTTTTGAATAATTCATCCACTCAACATTGTCTAGCTTCTAATGCTCATCACATACTACATTTCTCAGCATCCTCTATGAAATTACTTGGCACAAACTAAAGTTTACTAGTGCTCAACATCAACTAAAGTATACTCAGCATCTACTATTCTACTTGGCATATACTAGACTGAACTTTTACTTGGATCCAACTAATTTTTTGCTTGGCTTGCACTAATTTTTCTCACCACCTACTATTCACTCGATCAAGCTTGGTAGACAAATTTTGTGTAACTTGGTCTTCTAAAATTTCTTAGTTTAGTCAACCTTTGTAACCTTAAGTAGATTATTAATACATCATGTTATCATTGTCTTTTGTGATTCTTGTACTTCATTACATAATCATAACTCAACCTTTTCTCTGGGTGCTATTGTTACATCTTTTGATCAAATTCTCTTCACCAATCAACTAATTAATAGTACTTAAATTATATAAGTAGTTGTCTTACTAGAAAATAATAGGTTTGACATTAGTGACAAAAAAATATTGAAAGATGCAACCTTCTTCAACAAGATCCTTCTTGTAATCTAATCACAACAATTTCCCTCAATAATGATCTTTCTAAATATGATCTCAACAATCTCCCTTTTTGGCATTGATGGAAAACCAAACTGATCAACCAAATGGAAAACACTCTGTTAAACCAAACTAACTAGGTTAAAATAGTAAGACAATACCAAAAAGAAAAATAATTCCTTGTATTGAAATCTCTCCCACTATCAACAACTTCCATCTTCTAAATAGGTTACAAAACTCTTTTTAAGTCATTCTTATAAATCCCTCTTACTATATAGATGTTAGGATTTCTCCCTTTGATCAATAAAACTCTCCATCAGTAATTATATTGGCTTGATCGGTAATTCTTGATCATCAATCTCTCCATCTCCCTTGGCAATTATCTCTTGATATCTCCCCCTTGATTGATAATCTCTCCCTCTTTGAAAACAACGCCAAAGACTTGTGATTTTAACATGAAAATATAAGCTTTTTATTTTCTTCAATTTCTCCCTCTATTACTTGCTTGTGATTGATTTGAAGTTCTAGCTCTTTGATTACTTTAGGCAACTCCTAAAGTAAGGTCCTTTGCATCAATTTATAATATATGAAAATCATCTTGTTTGATGTAGCGCACTCCTCTTTGTTACTTAGATAGCTTTTGATAGGGGTATCACCCCTAGTTTATCTCTTAGATACTCATGAGCATCCTTAGGTAATGCTTTTTGTGAAAAAATCAACAATTTTCTCTTTAGTGTTGACATATTTCATCTTCACCTCTTTATCCTGAACTAATTCTCTCAAATAATGATACTTTATTGTAATGTGATTTTATCTGTATTTGCATCACATGATTCTTTGATATATTTATAGCACTTGTATTATCAAAATAAAGTGTTACTGGTTCTATGATTTCTTCCTTCTTTCCTTCTAGCAACTATTTGATCTATACAATGTTTGTACAATTCACAACTGAAGCAACATAATTAGCTTTAGCAATAGATTGTGAGGTGCAATTTTGTTTCTTTCTAGTCCATGTAACCAACCTCCTACCTAAGAAAAATGCTCTACCACTGGTGCTTTTTTTGTCATCAATGTTTCTAACCTAATCAACATTAGTGTAGGATCTTAATTCAAATTTCTCATTTTTCTTGTTGTATAGACCAAACTTCTCTATTCCTTTCAGATATCTCATTATTCTTTTCACAGCCATCAAATGATTCTCCTTAGGATTAGTAGAGAATCTTGCAACTATCCCTATATATAATGCAATGTTAGGTCTATTATGTACCACATATTATAATTTACCAATCATAGACCTATACTATGTCTGATTCACTTCAGGTGAATCGTCATTCTTTGAAAACTTGTGTTCTATCACCATAGATGTACAATTTTCAATATTTCTTTGATATATTTTGATTGAATGATGCATATACCATATTTCATCTAATATACTTGGAAACCCACAAAGAATTTGATTTCTCCAAACATAGACATTTCAAATTCTTGCTTTGTTTCATTTCCAAAAGCTTTACATAAGACATCTTGACCTCCAAATATGATATCATCAACAAAAAATTCAAATAACAAAATACCTTTTCCTTTCTGTGTCTTTATGTACAAATTGGTATTATCATTAGTCCTTTCAAATGCAATCTTTAGAAGATACTTATGAAGTCTCTCTATTGAATTCTCTTAGTGTTTGCTTCAAACCATATAGAGCTTTGTGTAGTTTACATACCATGTTCTTATTGTTAACATCAACAAAACCTTCTGGTTGTTCTATGTAAACTTCTTCCTCCAATATGTCATTCAGAAATGTAGATTTAACATCCCTTTGATAAACTTTGAAACCTTTGTATGTAGAATAGGAAAGTAAAGTTCTTACTCTTTCTATTCTAGAAATAGGGGCAGATGTCTCTTCATAGTCAATTCCTTCTTCTTGTACATATCCTTTGCAAACTAATCTTGACTTTTTCCTTGTTACTTCAACATTTTTATCTAACTTGTTTCAGAATACCCAATTGGTGCCAATCACATTTTTGTCTTCTAGTTTAGGAACTAGAGTCCATGTCTTTTTTTTTTCAATTATTCAATCTCTTCTTCCATGGCCTTACTCTAGTCTTCATCTTTTAATGCATCTTTTACTGATTTGGGTTCCTTTATGCTCATACATAAAACATGAGTCATTTCTCAATCTATTTCTTGTCATTGGTCTAGCATCTTTATCCCCAATAATTTGTGCAACAGGATAATTTTTTTGACATATTTAGACGATCTTGGTTCAGCTCTTCTTTCTTCATTTGATCTTTCAATTTTAGAATCATTTTGTATATTTCTGTTAGGTAACTCAGCCTCTCTACTAATCTCAAAATCTAATTGTGCTTCAACTTCATTATGTAACTCAACATCTAAATGTAGCTTTGTTCCTGAATACAATTTGGCATTCATGATCTGCAACTTGACAGTCACTAAAAGGTGCTATTGGTTTGTGGCTTGATTTGTAGCATCTTCTTCTGCAAGAATTCCTTCATAAGAGTATACAAATGACTTGTACTCTTCTGATTCTTTCATAGGTTCAGCCTCATATACTTCTATATATTTGGTGTAATATACTTCTGTATATTCATCAAAATTCACATTTTCACTTTCCACAACTTTGTTAGTGTTAGTGTTCAAACACTTATAAGCTTTGCTTCTTGTGAAATAGCCTAGGAACATACCTTCTTCATTCTTTGCATCAAGTTTACCATTTCTGAAATCTTTAAGAAAGTAACATTTTCTTCCAAATACCTTAAAGTATTTTACATTGGGTGAGTATCCATACCATATTTCAAAAGGTGTTGAATGAGTACCTTTCTTGATTTGTACATGGTTCAAGGTATAGACAACTATACTTACAACCTCTCTCCATTATTTCAAAGAAACATTTTTCTCTATCATGAGTGTTCTAGCACAATCCATTATAGATCTATTCTTTCTTTCAATAATTCCATTTTGTGGAGGGGTTCTAGGGGTAGATATTTGTCTTTTGATTCTTTTTTTATTAATGAACATCTCAAACTCATTTGATGTTAATTCTCCTCCTCTGCCAGATCTTAAACACTTCAGACTTTTACATGTTTCCTTTTCAACTCTTGCTAGATACAACATAAACATTTGGAAAGCATCAAATTTCTTTTTCAAAAACATGGCTATCATCATTCTAGAATAATCATCAAACAACATCATAATATACTTATCTCCTTTGTAGCTTTGCACTTCAATTGGTCCACACAAGTCAGTATGAATAGTCTCTAATATTTCTTTAGAGGTATGAGTTTTAATCTTAAAGCTTGACTTTGTTATTTTTCCTAGCTGACATTGTTTGCACATTATATTATCAAGCTTCTTTATATTATGCAAACCTCTAACCTTTCTTATGTTACTGATACTGACTAGGTTATCAAAATTAACATGACATAAACTTTTGTGTCACAATCATAGATCATCAAATTTTATAACTAGACAAGTACCATCATCTATATCAACATAGAATAGATTACTTCTAGTCTGGTCACATTTTCCAATTAGTCTTCCATTTGTGTCACATATCTTAACAATCTTGTTTTCAAATTTGACCTTACATCCCAAATTATTCAATTGTAACACACTCAAGAGATTATAGTTAAGTCCTTCAACATAGTAAGCATTGTGACATAAAATCTTATCCATGAGATTGATAGAACCTTTTCCTTTTATCAAGCATGGTTTAATCTTACACTATTTCCATCATAAAAATTCAAGGTAATGAACTTACTTTTGTCTCCAGTCATGTGATGTGAACATTCACTATCAATGATCCATCTATCATTCTTGTTCAGACAAGTCACAAGTGTAGTTGCCTCATCTTCATCAAATTCATACATCCTTCATTGCAACATTTACCACTTCGTCATCATGTTCATCAGATGTTCCCTCTTCAACAATGCAACATAAATTTTTGCCTTTGTATTTATAGTCCTTGCTATCTTCATCTCTTCTACTCCTGTACTTGTCACCATATCTGTAGTTCTTCTTCTCTAGATGTCTAGTAGTAATATGACCAACCTCATTACAATTGAAACAAATGATAGGTAATTTATGTTTGAACTTGTCTTTACCTTTGTGGAAACTTCTTGTTAGTAGTGCTTCAAGTTGTTCAACATCCTCCTCATCTGTATCACTTTCGCTAGATACATATTTTATCTTTTTTCTTCTTCTTCTTCTCATCAAGTTCCTTCAATGACACTTTAGCTTTGAAAGTAGATTCAATACTTTTAGGTTTTTAATTATCAAAATTGGATAGCTCAAAAGTAGTGAGTCTACCTACTAATCCTTTAAGTGATAGATCATTTCCTGGTATGCATCTTAGTTTTTTAATTGTAGAAACTCTAATAGCACATATAGGTAGTAGTGTTCTTAAAACTTTTCTTAGCACTACATCATCATCTATTTTATCATTAGCACCTCTTATTGCATTAATAACTTCTTTTATGCAACTCTTTATCATTTGAGGGGACATTTGGTTCTTTGGCGCATGTTCTACATCCATCCTTGCTAGATCTGAACTCAATCTTTTCAACAGTATTGGAAGGGGCAACTATCAATATCGATATAGGGATAGCTAAGTAGGTTTTAGAGACACAATTCATCATCAAGATTCTTTCTACATATAGGGGAAGCATCTCATTTGTACCTCTGGCATTGTTTCTTCCAAAGGGGAGGAACATTATTCAGCAATCATGGATCTGCTTCTACATTGGAGTAGCTATCACTGATCAAAAATTTACATTGGGAGGGAGGGGACTACCTTATCTCCTTCTTCTTTTCTTTTATGGGGGGGAATATTTCCTCTTATGGGGTTTTGTCCTTCACCTTCTTCCCTATTTTATATACTTGTTGTATGTCATAATGGGGGATCTTGATTACCCCATCCATCCATGCATCTTGTTTTTTCATCTCTCTTTTTGGGGGAGGGTTTTTCCCATGAGGTTTTCCCACTTTCTTCATTTTATGAGATATTTCATTTCATTGCATTTTATACATGGGTACCTAACATGGCCTAGTAGCGGAGACCCATCATGCATTTCATCTTAGTTTTTGTGAGCTTAAGTGCATTCCCCTAAGTTGCACTTAAAGCAGGGTGTTGGTGTAAATAAGTATTTACTATTTACACTTTACTTAAGTTTACTTAGGTTAATGCATTATTTAATTATTTATTAGTTATTCAACTATAATTATGCATACTCTTGTGAGTTTTCATTTTGAAAATATAGGAGTTTGCACCTATTTTATGTACATGGTGTCGAGGTGCACATGGTGTCTACAAGATAGGAGTTGGCACTCTAATTAAGCACATGGTGTCTACAACATCTCTACATGAGATACACCTTGTCATATTTATCCTCACATCTACAATGAAGGATAAGAAGTGTGCTTAGTTGTCCTGCTTATCGTATCTCCTAGCTCTTTCTAGAACCATTCTAGATGCATCTTAGAGGCCTTTATATATGGGCACTCCTAGTGTATATGTATAGGCAATAACAATACATCAATTCATTTGGATACTGTTAATCTGATCATACCTTTTTGGTCTATTCTTGTGCTTGAGTTCCTTGATCTTGGGTGATTTTTCCATAAGGAAAATTCTTACATGGTATCAAAGCCATATAACAAATTCTTACACCTTGTAACATATTGAGAAATATTTTCACCTTCTTCTATTCTCATTTCATCAAACTTACCTCTAAGACTTTCAGCTTTGGCTCTAAGAACATTGGTGTCTCCTCCATAGATGGTGGCTAAGGCATCCCACATTTTCTTTCCACTGTCAAGACCTTTGGTATCATCAAATTCAACATAATTTAGGGCAGAGGCAATCTCCAACATTGTCTGGTTGTGTTCTTTCTTCTTTCTCATATCCTCAATAGTTGTGGCTCCAGTAGGGTCAACATGCTCAGTGGTAATGGTAGATTATGCATGATCTCCAAGTCCTCTAAGTGTAGCTTCATCAAACTTAACATGTAGGAAAGTTATCTCTATTGAGCTTTAGTACTTCTCTTTTTGATATCTTTATCTTTGTGCTTCTAGTACCTTCAAACTAGTCCTCTTAAGCAGATGGCTTTGATACCAATTGTTGGAATACTTTTAGAATACTAGTGGGGGGAGGGGGGGTCAATCAGTTATCCAAGGTCCAAATGTATCAATAAAACTTTTCATAGCTTAATGAACCCATAAAACATTTATCTTAATGCGTGCATCCATAAGATTATGCAATCACTTAAAAACTTGTAAATTACTATCAAATCAATCTTGCAAAAATATAAACATGAAACAAAATAAATATTTGACACAATGATTTATGTGGAAAACCAATTTGGGAAAAACCACTAATAACATGCTACTCTTTTTCACTCTTTTGAAGTGATGCCTTGTGAAAGGCAAACCCTGGTAAAGGTTACATTGCATGTTATTAAATGTGACCCTATTAAAGGATTTCAATCACCCTGTTAGGAGTGAGCCTTATTAGAGGAATTTAGACCATTCACTTGGAATGTCACCTAGTTAAAGGATTTACAAATGACTATTACGTCAACTTAATCCAAAGGATTTACCCTAGACTAATACAATTGTTAGGGAGTAACATTAAGGCTTGATTTAATAACAAATTACAACTTCATTTGCAGATTACATATCACTATTTAGTCATCCATTCTACTTGGCCTTCATATATTGCACCTCTAATAGCTTGTTCACAACTCAAGCATTCATATCATTAAGCCTTCTTGCTTAGCATGCCACTACAGTCTCTTCTTTCAAGTCACTTGATGAAGTAAAAAGCCCTTGACTCCTTGTCTTCCTTAAGTTCTCACATATTAACTCTTTTTCTTCTGACCAACCATTCCTATAAATAGGAAATCAAGATCTTTTCCTACTCATTTTATATCATCCAATTTATGGTTAAGACAAATTAGGTAGGATACATTGAATCTAGACCACATTTTGTATCTCTTCTAGAAACTTCTCCCTGAATCCTCTTTGAATTCATCTCAAAATTGTTTACCTTGAATTTTGTGCTACCAACTCACCAATTTTATCTTCCATATGGTTCACATAATCAAAGAAAACAAACTTGTTAGCTCAAATCCATCAATTCAATGATCTTTTAAATAATGTAGCCACTTGACATTCTCTAGCTTTTGATGCTTGACACATACTTTGTTGCTCAACATCCTCTGTGAAATTACACGTCATAAACTAAAGTTTACTAGTGCTTGGCATTAACTAAACTTTACTTGGCATCTACTGTTCCACTCAGTGTATGCTAGAATGAACTTTTTCTCAGCTCTAACTAATTTTTTGCTTGGCTTGCACTGACTTTTCTCTACACCTACTATCCACTCAATCAAGCTTGGCAAAGAAATTTTGTGTAACTTAGTCTTATAAAATTTCTTAGTCTAACCAACCTTTGTAACCTTAAGTAGATTATGATCAATACATCATGTTATCATTGTCTTAACTAATTCGTGTACTTCATTACATAATCATAAGTCAACCTTTCCTCTAGGTGCTATTGTTACATCTTTTGATCAAATCATCTTCATCATTCAACTAAGTGATACTACTTAAATTATATAAGTAGTTGTCTTACCAAAAAATAGTAGGTTTGGCATCAATGACAAAACAATGATTGAAACATGCAACCTTCTTGTAATCTAATCACAAAAAATACCCTCAACAATGATCTTTTTCATCTAATCTCAACAAAAAAATGCTTATAGAATTTTGAATTTAGTTTAAAGTTGTAAAACCATAGGGAAATCAAATGAAATTTAAGATCTTCTTATCAATATGTATCATTAAAATTTTCTCTTATTAGATTCATCAACTTTTTGTTAATGGATGACATACTAAGAAGTCCTAGCCATGTACCATTTTCTTTCTTTCTTGTGATGTAGGTGGATTTGCAAGATTGGCTTTGTTTTCTTTGAAGCTGGAGTCACAAGTTAAAAGATGAATAGGTATACATTATAAATGATATATAGATAAAATTAACTAATAATATTCATTTTTATTACAAGAAGGATCCTAGAAGGACCATGTTGAAATAACAAATTGTATCATAATAAAATTAATTTTATATGCTCCATAAAATTGGAAATCTCTAAGTTATTATTTTCTATTGTGAGTGTTAATAAGGTGTGGATAGAAATGGTTATACTTCTTGTTTGATATATGGGATACTTATTCATGTAAATATTTTTTATGATATCTTAATAATTAGTTTAATCTTTTAGTCAACTAGTTATAGTTCCTTTCTATAGTTCTTTATCTTGCGATCCTCTTCTTTGGCTTCTAAGATTCTTTCTATTCTTGTACATTTCTATTAAAATTGGATCTCTATTTGTGTCCTATTGACCTACTTTGGTCATTATAGATACATTTTCTTGTGTGATTCTATGTTGTTTTCTTTATTGAATTTCAATTTTCCCATATATAGTTTCCATTTTGTAAACATTATTCAATTATTGATTTGACTCTATCATGCCTTCATTTCTCTAGAATTTAATGGTGTTCAATGAAAAAACATATCTTTTCTCTTTTTAAAAACACACTTACTCATTTTCTCTTCGTTAGACCAAACTTATAAACTATTGTGTCAAATAATTTTGATTGGAAAGGAATAGTACATCAACTTGGAGCACATACCTTAAATTGAAATAGGGTTGAGGGTTTGGGTAGCCACAGACTAGACATCAGCTCTAACTTTTTAGTCTTTAAATATTGATAGTTTGGTCATGTGGAAAGTGTAAGTTTCACCTATATAGATGAGAACATGAGACCTATGATGTAGTTAAATAAGCTTGTTACTATAATCATTGTATGAAGAAAATAATCAGCAAATGAGCAAAACATAAATATTTAGAATAATATGTATTTCACAAGTGAAATATCATAATACAATTAAACCCATTCCTTCAATCCATCCAAGTATAAGAATGGGAGGAGTATTATAATAAATACTTGAGAAGAGTTATAATATATTATAATTAGGTGGATCACCATGGAGGATAAGTAAGACAATACTTGCCAATAATAAAATATGCTTTTAATAAATGTGACTCCTAGATGAGGGATTTTTCCTCTTAAAATGCTACATGTTTTTAATTCAACACCTAATCATGGTTATCCTATGCATAATAATCCCAGGGGAACTAAATACATATGAAAATATATAAATCACTCTAACAAGAAGCCATTTATTATAGCACCTTAAGGAAATATGGATATCAAATTACTGGTAAAAAAGGATAGTTGTGTCTTGTGTGAATTTGATTGAAATGGCTTTAGACACATTAACAAAAACTAAATAACTAACATAATAAGAAATGGATTGTTGGTAATAGTGCATAAATATGACCAAGCATTCAAATGGTAGGTGGTTGTGGGAGATAGAAATTTGGTTAATCACAGTAGTTTCATCATTTAGTGCATCCTTATTAATCTGTCCAATGATGATTAATTTATTAAACTCATTTAACCTTGGTCATGAGGTAAACATGTAATTCTATGCCAAGTGGCAAGTATATTAACTATAAGACATTGATTTTACCTTTCTAAAGTGGAACTCAAAAAAGATTTGGTTATTAGGCCTCTACAATCCAATAAATTAAGTATTTTATACATTTTGAGATTGTCTCTTAATTACAATTAAATTGCATCTTCTATTTTAGACTTTCTCCAAGGAATCAACTTAAACTCATCCATGTAAACGAAAGGAAGATCCTTTGAAATGTGTCTCTTTCCCCATATAAATACTTTATCACTACTATTTATTCATGCTGACCTAATAGATGGTAATATTTGTTTATATATTATGAAAATGTTACATATTTACTATATATATATTTAGTAGGCATGTGATAGGTAACTAATAAGTCTAAGTTTACATTTCAGGCTTGAGTGTTACTAGCTGAAAATTGAAATTAATAGCATCTTATGAGAAAGAATGCATTACATGTACACATCAAGGCTCTCTCAGCCCATCTTCACCCACCCTATGACCTTTTGTTTTTTATAAGGAAAATAGGTTTTAAAAGGTGTCTGAAACCCTTTACAAATGAGAAGATATTCGATGAAGCCCAAAAAAATAAAACAACATCTCAAGGTGGAATAGGTCACCAAACAAAAGGTGATCATTGTGGCATCACAAATAATACAAAATACTACAGCTACAAAAATAGGTTTTGATTGGGCTCTTGAAACCCCATGGTAAGAAGGGGAAAAGATATCCCTAAGCATGACACAAATAGGTCACAAAACAAAAGGTGGCCATCACTAGCCACAAAAATAGGTTTTGGCAAGGCTCCTAAAACCCTATGAAGAAAAAGGAAAAAGAAGTCCCCAACCATGACATACTAGAAATAACAAGCCAAGAGCTAGGGGACACTACAAGAACAATAGGCCTAAAGAGCCAGGAGAGCCAAAAAAGGATAGCCACATTAGACTTTCCCTTTTGAACCCTTCTTTTGAGAACATAATGCCATAAAAGAGGGAGTAGAGTGCTTGAACTTTTTTTCCTTGTACTATGGTCCATCCATCCTCCACCAAAATAGTAGCCTTCTACCACAGTAAATCAACAATACCACAACTAGTCCCTAAAACCCTTGAAACTAGGGAAAAGGCTGTAGCAAAGGAAGTGACAACAAAAATCTAAGATGGAACAACAAGTTGAGAAGAAGCCATAGGAGGAGCCACCATCAAATCACTCAAAGTGGAGGGCTTGACCTTTCTCCCTTTTACTATGGTCCTTCCATCCTCCACCAAACTAGCATCCTTCTACCATTATTAATCAGCAACATCATAGCAAGGCCTTAAAACCCACAAAGCTAGGGAAAAAACTATAGTAGAGGAAGTGAAAATAGAACTTGATATGAAACATTAGCAACCTAAGAAAGATCCACTGGAGGAGCCATAGTATAAGTTGCAATCAAATTACCAGAAATCATGACAAAAGAATCCAAAAATAGACCAAAAGTAACCACAAAAGAAGCCAAAGGAGGATCCACTATCAAATTGCTAGGATTAGATGGACTATCAATGACATTAGTTGAATCCACCACCAAAATATCTTGAGAAGAGTCACCATCCTCCCTAGAGGGGACCTTGTGGACCATGTAGTGATCTTCTGAGACCCCCTTCCACCAAGAAGGGGGCATTTTTGGTCTAGATTTACCAGAGAAGAAAATTGCAGCCATCTGGCTAGTCATATGGCATTTCCTATTGTAGAAGGGGATACCCTCATAATCAAGAAGAAGATTCCAAGATCCAAGAGGAGAAGCCAACAAAATCATTTCCAAAAGTCCCTTAGAAATGTCAACCTCTACCACAATGAAAACATGTATCATTTGAAACATATTGAATGAATCCTTATCAACCATGAAAATGTCTCCAAGGGCTTTCCCCACCTCCTCTAGGACAAGATCTACCCAAAGGTGAAGGGGGAGATTCAACAATCTAACCCACAAAGGAAACTTATTAAAAGATTATGTCAATGGGTTGAAATTTTTATGCCAAGGCTTAGCCATCAAGGGAAAATTCTCTCCCCAAGAGAAACCATGGTAGAGGATGGTATTTCTATCTTTAGAAAATAAAAATTTCACAATGAAAAAACCCCTAGCCAAAGGGTAAATATGAGTAGTCTTCAAAATGATGGGTTCCCAAACATTGGTAATCTATGGATGCAGATCTGGCAAAGAAGACCAGAAACCTTAAAACAAAAGATACTAGCTTTGGGCAAGAAATTAGCCATATAGTTGGAGATCGAATCAATAATAACAGGTTTTAAATCAATCTTTAATGGGTTATATACTACAATTAGCACCCCCAAATGGACGATATCATGAAACCCTAGATGCACATACTAACCACCAAAATTGGCCTCATGGGTAGCCACATAAGCATAGGAAATGGCCAAACCACCCATAGCACCAGGAAAATTATTATTCCCACCAGGATCAAGAGAATGCGTAGCCTGAAAAGTTGAAGCTGAAGTGATCACCATAAATTTGGATGCAAGAATAGAAGCCAGATGCAGAAGTCAAATGCCAAATCTCAAACTGGGCACAGGAGTCAGGAGCCGAAGCTGAAGCCAGGTGCATGAGCTAGAGCCAAAGCCAAGCATAGGAGCTAAAGACAAAGCCTAACACAGGAGCCAAAGCTAGAAAAAAAGTCTCTTACAACACTTTTAAAAATTTACTAACCCTTGGTTGTCCTTGTGACCTTTTGTTGGAAGTTGAGGAATGAACAATAATTTCCCCTATTTGTTCTTGAAATTGTTGGAAAAGGTAGGGTGTTTGTGAAATATATTATAAAGGCATGGGATATTTTAGATCATATTACACACTTCTTGATTACCTCAGGGTTTTCAAACTTTAAAATCATCTAAAATGAGTAATTAGAAATTATAAAAATGGATGTGCATGTCAAAAAGGACCCTACACACATGATTTAGATATGACCTTTTCCAATGGTTGTTGTTGATGTGTGGAGCTCTTTAACTTTTCTTTTAGATTACTATGGGAGTGTATTACTGATTACATCTTTAGCAATGCTGACAAAGGATATGAAATATTTATACCATTACTCCTACTACCACGACTCCATCTAAATCTTATTAGTAAATATATATAACAAATCTTTGTGTATACAAAAAGAAATATTACTAACTCATTTAAGAAACATTATGTATATACCTAAAATATATAAGGCCCAATAGTGAAGCATAAAATGTATAGAAAGATGAGTTTCAAAAGAGCTTGAATGTATTTTGGTAGATCTACAATAACCAAATCACTGGTCAAAAATTAATTTCAGAGGGGAAATTCATCTATTTTTTGTAACTTGGAGCAATATTTTCAAAGGAAAAAAAATTAACTTATTCTTTCAATTGATAACCACTTAATTTTGGTTATGAGTCATGATGAGTCTCTCTTTGTGTCCTACTTATGCTTCGTTATTGTTCTCCAAACTTCATTGATGAGCTATGCCATGTTAATACAAAGATAATCATCCAAAAGTGCAAAAAAATATCTAAGACTATTAGAATCACAAAAAGTTAATTTTTTTAAGAATGAATGATACCAACCAAAAGATACTGGTGTTGGCAATGAAAAAGTAGTAACTGAGAGGGGAGGGGTGAATTAGTTATCACAAAAAAAAACCCTAGATCCCTTAAGATGACAGTACAAATAAAAAAAATTCAAACTCTATTGAATATATTAATGTAACTCAATTAGCATTGAAATACTTGATTAACACAGTAACTCGGTTTACTCTAATAATCACTATCACTCAATAAATACTCAGTTAATATTAAATATATGTACTATTATTGATTAACACTAAATATGTAGATCTTATGATATTAAGTGTGATTAAACTTAATTAACTTAGTGTCATGCCCAAAAATATGAGTGCAAAACACACACAATTTTTTTTTTTTTTTTTAAATTAAAAATTAAAATACTCTAAGTTTGATATATATTTGTTCATAGTTAAAGTATAGGTTCTCTACATAACATCTTAAGTTTAAAATCTTGAGCAGGAATAAATCGTTAAAGTTATACTCTCGTTATTAAATTGATATTGACATTAGTTATGTTATTACATTAACTTTATAACAATATATTAAAATTATTTGAATAACAAATTAAATGAAGATGGATTTAATTATTTCAAGCCAAATGAAATGAACGAACTCACTAATAAATATAGCATCACACCCATAACTTAACTTGATTTAACAAACATAATACTGCTATTATTACTCTAATGCTAAATAATAAGTTAGATAAAACAACTAACTAATACTTTAACATTTTCTATATTATACCCAGTTCAAGTTTGGATTATCAAGACGAAACTATATTCCAAAACTTTGACTAATAGAATATTTAAAATATGACTTAAACTAACAAGACCTAAATAAATAATTAAAAGTCTAATCTAACTAAAACATACTTAAGATGAATCTAGAATAAATCTGATTAATATATTACTAAATTTATTAATAAATCAATCTTAAAAGAAAACATATTAATTGAGCTATAAAAATAAAATAGAACTAATTGTCTCTAATTATATCCGTGTAATTAAATCCTAAACTAACAATTATTAATAACTTAAGATAATATTACTAATTAAATAACAAACTAACTTCTATTAAAAAAAATATTTAACAATGTATCTTACTTTACTAACTTTCTACAATACTTTAAAACTAATATTTAAAACATTGAATATTTAAACATAAACCAATAAATTTTTTTTTTAAAAAAAAACTTTAACTAAGACTTATGAGCACCAATACTAACACAATAAACTAAGTTAAAACAAGCCTAAACTACAACTACCTTATACTAACTACTGACCCCTAATCTACCTACTCCACATGCCACCCAACATTAATAGCTCGTAGCCCAAGCCTACAACTCGTAGCAAAGGTCAGGGGAAAGTGGTTGTACGTGGGCGAAAACAACCAATAAAGTTTATGAAACGCAACGAACCAAATATCCACACTCAATGCATTTGCATTTAAGTCAAAACTTAACTAAGAACCCTGCCACCTAACTACACTTAAGTCCAATCCTCCTAGGCACATGTGAGTCCTTCCATACTAATACCACATTGCCCAAGAATGGGAAATAGCAAGTGGGAGATGATGAAGCGCTTGGGGAGGAGGAAAGTTTAACAAAAAAGATTGGAGTGGAGGGTGATGGGAGTGCTTTAAAAGCAACAAGATAAACTTTGATACTTTATTGACTTGAACCATAAGCATGCTACACCCAAAGTGATAGGATAGGGAGATGATGTCAGCAAGAAAATTGGTGGGGAGCTCCCAAGATGAGAATTTTGTCAAGTCTCTTATTTGCTCACATTTTCTTTTTAGCAACAAGATATTATACGCTTAGTTGTTAGTTTAGTTGTTAGAGCTTAGAACATCTTTTATTTATAGATTTATCTACTTGATAATGAACTTATTTCTAATTATAATTCTATTATCAAAGATTTAAAAGATGCTAAGAGCTATTTTAAAAGAATCTTTTAAGAATATGCTCTGTTACAAAAGCCAATTAATTTGTTTCCATACAATATCCAGAGCATATTTGCTCTTGGAAGAACACTTTTTTTTTTAAGTCCTTATTTTTTTCTAAGTGTTAGAATAGATAATGCTAAAAATTGCCAAGGGGATTATAATTATTTTATTTTATTTTATTTTTAAAGTTAAATTTAATCAAAGAGTGTAATGGATTGCAAACATAATAAGGCAAGATCAATTTTTTTTCCAATAAGCATGAAGCCAAATCAAGTTCCCAATATAACAAAATTTGTGAAAAGTGAATTTTTGCATAATTGAACATCATCATTTATCTCATTTTGATATTCATTCTTATAATTGAAAATAAAAATATGAATATCTCATGAGAAACAATATTACTGAATCACTAATTTATTAACAACCTGATTCAAAGGCTCAGCTGGGAAAGAACCAGGAAGAAAACTCGACATCGTTGCCATTACAAAAAAGTTCCTAAAATACAATTTACATCATATTCCAATCCTAAAATTACAACAATTCAATTTAAATTTCCTTCATGACCCTTATCAAGGGATCCATATCATTTTCTGCAATACATTTCTAACATCGTGGAGGGAACAAAATCTGACCAGGTGACAAACAAGCATAACACGAAGACAGAACCAAACATTCATACCCATAGTAGGTTTTCACAACAGGATTCAACATTGAATCAAAAATAGAGAAAGGTGGATTTTTCCAATAGGAGATGTCAAACACAACACCAAAACTAGGTGCCCAATCGGGGCTATAAATCAAGAACTTCCATTCTTCTATTCTTACATGCCAAAACTCATACATGGTTTGTGCTAACAGGTAGGGGCTCATAACACCCTACCCTCTCTCTCTCTTCTCATCCTGAGAAGAGACTCTACACTGTTGGAGTCCAAATAAAAAGACCTTTCCCAAAATTGGCCACTTCTGCCCTCTCCAAGGGTGAGTAATGCCAAAACACACATACAAGAAAACTTTGAAATTCAAACAAGAACATGAAAGAAAAGCATTCAAGAAAACATGGTTGCAATCCTTCCCAACATACCCAACATACATAAAAGCATCCAAATAACAACACCATAGCATTTAAGCATGAAACACGCATAAAAATCTAAACAAGGGAGATGAAGAACTCCTCCCTTCACAAAGAGGTAATGGTAAATGAACAATTTGAGTAGAGCTTTTCCCTTCCTTGCCTTCAATCTTCCAAGACTCCTCTCTAAAAGTAGAGATTGGGTAACAACCAAAACTACTTCAAGAAGGGCCTCTAAATAAGACTCAAACTCAACCACCAAAAAGTCAATAACTTCCCCCACTCACCTAAAAATCTAGAAGTTTCTAACCCAAGCAATCCTAAGGTTAACCACTTAGTGGAGTTGAGGTGATGCAACTCATGATAACCATATTTAATTTTCGTACAAAAGAAATAATAGACTTTTTGAGTGACCTCAAAAGTCAATAAAAGGGGCTTAGGGGGTGGAAAATACCCCCAACCCATACCCATACCCCTTGGGTATAAATATTTCATGTTTTAAAACCTTAGGAATAGATTCGGAACCAAACAAAAGTTAGGAAATATTTAGGACCATCTAACAACTCTAAAAATGCAGATAAGTACTAATCCAGATTAGGAGTAACTAAACTCGATTAAAAAAGATTAGCAAAAAGGCCACTAACTTAACTTGACTTAGGTCCATAGGTTACATAGTTAACCCTAACTAGCATGCTGGAATGCATATGCAAATTCTCCAGTGTCAAGCGACACTATAAAACATTGTTATGAAACATTAACATTTAATATTTACAGAATGATACATTCATACATCTCACGATACAAATAAAATACATACAACAAAGTTTTCGCAAATGGTACATAGGGTTCTGTTTTGTCTCTTCATTTGATTTCCTAGCTTGAATATCCTACACACTCATTACACACATTAGTAGCTCAAGAAAATCACATACATATATTCAAAACTTATCTGGATAGTTACATGAATGTATTTGGATTTCAGTTCTTATTAGGACATCTAAACCGTAAAATATTATTTCATATCCATTCTAATCTCCTACAACAATTTTAATAGAGAGATACATATTTAATAAGTACATGCAAGGAGGGACCTTACACTTAGTTGAAAAATCATAAAGCAAATAAAATCAACACAAGAGACACCAGGATTTAGTGTGGAAACCTAATTTGGGAATAATCACCAATTGCAACTAGTTACTATTTTTCACTCTTCTAAAGTGAGCCCTATTAGGATCCAACCTTGTTAAAGGTTACAAATTACACTTTTAGGTGTGACCCTATTAAAGGATTTAGTTCATCCATTTATGAGTGTCGTTGTTAGAGGTCTTTAGACACTTCAATCTAGAAATGCCACCTATTAGAAGATTTAGCAAATGGTTGTTAAGCTAACTCTATTAAGATATTTGATTCTCTACTATAGTTATTAGAGAGTAATAATGGTATGACCTAATTTTTGATGTAAACTATATTTTCTGATTTTAGATATTTGTTTCAAGTTGAATAATTAATCCTCCATGATTAGAATGTTCTTGTTAGAAATAATAGTCCACCATAATAACTAGTTGGGGGGGTGAGGGTGGGGGGGTGAATCAATTATCTAATAATTAAAAAATTTATTAACCTTAAACATTATTAACCATTCAACCAAAGTAAATAGAAACCATACAAGGATGCCCATATACAATGACATTAGATATGTTGACTAGGGAAACCCTTGATTAGATGGAAAACCCTAGTAGGAATGATGCCCACATGATGATGTACTAATATAAGTATTCCTTATTGGAGGATGGACCTTGTTAGGAGTTGATTAAAATATTTAGTGCATATGAGTCCCTATTAGGAGACTTTGAATCCCTATTAGGAGATTCCAACCCCATTAGGAGTTGTAGAAGATAGAAGGAACCATTGCCCAAATAGCTTTTGGGGAAAGACCACTGAACTCATTGTCAAACTAATCTCTCAACTATTCCTTATTGAATAATTGCATGAACTATACTTTAACTTTCTTCCTCTATCCTGTCAACCAAACCAATCATTGTTAGACCTTGTAGACCAATTCATGAACCTCAGATCCAAGTATCAAACTATGGATTACATAATAAAACCTCAATAATGAAGTTTCCTTCACTTCCACTTTGTTTTTCTTATTTTCACATTTTTCACTTGTGTTGCTTACAATTGTCCACATACATCCATTATACTGAATCCATAAAAAAATTCCATGAATCAGCTACTACACCTTCTTAATTAATTATTATAGGACCACATTAAGAACATGTCACACTAAATGATAACATTAATATTCTACCTTGCAACTTGAATATATTTCCATACATGTCATTATGTTGAAAAAACTTGACCACATAATCTCTTGAATGTCTTCTTCACATCTGTAACTTTGGCTTCTCAAAATAACAAATCTACTAAGAGATATAAAATTTTTAACAAAACATTCCTCTGTAAACTCTATCTCAAAATAGTCTTCATGAAAACTTGTTTAACTTATTTTAGACTTAATATTTTATCCTTCCAAGATTATCTGCATATAATAGACACTTAGTAGTATCTCCCTTTAACCTTGCTACTAAAAATTCTTGATGATCTATCCGTACCAACTTGATCTTTCCATTGTTCTTCTGTCAAATAGCATAGAAGACTACTATGTTGACATCAATGACAAACACAATCATGAATGTAATATATCATCACGATAATTATCTAATCATGTTTCTACAATACTCTCCACTATGAATATCATCAACATTCATGCTTTCTACAATCTCCCATTTTCACATTGATGGCAACATAGATGAAAAATATCTAGTTCCAAGAATACCAATTACAAAAGACTATTGATCTATCTTTCCAAATCCTCTTCATCAGTCATTCTTCCATGTACTTTTTTTGTTGTACTTCTTTTCCACTAGTTTTCCAAACATTATATACTTTTTTTTTATGTTATACTTCTCCCCCATTGACATCAATGTCAAAGGTTTCAACAACCAACAATCTCTACAAAAAATGTCTCTAGCTAGCTCAAGTGTCCAAAGACACTATTCAAAAAAAATCCAATAAGAGTCCTAGATGAATCTATCCATCACATATACTCTTCCATATAGGAAGAATCACCATTCAGTCTAGACAAAGAATGGTGCTCTATCACACTAATTGATGCACTCTTGCATCATCTACCCTAATGTATGAAGGGGCATAACCCCTAACATACCTCACAAATAATCAAAAGTCTCTTTGGGAAGAGGCTTAGGAAAAATATCTACAATCTTCTCTTTAGTACTTATATACTCCAATCTAATTTTCTTTTTTGCAACTCTCTCTCAACATGTGATACTTGATAGAAATGTGCTTTGTCTTAGAATGCAAGACTAGATTCTTAGACATATTTAATGTGCTTGTGTTGTCACAATATATGACAACACATTCACTAAATTCTATCCTTATATCCTTTAGCATCTGCTTCATCCAAACAATTTGACTACCATTTTTTTTTGTTGCATTATATTATGCTTCTATTGTACTTTGTGAGGTATATTCTTACTTCTTTCTTAGCCAAGAAACCAATCTTCCTCTAAGAAAGAAGGCTCCACCACTGGTTCTCTTTTTGTCATCCATACTACCTACCTAATCAACATCAGTATAAGGATAAAGAGTGAAATCATTAGATTTATCATACCGCAATCCAAACTCTAGTGTTCCTATTAGGTATTTAAATATCCTTTTGATTATTTCTTAATGTGCTTCTCTGGGATTAGCTTGAAATCTTGCAACAATTCCAACTACATTTTCTATATCTAGCCTTGTGTGAGTCAAATAGTGCAATCTTCTGATCATAGATATCTACTTCTTCTACTCAATAGTAGGTGTCTCATTCTTTATAGATAACTTGTTTCTCATTTCCATAGGTGTTTCAATGGGTTTACATGTTTCCAAACCAAACCTTTTTAGTAAATCTTTCAAATACTTAGTCTAAGAAATAAAGATTCCTTCTTTATCCTACACAATTTATAATCCTAGAAAATATTTCATCTCTCCTATCATGCTCATTTCAAATTTCTTCATTTCTTCTACAAAATTATCACTTTCATCATTATTTCCTTCAAATATGATATCATCAACAAATATTACCAAAATCATTAGTCCATCATTAATTTATTTCCAATAGAGATTGCTATCTACCATACCTTTTCTATATCCAAGTTTTGTCAAATGCTTGTCCGATCTTGCATATCAAGTCATGGGTGCTTGCTGTAAGTGATACAATTATTTCTTCAATCTACATACTATGTAGTTGTCATATGTTAAAGGATAACCTTTAGGTTGTTCTATGTATACCTCTTCTTCAAGTTCTTCATTCAGAAATGTTGACTTGACATCCATTTGATATACTTCCATAGGAGCATAGGTCTCATTATAGTCTATTCCTACTTGCTATGAGTAACCTTTACATACCAATCTTTCTTTGTTCCTTACAACTTCACCTTGTTCATTCATCTTGTTTTTGAATACCCATTTGGTTCCTATCATATTTTTGTCTACTAGTTTGGAGACCAATTCCCATGTTTCATTATTTATTATCTGATACAATTCATCTTTCATAGCTTGCTTCCAATAGTCATCTTTATATGCTTCATTTGCATTCTTAGATTTAACTTGAGACATCAAACATAGTTTGTCATTGATTCTACTTCTTCTCATCACACCTTTATCTCTACTTTTGAAGATCTACTCAAGTGGGTATTCTTTATCATATTCTTACCCAAAGTAGGAGTTGCTATCTCAACTCTTAGCTCCATTTAAGTTTCTAAGCTTTTTTCCTTTATTTCTCCTTCATTCTACAAATTATTTTTATTCTCAAAGAATAAGTTTCATCATGCCTTACTTTAGTAACAACATTCTCATCATCTGAGTTGTAATCAACTAATTTTTCTTGTATCCTAAATTTCTCATCAACTCTCATAATTTAACATCTATAAGCCTTTCTTTTCAATGAATAACCAAGAAATATTCCTTTATCACTTCTAGCATCAAACTTACCAATATCATCATCTCTTTTGATATAACATTTAATGCCAAAAATTTAAAAATACTTAACTATAGGTGAGTGACCAAACCACAGTTCATAAGGGGTGTTGTTTGAGTCTTTCTTGACTTGCACTTTATTCATAGTGTAGATTGTTGTATTCATAGATTCTCTTCAAAACATCTTGGATACGTCACTCTCAACTAACATAGCTCTTGTAGCTTCTATTACTGACCTTTTTTTTCTCTTTGCTATACCATTCTATTCAAGGGTTCTTGGAGATGATAACTTTCTTTAATTTCCATTAGCTTTACAAAGATGTTAAACTCATTTGATGTAAAGTTTCCCCCTCTATCTGGCCTTAAAAATTTAAGCTTCATACTTGATTCATTCTCAAATCTATTCTCAAATATCTTGAACTTATCAAATGCCTTAGATTTTTCTTTAAGAAATGCAACCCACATCATTCTAGAAAATTCATCAACTAAAATCATGAAATGCCTTTCACCATATAATCAATTAGTCTTTGTAGGACCACTAAGATCTATATGTATAATCTCCAATTTTTCTATAATAGTAAACCTCTTGATGGGAAAAGAAGTTCTATTATGCTTTTCCAGACACACTCCTTCCAAATTGTGTTAGTAGGCTTTACACTCCTAGGAAAATCTCTAATTGCAAATATACTTCTACTCTTCACAATTTTTTCAAAGTTTATATGACAAAATTTCTTGCGCCATAAAATTGTCATCTACCTTAGCAACTAAACATGTCATTTCAGTAGGGTTCAACTAAAATACATTATCTCTAGATCTGGTTCCTATTCTAATTACCTTTCCATATTTGTCTCTGATCATGCATGTCTTCTTTGTGAACTACAACTGATAACCTTTGTCCACTAGTTGTCCAACACTCAAAAGATTATTTTTCATACCATCAACAAATATACATCCTCAATATTAGTCTTACCATCAAGAGTTATAGATCCAATACCTTTATCTTGGCATGCTACATTGTTTCCAACTCTGATAATGCCTCCATCATGACTTTTGAAGTTGAAAAATTTGTTCATATAACCAATCATATGATGTAAACAATCACTATCAATTATCCAATCAGATTTCTTTTCAACCTGTGATACCAAAGCCATTTTCTCTAGACTTTCTTCTTTAATAGCTACACATCCAATTTTATCATCACTAAAACTTACTGCTTGTTCATTAGAATCATCTTCTTCATTTTTAGACAAACATTTTCTATCTCTTGTAAGTTTGAAATTACCTCTATACTTTTTCTCTCTTTTAGGACACTTTGATGCATAATGACCATATTCCTCACAAGTCCAACATTTAAAGATTTTATTACCATCTTTTTCTCTTCTTACTAGAAGGGCTACTCCTTCAATATTTGTGTCCTCATCAGATCTAATACTACTAACAAAATCTCCTCTAGCACTTGTACTCTTTGATAAGCTAGGTCAAATATTCAAGACAATGATTTTTTTTTTTGTTCTGGTTAATTCTCTAGACTATCTAAGCTCATTCTCAACTACTTTAAGTCTTCCAAGCAATGTCTCCTTTGTGAAATCCTTTTTAAAAGATATCAACAATTATATCATTTGAAATGTTAACTTAAATGGTAGTGATAAGCTCTTCAATATCTTCTACATAACCTCATCATCCTCTCTGGTTCTTCCTTGAGATTTGATACATGTAGTAATTTCTGATATTCTACCTAGACATGTTTTTTATAGATTTATCTTCCATCATTTTAGCATCTTGAAATGCACAAATCCAAATTTTTAGCCTCAATTTCTTAGAATGTTCATCACCTTCAAAATTGTTTTCCAAAGATTTCCAAATCAAATGAGAAGTAACAACTAAATTTACCTATTGCATTTGATTTTAGGAACTGTAGATAATAGTGCTTCTCTAGCTCTCATGTCACACTTGAAAATGTCTCTTTCTTCCTCGATACAAGTTTCCAAATCTTTCTTAGCAATGATTGTATTTGATGATTTTGTCAAGATCCAATATCTTGGACCCATACACAGTAGATGTGTCTTCATCATCTCCTTATAGCTATTATCATTTTTTCCATCAAAATTTGTACTATCTTTATTGAACACGTTGTTCATAGATCTCCCAAATTTGTTAAACTTTATCTTCTAGGACCAAAAACTCTAATACCAATTGTTAGAAATAATAGTCCACTAAGATAATTGAGAGAGGGGGTAAATCAGTCATCTAATAATTAAAAAATGTATTAAAAATTTATTAACCTTAAAAAATCTTAACCATTCAATCAAAGTAAATAGCAACCATACAAAGATACACATACAAATTTACACTAGATATGTTGACTAGGGAAACCCTTGATCAGAGGGAAAACCTCAGTGGGAATGATGCCCACAACATGATGAACTAATATAAATATTCCTTGTTAGAGGATGGACCTTGTTAGGAGTCTATTACAATACTTAGTACATATGAGTCCCTATTAGGAGACATTGAATCCCTTTTAGGAGATCATAACCCTATTAGGAGTTGTGCCAATCCTATTAGGAGTTGTAGAAGATAGAAGGACCCATTGTCCAAATAGCTTCTAGGGCAAGACCACTTAACTAATTGTCCAACTAATCTATCAAATATTCTTTACTGAATAATTGCATGAACTATACTTCAAGTTTCTTCCTATGTCCTATCAACTAGACCAATCACTATCAAACCTTGTAGACTAGGTCATGAATCTTAGATCCAAGTATCAAACTTCAAATCACACAATACAACCTCAACAATCAAGCTTCCTTCACTTCCCCTCTACTCTACTTATTTTTACATTTTGCACTTGTGTTGCTTACAATTTTCCACATACATCCATACATAATAAAGGAGAATATCCTTCCTTTATACAAAATCCATTAAAAAATCCCTAAGTTGAGTATTACACCTTCTCAATTAAGTATTATAGGACCATATTAAGAACATGTTACACTTAGTGATAACATTAATCTACTTCTTTGTAACTTGAATATATTTTTGTACATGTGTCATTATGAGAAGAAAATTTTTCCACATCATCTCTAGAATGTATTCTTCACATCTATGACTTTGACTTCTCAAAATAACAAATCTACTAAGAGATATAGCAAGTTTATTAGAACATGCCTTTGTAAACTCTATCTCAAAACAATCTTCATCAAAAATTTCATAAATTCTTTTGGACTTAATATCTTATGCTTTCAAGGTTAGCTACATATCCTATCCACTTAGTAGTATGTCCCTTTAACCTCACTACTGAAAATGCTTGATGATCTATCCATACCAACTTGATCTTTCTGCTATTCTTCTGTCAAATACCATAGAAAAGTGCTATGTTGACATCAATGACAAACACAATCATGAATGTAACATATCATCATGATAATGATCTAATCATGTTTTTACAAGACTCCCCCATAGGAATATCATTAGCATTTATGCTTCCAATAGTTCTTTGCAGCTAGGTCAACTCCAAATTCACTTCCTTGATTTATCCTTCCAATCTCATGCTTTTTCTTTTCTTTTAACAATTCAATCCTCAACTTGACCTTATACTTATATTTTGTACCATGTCAAATTATTTTGAATATAGTTTCAAATTAATGAAATTCATCCCATGACTCAACTAGAACTAACCAACAAAACTAATATAGGAAAATCCTTCGTTAGCTAACCCAAATCGATCAACACTAACTCATCCTTTGGTAACTGAGTGAGCTCAATTAATGCTGACTCCATGCCAACTTCTCTTTAGCTTTTTAGTGAACTTGGTAGACATTATTTTTCTGTAAACTCTCTTTGGTAGCTGAGTGAGCTTGGTTAACACTTGCTCTAACCTTGGTAAAAACTGAGATGCTTATCATATACTACAACTTCCTTTAACTCTTGAGTGAGCTTAGCATACACTGATTGCTTGGTATATATTAAAATTTGTGTAACGTCAAAGACACCATATAATTAAATGATTATATCAAACAATCTCCCTCTTTAGAATTGATGGAAACACATGTCATGATACATAGAAATTTCAGATCAAAATAGAAATAAGGATAATATCCTTAGTTTCATTCAAATTCTTATCCATGAGAACTCCCTCTATTATTGTGAACTCCCTTTGACATCAATATCTGATTGTGATGACTTAAATATCAAACTCTTCCTCTTTGATATCAACCAAATTCATTCTCCCTCTTTGACATCTCTGATATATAAAAGTAAACTTTCCATATCAGACATAAAATTTCTCTAATGTATGACAACAAACTCTCCCTCTTTGACATCTCATGCCAAAGACAATAATCATTATAGTTTCCATGTACCTTGATGTACAGATTCATATGCAATTTACTCTAACAATACTACATCAACTTATCTAGTCTTCAACATGCTTGGTTGATGCATCACTAAAATATGATTAGTGACCTTCACATAGGGGAATCACCCCTAGCTTACCTCTTAGATATAAAAAAGCATCCTTAGAAAATGGCTTGGTGAATATTTTACAATCTATTCTTTTGTATTCACATATTCTGGCCTCACCTCTTTGTCTTGTACCAATTCTCTCAAGAAATTATATTTATTGTAATATTCTTGGTTTTGGTGTACATCACTAGATTCTTAGATATGTTAATTGTACTAGTATTATCATAGAAGATAACAACTAGGTCCTTGATATCCCCCTTCATACCTAACAAAATTTCTTGAACCACACAATGTTGGAACAATTTACTACTACAAAAAACATATTATGCTTCAGATGTTGATAAGAGATATAATTATGCTTCTTGCTTGTCCAAGATACTAGCCTTTTTACAAGACAAAGTGCTCCACCACTAGTGCTCTTACTATCATCAACATTTCCTACCCAATCTACATTAGTGAATGCCTTTAGATCAAAGTTTTCTCATTTCTTATACTAAAAACCATATTTTTTAGTACCTTTAAGATACCTCATGATTCTTTTTATTTTCATCATATGATTTTCTTTATGATTAGTAGAGAATCTAGCCACCATACCAACTCCTAATGCTATATCCAGTCTTGTGTGTACCACATTATGAAGTTTTTGAACCATTGATTTATATGTAGTCAGATCTACCTACTTGGAACCATCATCTTTGGAAAGCTTATGTCTAGTAGACATAGATGTTCCAACTGGTCTAGAATCCTCCATTCTAGATTTCTTTAGTATATCCTTGATGTATTTTGATTGAATAATATAGACATCATCCTTCATCTATTGAATTTTTAATCCTACAAAGAATTTGATTTCTTCAAATATTGACATTTCAAATTGCTTACTCATTCCCACAATTTTTTTTTTGCACAAATCATCGTTGTAGTAAATAATGTATCATCCACAAATATTTCTACTAGCACAATCTTCTTATCTGGTCCTTCTTTGATGTATAGGTTGTTGTTATCATTAGTTATTTGAAAACCAATCTTTATGAGATAATTATGTAACCTTTCATACCATGTTCTAAGGGGTTTTTTGAGACCATACAAAGCTTTGTGTAGTCTACAAACCATGTCCCTTTTGCTAGGATCAATGAAACCTTTTGGTTGCTCTATGTAGACTTCCTCCTCTAAGATTCCATTCAAGAATGTTGATTTCATATCCATCCGATACACTTTGAATCCTTTGTGTTTTGTATATGTAATAAGTATTCCAACACTTTCAAGTCTAGCAATAGGAGAAAAAGTTTCTCAATAGTCAATATATTCCTCTTGATGATAACCCTTGCAAACTAATTTTGCTTTATTTCTTGAAACTTCTCTGTTCTCATTCACCTTATTTCTAAATACCCATTTTGTACCAATAACATTCTTGTCCTTGGGTATAAGAACAAGAGTCCAAGTTTTATTCCTTTCTATCTAATCAATCCCTTTATTCATGCTTCTATCTAGCTTTCATTCTCTAATACATCTTTGATAGATCTAGGTTCAGATTTAGTAAGTAAACATGTATCTTTTAATTTGTTCCTTATTGTTGCATCCTAATTTTTGACCTAATATAAAATATATCCATTGAGGTTCACATGAAGTCAATTGATAGTTAAATTTGTTATAATCTTGCAAAATGGTAAGATGGTTAGTCATTATAATTTTATGTGAAGATAACATTCTAGTTGATTATTTATCATGAATTAATAGAAATGAAAAGTTGGTTAGCCATTATGATCATTTATGATTAAATAACTTGTTATGGTAATATGATTTAATTGTGGAGAATTTCTTTGTAGGAAGCATGTTAAAGGGGTTGAAGCATTGTCAAAAAAGAATTGGGCACAAGAGCATCACCATCACTAGGTGAATGGATATGAATCATGAATCACCATGGTAGAGGACCTAGCGACCTAAACATCATGATACAATTGATGGAACCGTATGAGCTATTAAATAAATAATTCAAAACATAAAATAATTTAA
The DNA here is from genome assembly GCA_028749045.1 of Cupressus sempervirens. Lineage (NCBI taxonomy): Eukaryota > Viridiplantae > Streptophyta > Pinopsida > Cupressales > Cupressaceae > Cupressus > Cupressus sempervirens. The sequence continues at coordinate 423,787,261 of CM053792.1, forward strand.
TTAAAATATAATATATACCTCAAAGGATTTTGAATGATCTTTTGCCATATATATATATATGTATATATATATATATATATCTGTATGTATATATATATATATATATATATATATATATATCTGTATACATATATATATGCACATATACATATATACATACATATATATACACATATACATATATATACACACACATATATACACATATACATATATATATATATACATGTATATGTATATATATATATGTATATATATATGTATATGTGTATATATATGTGTGTATATATATATGTATATGTGTATATATATATGTGTATATGTGTATATATATATTGTATATGTGTATATATATATGTGTGTGTGTATATATATATACTTATGTACATAGGCATAGATATAAATTAAAATGACACCATAATAATTTTTTGAATTATAACCTTCAAATCTTCTTCCATCTTTTTTTATTCTTTTTCTTGTTTGAAACTGATTTAACACTTGGCAAATTTATTTGGCATCTAGGAGATAATAGATTTCTTTTCTGTTACAACTTCTTGGAAGCCAAGGAGTCACTTTATCTTTTATTTAAGAAGTTGATAGTGAGAGGGAAATATGTCTATTCTTTCAAGCACCCAACTTTTATTATTTTCCAAGTAGCCAACTTCTGTGATCATTCCCATCTTCTTCCATATTACTAATTACATTTTCATAGCATCAATATCTCTATTTTTATCAAATTGTAATCATTGCATTGTTCCTTCCCACAAATTCATTATTATACTATTATTCTTCTAAAATCACAAGCTATCTTGATAATAGATTAGCGTTCAAAATCTTTACAGTCAGAAGTGAGGTAGGTTGTTGAGCATCTAGAAAGACCCCATTCCTTTTTAGATTATTTCAAGTTATGTGGATATCCAAAATCCAAAACATTGCAATATTAATTTCTTATTCAATTGTTATAGAAAATCTCATTTACATAATAGTGAGCTCTAGCTTATATCACGATGCAAAATATCTTGATTGATATCATAGGATAGACCTCCTCTAAATTGGATTTATTTATGGCAATTATAATCCAAGTAACCATGTTATGAAATCATGATTTATTATGCCATTGGAGATTAGAATTCAAATGACATTATTTACAAGTCTTTAAGAACACATTGTTCAAATCACAAATTGTGATAAGCTGGAACATATATTATTCATGAAATAGTTGAGAATCAATTAAAAGAGCAGGTTTCTCTAAGATTCAAATATTTGGGACTCACCCAATTGTATAGCCAAGGAAAAGGGCGAAGAGGTGAGAGAAAAGAATTTGCAATAACATGAAACATAATCAGATGTGACATAATGATGTTTATCATTTTTAAAAGGAATCATTTAATAGCTCAAGCATGATCATGTTTATTGTATTCTTTTGCTATCAAGTTGAGTGGTCTGATTAGATACTAGGATGTTCAGTGGCTAACAAGATGTTCCATATCTATTCTGGGTGGGGAGGGCCATTCTCATTAGACATTGTGTGGGGATAAGTTATGGTCCAAGATTTGGGTGGTTAAGCCCATGACAATGTTTTCCCTCTCCACAAGATGTTAGATATTCGTTAGACAAAGACAAGTTATGCATTCAAACATTTTTCAAAAATAGATATTTTTACTTTTATGATGTATATGCAAGTATAAGGTAATATTAATTGACTTATATCATCATTACAATTATTTATTTAAATGAAAGCAACTATTATCATCAATATAATTGGCAACCAATTAGATCAGTTGATCTTCTAACTGAATGTGGAATATATTTAGTTACGAGATAGATTTATCTAATGGATTATTTCAGTCTTTCACTTATGTGAATAATGAATATGAGCATATCTTCTAATCTTATGTTATTTCCATAGTTAGCAATGGGAAGAAAAGAAATGATATAGTGGTATCTGATGCCCTAAGTGATATAGTGGTATCTGATGCCCTAAGAGATACAATCATATCTAACACCATAAATGATACAATGGTATATGATGCCCTAAATGATATAATGGTAATTGATATCCTAAATGATATAATGGTATCTGAAGTCCTAAATGATATAGTGGTATTGACACCCCAAATGATACAGTGGTATGTGATGCCCTAAATGATCCAATGGTAATTAATTCCCTAATTGATATAGTGGTATGTGATGCCCTAAATGATATAGTGGTATTTGATGGTAAACTTCATTTGATTTTGATATTGTGGTATTTGATGGTAATTATCAATTGATTTTAAGTGATATTTGTGGACTAATCTGGGTGATTGCAGAAGCATCCCTACATTGATTTCCAGTCCACATTCCATAGTATGTAGATATTAATTTCCATAGTACATTTATTGATGGTGTTTTTTGATGTTAGTTATGAGTTTTCTATTTAAGTAATTATAATTTTTAATCTCATTCACATGAACATAAATGATATAATTGTCTTGCTATAAAAATGAGGTAATAACTGCATTTTATTAATATCTTAGTTGTTAGTTAACACCTGGTAAAAAGAAGATGGTACACTTGCCATTGTACTAATTGACTAATCTCCAAATATTTTATTGGGTTCATGATGCCTTTCAACATATCTAGTAAGTATGGGCTTCTTCTTTTTGAATTCACTAGGATCACCATGATCTTCTAAATCATGCTTAGGTCCTACTATCTATGACTCGTGTCCATCAAATGAGTCAGTTTGTACTTGTTGAATCTTGGGTCCTTCTGATTGTGACTTGGGTCCTCCTAACTATGACTCAAGTTGCACTGGCTACAACTCAGGTTGAACTAGGGATTTTGGGGACTTGGGTGGTGAAGACTATTGACTACCATTTTCTTGAATTTTAGGTACAGTGTTCGGCTCGTAGTAACCAAAGTTTATGCAGTCTTCCTATTCCTTCCTACTTTATTCTTTAGACTCTTCTACAAACTCATCAATCTTTACATGTACAATTTCTATAACTTTATGAGTAGATAGATTCAAACATTTGTATGCTTTACTCCTATTGGAATATCCCAAGAATATGCCTTCATCACTTTTCACATCAAATTTCCCCTTTCTTGACTCCTTCAAAATATAACATTTGCTTCCAAATACTTTAAAATAACATACGTTTGGTTTATAGCCATACTATAATTCAAAAGGTTTGATTTGATTCCTTCTTCAACTAAACTCGATTGAAGGTATGAAGTGTAGTATTGATTGCTTCTTTCTAGTATTTGATAGAAATTCTCTTCTCTATCATTGGGGTCCTTGCATAATCTATTCCTTCTTTCAATTATGTCATTCTACTGACATGTACTAGGTGTTGATACCTATATTTTGATTGTTCTTTCATTACAGAATCCATTGAATTAATTAAAGATGTTTTCACCTCCTCTATCCAATCTTAAACATTTTAGTTTCTTTCATGTTTCCTTCCCAACTCTAGCCAGATACCATTTTAACTTTTGAAAAGCTTCTAATTTATCCTTTAAATACATAATTATCATCATCCTAGAATAATCATAAACAAAAAAAATAAAGTACTTATCTCTAGTATAACTTTCTATTCCAATAGGTCCACAAAGATACGTATGAACTAGCTCCAATACTTCTTCAAAGAGATAGTTTTTGCTTTTAAAAATTATCTTTTCCATCTTACAAATTTGACAATTCTTGCACATGCCCATATCAGGTTTCTTAGTCTTGGAATACCTCTAACTCTTTCTTTTCTTTCTTATATTGACCAGATTATCAAAGTTCACATGACACAACCTTTTATTCCATAACAAAATTTCTTCTACTTAAGCTATGAAACATGAATTTAAAGTTAGATATAGGTAGAATAGATTACTAGTCCCAACTAAATTTCTATCTCCATCCAGTGGCTTGGCTTTTCTATTCATGAATTCTACCTTGAATCCAATGTTATTCAATTGTGCCACACTAAGAATATTATGCTTCATTCCTTCAACTCAACAAGCATTATCACGTCTAAGATAATTGATTAGTGCAATACAACACTTTCCCTTCACATAAAATAGATCATCATTACCCAATCTTACACTTCCACCATCATATTGTTCCAAGTTCTCAAATTTATATTTATCACTAATCATGTGGTGAGAAAAACCATCAATAATCCATGTATCATTGTTACTAACATGTGAGATAAGGGTCATCTTATCATTCTCATCATCTGATTCATCTTTAACAATAATGTAAACCATCTCATCTTCTTCACTACTATCAGAATCGTTAGCAATGTAGCAAGATTTATTACCTTTTTCCTTTTAGCTTTTGAAATTCTTCTTGCCTTATTACTTGGCATGTTTCTTTTCTTCTTTGCTTTCTTTGTTTGAACACCTTGCAACAATGTGACCAACTTCTTCACAAGAAAAGTAGATCAAATCTTTGTACTTTCCTTTGCCCTTGGGAAATCTTCTTGCAAGTAATGCTTCGATGACTTCAAGATTATCATCAAAATCCTCTTCATATTCACTATCATACCCCTTTGTTTTAGACTTTGATATTTCTTCTTGAGTGATAGCTTGGCTTGGAATGCAGACTCAAGGTTACTGGAGTTAGGAACATAATTATCAAAATTTTCTAACTCAAGTATAGTCAATCTTCCCACTAGTGCATCCAATGTTATATCATTCTTAGGATCACATCTCATTTCTTGAATAAAAGACACTCTAATTGCATAAATTAGAAGAAGAATTCTGAGTATCTTTCTTACCACTATTGTATCATCAATTTTCCTACCTAAGAATCTGATTGCACACACAACAGCTTTGATTCTTTCACTGTTATGTGCAATGTTATAATCTTGTCTCATCTTCATTTGATCAAAATGACCTCTGAGACTTTTTACATTATCTCTTCTCACATATATAGCTTTCAGTTTGATCCACATCTCATAAGAAGTAGCACAGTCTTTGAATTAAACAAATTTAGCAATACTAACTAATAAATAATTTTCCTTCAACTTCCTTTGGTGACTGAGTGAGCACGATTAACATTGGTTCCATGCCAACTTTTCTTTGGTTCTTGAGTGAACTTGGTAGACACTATCTTCCTATAAACTATCTTTGGTAGCTGAGTGAGCTTGGTTGACGCTCACTCTAGACTTGGTAAACACTAAGACCTCATCAAAAACTGCACATTCCTTTGATTACCAAATGAGCTTAGTATACACTAATTTCTTGGTATATGCTTGAAATTTGTGTAACATCAAGGACAACATACAATTAAAAGATTGTATCCAACAACTAGAATATTTAGTAAAATTAATAGTAATCAAAATACCATTGTAACAATATTAATTGAAGCTGGAGGAATTTCAATAGCACTTTCATTAATAGTGATATCACACACAAATGCATGCATCCGATCTCATTTGTAATCTTTGTGTGCCTCCAATAATTAATGGCAAGTGTGTAGGTATATTTGAACCCTAGATAAGGAACAACCTTATTGGGATTCAATTTGTTTCAAGAATAGTTTAATTTCCTATACTAAACATGACCAACCACATGAAGGTGGAATCTAGTTTTGCCTCCCCCCCCCCCCCCCTCAAAATACCAATCTAAATTCCCTTTAACATCTAATGTCATTCATTGATTCTCTCATATATTGATAAAATGTAAAATTCATTAATTATGACATGATAGAATTCATTAACATGCAACAATCATCATTATTCATTGACAAATTATATAATTAATGAACATTTATTAGCACATAATTAAATTCATTGAGATATAAAAATTAGTCATTATCAGTCAAGTTGCACAAATAACAATCATTTATTTTTCTTCTTTGAGTTTTTTTTTAATGGTGCTTGAATTTTTGAAGAGGAACATCCATTTCATCAAACTCATGTCCCCCCTTAACAATTCTTTCTATCTCTTCTCATAATCTTGATTGTTCATGCCTACTCCTTTTCTCATGATGCAGAGGGGGTCCTCTACAATAAAAAATTAAAAGATTAAATTAAGAACATGTTATTATAATTGTTACAAGTATTTGAGTACTTTAAAGAACATAATTGTAGCACTCTTTACCCGATCCATCCAAATCATCTTGTTTAGCACCCTCAACCTCAATGTGCTCATCATGAACAATGACATGTACATCCTCTCCAACAACAATTACATTAATCCAAAAATTTAAAATAATTAAATATTTATTAGTAAACCAATTAAAATTTAATATGTTTACTTGTATTATAATGATAAAAAAACATAAAACACCAAATGTATACCTTGACCACTGTAACGCCCATCCGAACCAACAACTTCACCATGTTCAGGTGGTGTACCAAGATTGCCAGGCTACATTCCAATGTCATGCAAATTGCTATCATTGTTTTCTTACTTAAAAAAAATATATTCACTTTATGTTGAAACCTAACATCAAATACAATAATTGTTAGAGTATTCAATTGAAAATACTGTGATGGATCAAAATCAGTAGTATATTTTCCACTCATTTCAGCTCATAGCCTTTCAACCACAACTCAATAGCCATGATTTCCAGCTAATTTCTTGTCCTCTTTTGAGAGTTTTCTTTTGAAATACACACCCTATTTTTTTTGTTTGGTATCATAAAATTTTGTTGCATTATTTCATCAAAATTGAATTGATTGCAATTTATAAAAATTTGTTTATTGTTTTGTATTCACTAATACTAATACTTGCAACTCATGCAATAAGTTGATGTAACACCCTGCTCGGGAACCTAAGAGAAATAAACCTAACATGTTACAATGTTTACTGAACTTTTTTTTTTTTGAAGTTTAAACAACATCAAGATAACATTAATGCGGAAGCAATAAGAACATACATATCAAATACACATAATCAATTGCAGATATAGTTTCAATTCCTCAAGAGTTCCTTTACGTTGAGTCACATTTAATGATTTTAAATTAATTAGTTTAAGTTCTGAGTACAATGTCTCATGATCATAAAGAAATAACAAATACATAATCGCATAAGCAAAGCATAAGTATAAACAATACAATGAAAGTAAATCCACTAAATATCATCCACTACACATGTCGCAGGGTATGTGAAAATAGATACAATAAATCAGAATACATGATAACATATATACATCATCTGAAAAGAAGTCTCTAAGATAAGAAATAAGAATGATAAAGGTACATCTTCTGCAACAAACATCCAACAGCTGACAATGTGAAGGGGGACCCAAATGGTAAGAAGGCACTACCTCCCGACCACGTGGTTACCTAGTCAGGCTTCCACTCCCACCGTGCAGGGAAGATAATGAACGATCCACAAATGGCTATCAAACATAAAACATTCCTAGGCAAGGTACCCCTAATAGCCAAAACTACCTCAAAGGTAACACATGCTACTCAAGAAGATAAAATAATCCAAAAGTAAGAACGCTCAATCCAATACCGACACCACATAACCAAACATCATACACAAACCAAGTATAAACCAAATACCAAGATCATAAGATAAAGTCAACGAAAGATAATCATCTTAAGTCAAAAGCCACATGTCAAAAGTACAACATCCATGAATCACCAATCATCCTCAATGAAAGTAAGTAACTATAATAAACACATCCGACAATGGATACACCACCAACAATAAGTACACCACCAGAGGTACACACAAAATTTACAGAGGAGACTCAGGCTACATACTAGGGAGTGTCATCACATGGCTGCTTGAGTTACCCTGGACTGATCTCTTAAGAGACCCCGGAACCTCAAGCGTTGAGTTACCTTGGACTGGTTACTATGAACCCCGGACCCTCAACATCACACATATGGAAACTAGAAAGCCCTCTCAAGAAGACGAGGCACTCATCTCATTCCCATCCTTAGTCTATACAAGCACTAAAGGCATGGGTAGATCAAATATCCCTAACTTATCTTTTTAGTGTATTTTTTCCCCCATAAATTTTAGTTACTAGATTATCACTTATTACATAACTTGCATTAGGTTACCCTGGTATTGACCACTTTGGGTCCCGGACCCCTATGCAAGCCACTCCCAAGTCACGTACCTAGACAACCTCTCCTAAGCACATAAAAACATAGTTGTGTCCCATACCACAACACCCATAAAGATCAAACTCGGTTCCTTAACAGGAAACCTGATAATAAGATCGTTCTCCCATCCAAGTACACATAAATGCTCCACAAGATAAACCTCATAAATATAATCTCCAATATGAATCACAAAACTCATCATAACATCCAGCCACTTAAAATAGTATCAAAGAAATCTCACAAGGCCTCTGGTGTACATCCTAGACTGGTCAACATCTAACTGACTCCAAAAACCCAAAGCATAGACAATATAAGCAAACAATACAGTTTCATAGTTTGGGTTTGATTTGAAAAGATATTGTTGATATTAAAGTAGGGTTTAAGTTCTAGTGCATATATTTTCAAGTAATAAGTTTCCGCATTTAGCCCTTTCAATTAACCTATTTGTCGTTCTTATAATTATAAAATTATATCATAACTTAAGAGCAATAGTAATCATTTATTAAATTAACAATTTATTGATTATTAAATTCAATACTCCCAATTCCATTAATAATCCAATTATTAAATAATAAATATAACTAACATCATTAATTGATATTTATCATTAATTCAATCTTATTCTAATAATTGTATACATTATTAAGTAATTAATAATCAAGTTATTGGTAAAATTCTTAGATAAATCATAATAATCAAATTAATAATTAATATTTAAAGTATGTATTAAATCCTTTTGTAAATAAGATTTACTAATTCACCACTTAATTAAATAATTAATAATAAAATTATTAATTAAAAATTAATAATAAAATTATTAATTAAAAATTAATAATGACTAATGAGTTAAAAATAAATTTAATTAAGTAAATTATATTATTTTAAATGAATTCATATTAACATGGATATATAAAAATATACTATAGGTAATTAATTATATAACATTAATAATAAAATTATCTAACAATTTACATTGAATATCATATAGAACATTTAAACAAAATTAATTAAAAAAATGGTTTTAACCTAAACCACCACGCGTGGCCTAAATTAATGCAGATGCCATATACTCGCCTTGAATTAAAGAATGGCTCCCACGCTATACGCTCGGTTATATCAGCCGCTTAAAATGGTAAGTGGGGTATGGGGTAAAATGAAGATGTGTTTTATTTTTATGTTTAAAGCAAAATAACCCCCATCGCATGCAAACTGCGATCCACGCAGGCATAGAAAACATGAAGCTGCCGACAGTATGAGAGGTAAGTCGGGGGTGGTGAAACCCCTCTCAACATACATTATATTATATTTAATAATTAATTTTGGTTTTTATTTTATTTTTATAAAAAGATTTAAAATAAACAATCTCCCCTCTAAAGAATATATATATATATAATTCAAATAATTTTGTTTTATTTAATACAAAACTCTCCTTCCTAATAATAATCAAATTTTAATATATATATATTTTGCAATTATCATCTGATAGAGAAAATCCTATTAACCATTCGAATTTTCAATTTAAATTTTTTATTTCCAAAATCAAACATTTATCCAAATTTAAATTTCTCAATCCCATTTTAATTCAACCCAAATCTCGATTTAATACTAATTCCTTTCAATTGTAGAAACAAGGTTTTCTAAATAGTTGTTTCAACCCGGGATTCATAGATGAAATCGAATAGTAAAAGATCCAGAACGAAGGATGGCAAGATTCAGACAACAAAATTTGAGAAACAACTTTCAACAAGCAGAAAGCAGACAAAGATCTGAAAGTGTTTCTAGAATGGTTCACAAACCCTACCTTGATCTGATGCTAACAATCTGGTGAAACCCTTGCTAATCCGAACCCTTCCAAGCTTCCAAAGATTTCTTTGTTCCCCTTTCCAAAAGTGTGTTCCCTGAAACCTGTCTCCAAAAAATCTCCCTTCAAAAATGAACCCTCAAATTTTGATAAGGAGTTCTCATCCTACAATTGGGGCACTAATTGTGCATTTACCCAAGAGGTCTCTTGATCCATTTCGTTAACTCTAAAATCAACCTTTATTTATCTTATCTTTCATATTTTCATGCATGTTAAATGGATTATTAAATCTCTTTATTTAATTTCCACTCAACTTCTATTTTAATCAATTTATAACTTATAAATCTCATGCGCACTTAATTCGATTAAATATCTTTATTAATTTCACATGTTTAATCTTTTCAATTAATTTCTTTTATTTTCAACTCATGCATAAATCATGCGAACTATAATCTTTATGATAATTAAATTTCTTTTCACTTTTAATTTCATTTTTTTAGAAACTTAATTGATAAAATATTTATTAACTTAAATAACAATAATATTTAGCATTTATTTAAAAATGCACTCTAAATATATTATTATTAAATTAAATTAATATAATCACGTTCTAAATTTAAACTTATTTAACTTTTTAATATATTTAGAACGTTTAATTTGATAAATATTTATTAACTTAAATAACAATAATATTTAGCATTTATTTAAAAATGAACTCTAAATATATTATTATTAAATTAAATAAATATTATCATGTTCTAAATTAAATCTTAAAACTTTTATCTTCAATTTAATTCTTTATATTTAATTAATTTCTCAATTAATTAAATATAATTAAATATTCATAATATCATAATAATTCTCCATTAAATTAAATTATTAATTTAATCTATTAATTAGACTTAATTAATAGAAATTCATCAAAGACTCACAAAACAACATACGCACAAAATACTCACGGGTTTAAAAAGGGTAGACAGTCTGTTACGAGTCCTCCTTGCAGGACAAGTATTATAGGCTTATGGCTAGGATTGGACCTGATCATTATCTTCCCATTCTCACCATTTGAGTATTTGTAATAGGGCACGCTCATCCTAGCAATTCAGGGAAGTTGATGTCCGGTACCTACATCCTGCATAAAAGATGAGCATGTACATGTATATAGTTATATCTAAACTAAACAGGCAATGGTGGGGAGTGGTTCATCGTGTAGATCCCGACTAGCAGGTGACTACGACTCCCTCCCTTAACCACATCAAACACATCAGACAGAAAGATAAAATAAACATGCACACCATACACATGCACGTATGGGGTAAGTATAAAAATCACAAATCTAAGATCAAATGCATACATATAATAATGCATCTCTATCAATACCACATAATCATCATTAAAGACATCATGTTAACATTTTTATGAAAGAAACCACATTTACTAACTAGGATCATCAAAATACCATTAACAACACATGAATGAAATCAACTAAGCAATAATAACTGATGTATTTGTAATTCAAGACATGAAATAATATCATAATATTGTAAATCCAATATCTCTAAACTAATCAATGCATAAAACAACCTAAAAGAATTTGACAATGATAACAGAAATGCGAACTAGGGGCAGGCACTACAGTTGAGTAATCACCATAGCCAAGCTTGTGCTTCCATTGCTTTTTTTCTTACCTCTATTCCTTTGATGTGTTGGGAAATATATGAAATATTTAAAATATGTTAGATCATATAAATAAAAAGATCAATAATTAGTACATATATAATTACATTCTTAATAGAATCACATGCCTTCTTTCAATGGTTGGTAGTTCATGTCCTTTATGTCTTCCACATCTCTCTATCCCATCCAATGTAATATTATACCACTCTAAATAAAAAATGTAGGGGCACACTCATAGTTAGGCTTCTTTTCTAATGTAGGCTTGTAGTGGTCTCTAATATACCTCAAACTTAATCATGCTTTCTCAAGTAGCCTAATTTTCTGAAATGCATGAGAAAATTGTTTACCATACTTTCAATGAGAGCCTCCTTTAAATTTGAGAATTGGGATTTCCACCTTTTAAGAAGAAGAAAAATTATTAAATTCATATATAAATAGATCAAAGGAAAAATATTATAGCAATGGTATGAAATCAAAAAGTGGATTGGGGAATTTTAGATAAAAAATGATGTTCCACCTTGAATTGGAAACTTACAATTGTTATTTTGTCATTAATGTCAAATCTATGGTTGAGAAATATTGCCACCTAATCTAAATGTCATTTATATTTGATTGATGAAGAGGATTTGAGAAGCTACTCATAACTATAGGACCTAGAGGAAGGGTTGAAGTTATGAAATGAAAGTTACAATGGACATTTGATTAGATAGACTTTGATAAAGCAAAGTAATTATTTATGTCTAGAAAGCTAAGAGAATATGAAAAAAAGAGTAAAATACTAGGAAGTGTCAAGTAATGCTAGTGTCAACTGAGCTACAATTATTGCCAAGAAAATCTAGTGTTGATCTAGCATTAGCATCGACCAGGAAAGTGTCATGCCCAAAATAAACAGGGAAAAACACACCAACAAATTTTTATTTTTATTTATTTGTAAAGGTAATGACAACTATATTTAATACATACAACCTATCAAAAATGATGTAGAGATATGACAACATGATAAGTTATTTTTTGAGTCAGAAGGTTTAGGTAGCAATTGAGTTTGGATTACATCACAAGAGGATGTAGAGTCAGTGTCCAAACATATTGCATGGATTTGAAACCCTAGGTTCTAATGCTACAAGAACACATAGGTTAGGTTGATTAATTCAATTGACTTGAACCATAGTTTCATGTTTACCAAGGTATGAAATCATATTTAGGAAGTATCTAGGCTTTCAAAGTCCCTAAGTTGAATTGAGTTAAATAGGTTTTAATTTAGGTGAGGTTTGATACACAAGTTTCATTTTCAGTCATTAGGATGGAAACATAACCCTTTATTGACATATTTGAGTTTTAACCCTATTTAATGGTTAAGGAAACCTTTCTTGATTAAATTTAATTTCACAACATTATTTGATCAATAACATAAATTTCATTTGGGTGATACTGTTGGGACTCAAAATTGAAGCCCTGATTTTGAATACCATTGTTGAAATCAAGCCTTATAAGTGCTTTTTGATGCATGTGTACCTAGCTATCCTTTTGAGGCCTAAGAAGTGTTTAATGTTTCGAACACCTTGCATTCACTATATCCACTCATCCCATGAAGATAAATTTCCATTATGAGTCATTTCATGAAGTTCCATTTTGAGCAAATGTCCAAATCTGCATATTTGCCAAAGTGTCAAACAACAACAAGAGGCCTTGTTTGCAATTGAATATCTCACACCTAGTAATGTGTCATGACTTTCTACTTTGGAAGTGTTTATTATCCATAACTAAGAATCTATATTTCAAATTTTGAGTCATATTGATATGTTTTGAATCCTTCAAAGTTAGACATTTATTATTGTCATGCTGATGCAAATTGTTAAGAATTTTGAGAGGCCATCTTTGACTTATTATAACTTTGACCTAGTTGGCCAAAATGAGAAAATTCCTTTTGTGTTGCATTCTAGAGGTTAGAACTTGCCATGTTTCAATTTTGAGCTTATGAAAAATCTGTTTGATCAATTTTTGAATGTGGTTCCAAAAGCAATTTGTAAAGCTTTACTGGTGTCATAAAGTGCAGATTGGTCAATACCCCTATTCGTGATGTCATATCCCTAAATCTATGATAAGTGAGATTGAATGGATTGTACTGTTTCTTTCTACTCTAAAAATTCTTTAAATGTGTCAGTTCACAAGTTTTGATGAATCCATCTGCACACTTTTCTAGGTCCATTCCATTTGCAAAAACTATTTTTCTACTAGTGTTTCTAGTCTGCAAATTCTGAGTAGCCCACTTTGACAGCTCACCAAATGTGCTCAATTAATCATCATGAGCCCAAACCCTAGATTTATTCTCTCCTCATGAAAATGAACCAATGCCCTAGTTTTTGTGCCCCCAAGTGTCAGTTTGTCCTATTTTCAAAGCTGAATCTATATGCATTTTATGGTTTCCTGACATGTTTGCTTGCAAGTAGTTCTAAGAGGGCAACTTTAATAGTCAATATCTTTTGACTGAGAATTCATCATGAGATGAGATTTGACATGGCACAAGAATGTAGAGTAGTGAATTAGTATTGTTGATTTCAGAGCTTAGACAATTATTTTTATCAATTTTTTAAGCTGGTCAAAGGACCTTCTGGCACAAAGTTGACAATTTGTAGACAAGGGTAAAATAAGTGGCAAATTTGTTTCCAATCATCGATTTTGTTTCAAATCAATGCCAGATGGTGAATGGGCTAGTTTAAAAGTCCATGTGTTTGAATTTGATTTTTTTGTTAACCAAACCCATTTTGGGGCCTAACTGACTCCATTAGATCCATATAATACCATGGGTATTAATGTTATCTTAAATGTCCCAATGTTTGTGGCTATTAAATATCTTAGTATGCTTATATCTTCATATGAAATCAAAAAGGCATATGGATTATTAAAAAAAAGAGTGAATAATAAAGGAATGAGAAGACATTAGTAATCATTGACAAAGCAAGGGTTATATTGGATAAATACATTTGGGCATTTTCAATCACTAATTTGAGAGGGTTCTTATTACCACATTGCATAGAAGACTAGTGTGGTTATGAAAAATGAAGTTTCACATTACCTAAAGGCCATGTGGAGAATAAACACCTTCACTCCGGGAGTTCAAGGAAGAGTGCTTTAACTATCATGTTTTTTATATAACTCAAACAATGTAAGGGATCATTTACAAATTTCTCTTCTTCAAGAAAAAAAAAATTGAAAGTGAGGTAGATATTTGAGGCATCTGATGATTGTTTTCAATCCAAATGAGGGGATTTTACATTTCTTATGAATATCAAGATGATTCTAAAGTGTCTCCATGGCCCATGGAGTGGTGGATGAGGGTAAGACTGGCATAAAAGAAACACCAATCTAAAAAAATTATATGTTTTGCAACCTACAATGTATGTTATCAATGTTTGCAATGCAAGAGATAAAATCCATATGAGCATTGATTGAAAGAATTAGATATTGCAAGAATGACAAGCAACAAAGAGGAGTGTTTGAAGAGAAGGTAGGTGTGATTCAAGGAGGATCACCAGTGTTTGTTCCTTCTTGTTCAGTTCTAGCAAACGTAGATGGAAAGTGAAAATGCATAGAAACAGTGGAATTGATATCTATTTTAGATATAATTACTCATTTTAACATAAGAGACTTTAAAAAAAGGAGTGCTTTAGTCTGAAGAAGTGGATGGTCAAACCTTTGAGAGCGAGATTTGAAGGAGTTAGAAAGTGAAGGAAGGCACTACTAGGAGCCCTTTACTATATTTGGAGCGAATCAGTGAGCCTGTAGACTAAGAGTTACTTTTCGAATTGAGTGACATAAATGGAGGTAAGAAGGTTAATTGAATGTTCACAAATGAAAATATAGGTCTCCTGATAATTGACACTATCTTAAATACAAAGGAAGGAACACCATTACTCATGCCAAGAGTATATAGAGGAGGCCACAACACTAGAGAGGGAGCACATGCAAGTGAGACAAAGAAGGGATTCATTTGTATTAGAGAAGGCCAAAGTAGTCAAAGACATGAAGAATGTTGAAGAAAACCTTGGCAGGAGATGCCATCATGGCTGGAAGAAGAATGGATGAAATGCAAATGCTAAAAGGGAAAAGTCGATCATGAATTAACAAGGTCAATGAGAATTCTCCATGTCATTCAAGTTAAATGGTTATTAGAGTATGTTGGTATGTCATAAATTACCTCTTCTTCTCACCTTGTAGAACCATTATTCTACCAAAAGGAAAGAAGGCATGAGGAGTAGAGGAAAATATTGATCATGCAAAACAAAAAATACATATTGATGCATAGTTTGAATAAGGTTAAGAGGCATCAGGTGCTTGAAGTCTAGTAGATCATTAAAAGACTGATTGACGAGTAATAAAGACCCATAGAGAGAGATGTTTATTCTTAGGCATGGGAGCATTGGTTTTGTTAAAGAAATGAAAAGTTTTATCCCACATCCATTATGAGAGGTCATTTCTACTTGTTTAAATACAATTGCACACAAGATGAAGTTGTCTTTAAGACAAACACTTTTTGAAGGTAGAACAAATGCTTGGTAGGTCCTAATCAACATGGTGTCCTTAAGAAGATTTTGAATGATATCAGTGATGATGTGGACATGAGAACCAACCATGTGATGACAAATAGCAAGAGGTGGACCAAGCATGATGAATTAGGTAGTGATATGGCACAGATCTCATAGAAGGCATAGGATGGTGACATGTGGCAGATCTGATAGTGGTTGCTATATCACCAAATGAAAGTTGCAAGGAGGTTAACCATGTGACATGGTGACCGGCAATGTTAGTGATGATGTGGATCCATGGCCGAGTCAAAACCTTATATGTGGCAGTGAGTTGGTACCAGTTGGTAGTAAGTTGGATGAGTCAAAAATTGACACATGGCAGAAGCCTCAGATATGGCATACAAATCATGGTGCTTGTAATCACCTAAAAATGGTCATCTAGACTATTAGCCCCCTTTTCAACATTTTGGCTAAATTAATTTAATCATTTACCTAGACCAAATTGCTAATAATCAATTTATTTGATTATAACCTATAGTTTGACTATGCTATCCTAAGTTCATTATTTGATTAAAAGAATATGTCCCCTTTTAATTAAATAAAAGACCCCATTCTTCTAACCCACTTAAAGTGCACACATAAAGTCCTTTTTCTATTTTACAATTAAAAGAAAAGGCTTGTGAGACTTTTGTCTTATGTGACAAGTCAACTTATATTCTATTGGTTGACTTGTGTGTGCACATGGATCACTCCTATTTTTGAATTCCACCGTTGATCATCCACCATCTTCATCTTGATCTCTACCATCCATACATCTTTAAAAGGGAGAGAGCGTTCCCCCTCAAAGGATCCATCCTCATTTGAATATTGTCATGCTGCAAGTTTTCTAACAGGTTTCTTGGGAGCTTTGTGGAGAACTTCTCATTTCTTGTCTCATTCTCTCATTCCATCATATTAGCATAAGATCATATGGCATTCTTAGCATAGCTGCATGTTAGTTTAGCTTTCATTCTTGCAAATAATCTCACATATCTTAATATTTGGTTTTGTAATACTCTCATACATGCTTAGCATAGCTGTATATTGCATTATCATCTTAGCTTAGTTTCCATACTTGCATTGCATTCTTGAGGGATTCCTTGAAGATATTTGCACGCTTTCTCTTGTCTCAAAGAACCTCTCGTTGCATGGTTTACTAGCAAGAAGCACATTTCTAAGGCTTGGTTGAGAGCCTTCATGCTTGAATACTAGCTTCTTGCACTCTATGGATAGGGAGCTCTAAGCCGGCATCTAAGCATTCCAACTCATGGAATTGTTTGGATAGAATGGTTTAGAGCGTGACACAAATCAAGTGTACATTTTTGGCGCTCACTGTGGGGCTAGACTGTATGTTTTACCCTACCTTTTCTTATTTTCACTTGCATTTCCCTTACTGCTTTGCTTTTTTTCTTTTTTTATAGTCGCAGGGTTGGGCGACATGTTTCTAGTATCGTACGATAGTTCACAGTACTATCGTGCATCATTTTTTTTGGAAATAGTGTCGCTCTTGTAGCCTACATATTGTCGCCCTCTGTGCAAAACTCTATTGCACGGCTGAAGAAAAACTGTCGCCTGAACAAAAACTGTCGCCTGCGTGTACTGGGAAGTATCGTGCGACATTTGTTCAGCAAAAAGTATCGCCTGACATTTTTTTTGCTTGTTCCTTGAGGGATTTGATCAAATTTCTTCTTAGTTGGCTGACTGTCATTTTTAAGAATATTTCTAGGTTATTTTACAAAGGTTTAATTCACGATTTTTGTGATTATTTTGTGCTAACTTGTGGGCTAACGAGTTGTGATTGCAAGTTGCCCTCTTTGTGAAGAAAAAAATTGAAACCTTGCATACAAAAGAACGCATGTCAAAGCTTCAAATGCACAAGGGCTACTAACATTGTTTGCAGGGCTACCCAAAGCATAAAAACCCAAACTTGCTTTTTTTTTTTCCATGTGCGGCATTGAATAATTGTTAATCTTTTATAGACACATAAAACTTGTGATTGGAGTCTTTTAGTAATAGGAGAGTATGCCCTTCACCCTTGTGGTGAATCAAAAATCTTGACTTACCATTTGGTTTCAAAAGCAAGGGGTAATTGAATCTTCTTGGCGTGTATGGGAGAAAACGATTGGAATAGGAGAGTATGCTCTTCACCCTTGTGGTGAACCAGAAATCTTGACTTCCAAAAGTTGATCCACTTTGTGTAGTTAGAATCCTTCAGAGGGCCTGCTCTCGGACAACCTAAGAGGAATGACCCAAGTGGGGACAAGCCAGACTCAAGGCTACCAAGGACACAAAACTTTGGTAGACGTAGTGTTTGTCTTTGCCTAGTGTGATCGCTTATGGGATTTCAATCATAGGGAGATCACTAGGCAAGAATGCTTAAGGTACTCTTGTGATTGCTAGATTAGTTACTCATCGCAAGGTGAGGTGTCCCATAATTGGGAGCAAGAGGAATACTATGAACAGAAGCCTGATCTAAAAACTCTAAGTTAGTAACTACCCTTTTTAGCTACTCAACTTCTTGGTGCAAGGATCGATCCTAGTGGACTACCTGGATCACCCCAAGATTTACACTCACCATATGTGTTCCCTTGGTTGTGCTTATGGCACTTCCATGACAAAGCCAATATCTCTTGTGGGAAACCACTTGGTGTGAGGTGAAGGAGCATCAAGCATGGGCCAAGTTGTTGAGTAATGAACCGTGACTCTAAGGTAGATTGCTTGGCTATTATTTTTGATGTTTTGACCAGTGTTAATGTTCTTGCAACATAAACATTCCGATAAAAAGTTGTTAGGAAGGCCGTTCTGATATTCCAAATGCTTATTGTTAAGGTTGTTTTTACCCTTGATCAATTGTTTTGAGACATGTTACAACACTTACTATTTGAAAACTTTGCTGTTTACTGATACAAATTGAAATGAAATGCTGTCTGATTGAAACAACTGTCTGATTGACAAATTGAAACGAACTTCAAACCAAAAAATTGACTTTTTTTGCACAAAATTGACACTCTGTCACACGCTTTCAGGAGAAATATCGTGCGACATTTTTAAAATTTTTTTTGTCGCATGTCGTGGTAACTTCTGTCATACTGTGTGCAAGATTCTATCGCACTCAGGTTAAATATCTGTCACCTGAACAAAATGTGTCGCACCATTCCTGAAATTCTATTGTGCAACACTGTTTATTGAACTTATGTCACCCTCCTTTTGATAAAGTATCACCTAGAGTCATTTTGGGTCAAAAATGGAGTTTGTCGTTGGATTTATCTGGTCTAAGGAGCGTCACGTTGGTCACCCTTGATCCTGGCTACGTATCAGTGTGTGAAGAATTTGTCCTTGGTTGAAAAGATGAGATTAGTCTGTCGAGTGTAAGTCTTGAAACATCTTGATGAATCACTTGTCAACATTCAGCTATTATTTTATTCTAGCTATCCGCTATTGAGCTTCTTGCTCGTCCGCTCGGCTTGAGTCACCCGTGCTGTAAGATCTTGAGCACTGTTTGACAAGCCATCTATCACATTTTGACAAGTGACTAGTCCTGATTGTAAAAGCTTCAAATTCAGCTCGCTTTTCTTGTCCTACTAAACAAAGACAACTCTTTACATGCTGGTCATAACTAGATATCAAGTTGGTAACGGTAGCCACACGCCTTTCATTTTCAAGCAATTGGAAACACCACCAAAACGTCCTCGCAAACAACCTTGTGATAAGAATCTCAAATTTGCTCAAACACAAATGACCAACGTTCAGCACAACCCACTTTATAGTTTTGAAAATCCATTTGGTACACCCTTTGAGACACCCCAGGATACGAGTGGTATAGTCACTATGGTGCACCCTGATGAAATTAAACATCGCTTAGAAGAACAAGCACTTGAAACCCAAAAGACTTTGGAGGCTATATATGCTAGGGAGAGAGAAAATCAACAAGTTGAAATTGATAATCAGGCACACTATGAAGGATATAAAGGAACTTTTCCTCGAAATCCTTTTGAGAACAATGATGGTAATCACACGCCTCCAAGGACTCCTAGAGCTACTGCTGGCGCATGTCCTTCACCTAAACCATCTCATCATGATAGTGATGAAGAAGTAACTAGCGAAGACGTGATCAAATTTCAACAAGATGGCTTCGCCCAAAAACTAATGCTCAGAGCTTTAGAGGAAAATGGAGATCAATACTTCTGATACATGGCAGCTAGGGGATGGAAACTCCCTCAAGGTTTTAATGTTGAACATATTATTCCAAGATGAGAGCCCACCAAGGCTGAAATCTTAAGAGAAGAAATACATGAACTAAGGAAACAATTTGCACAGCTGAAAACTTCAAAAGAGCCACCTAAGACATCATTTGTTGAATCAATTTGTGCTCTTCCATTTGATAGGAGTCTGTACATGTTGCCATTTCCTAAGGATATAGAGGTTCCTAAGTATGAAAAATACGATGGAAATGGTGACCCTCATGACCATGTGAGACATTTCTATGCTATTAGCATGGACTTTATGCACGAAGACACCTTTCTTATGCGTTTGTTTCCTAGAAGTCTAAGAGGACAAGCTATGGAATGGTTCACAAAATTAAGTCCTCCTCTTAAAACATTTGACGAACTTGCACAACGCTTCATCCAGCAATATTCATACAACATTCAACATCCTGTGACTATGCTAGACTTATGCAACATCAAACAAAAACTAGGAGAATCTTTTGCAATATACCTTCAATGATGGCGATCTTTATACTCTCGGTATCCTCGGCAAGTGCCTGAGGCTGAAAAAATTGACATTTTTGTCAATACGCTTGTACCCGAATTATACTTTGATCTAAGAAAATATTTATTCACATCCTTCAACACCATGGTAGAAAGTGCATATCGCATTGAGGATGTTGCTATCAAAAGAGGTGACATTGCCATAAACAAGGATAGAGTTAACAATGGAAACGATAAAGACAAAAGAAAATGTTGGAACAAAAACAAGTATGTTGTCAATGATAGAGTATTGGACACTCCTAAGACTAAGGAACCTATGTTTAACCTTTCCAATGCCATCTATGCAGCAAAGCAACAAGAAGGTTCAAAACCACAATCCTTTGACAAAGGCTCTAAATTTGCAAAAAAGCGACATGTTTACACACCTATGGTCAAACCTTATGAAGTGGTTTTAAAAACCTTAATTGCAAACAAATTGGTTACCTTGCCAGACAACTCACGTCCTTACAATCCACCCATTAGAACTCCATGGTGGAGAGAAGATCATACTTGCAGCTATCACCAAAGTAAAGGACATAACATAGAGAATTGCTTCAAACTCAAAGATGTAATTCAAGACCTCATCGAAGTTGGCAAAGTTGTTACAGATGGCCTTGTTAAGAATACTGATCATAAGGCTTTCCAAAAACCATTTCTTGAATAAGAAAAGGGTGAGACCTCAAGGGTAGCTGCCAAAAAGAATCATGATGCTAAAATCAGTTATGCTTACGCTAACACTGATAATGTTATAAGCATGCTTGAGCCCGTTGAATACATATGTATGGCAAGCTCCAACAATGACAACTAGGAAAATTATGATGCTGAAGATGAACGACCAAGAGTGGTCTTAAGGACACAATCCACTCCTCAAGATCATACTGATACTAGACCCAAGGTGGTACTCCGAGTGGCTGAGTCTTCATCTTCTCAGGGTAAACCACTTAACGTTGTCACTAGGGGGCAATCTAAGGTTGTCCTAAAAGTTGGTAATAACCAATTACTTCCAAGATCTCCAACTATGATCTTGTTAGCCAACTGCAATGCACACAAGCACAAATCTCCATTTTTGAATTGCTACAATTATCTCTTTTGCACAGGGATATCCTTCAGAAAGCTTTACGTTCCACCAATGTTCCCACCGATATTGATGCAGAACAATTCCAAGCTTTGGTGAACCACATCTCCTCACCTCACTATCTCACCTTTTCTAAAGAAGATGACCGAGCTCTCAGTCATCCCCATAACCTTGCTCTTCATGTTGAAGTTCAAATCTTTTGTACCTGCGTCCGTCAAGTCCTGATAGGCAATGGTGCAGGGTTAAATATCATTTCATTCAATGTAATCCAACAATTGGGCATGTCTGAATTTGCCATCGATCCTAAGCGCAAAATCACTATAAAGGCCTATGATGAGGTTGAAAGGCCTTCTAAAGGTCTAATTTTACTTCCAACTAGAGTTGGTCCAGTTGAGAAGAATGTCATTTTCCAAGTCTTAGACATACCACTTGCATACAACTTGTTGTTGGGACAACCATGGATTCACGATATGCAAGCAGTACCCTCTACATACCGTTAGTGCATTAAGTTCCCTTTTAATGGTACTGAAGTAGTTTTCCTTGGCAACAACTCCATGTCTATCAACACATTATCTGCTCTTGAAACGCTAGTCCTGCATAATCGCTCTTCTCATGAGCTAACACCATCTTTCATAGAATGTGAACAAAAACTGAAAATGATGAGCCTTGGTATGGGCGAGCACACTTTGGACTCTATTTCTGCCTTACCAATTTCCCCTTGGTCCTATGGGAAACCAACTATTGCAAAAAAGTCTTCTACTTCTGCTATGACACTTTTTGGCGCTTTTGTGCAATCTTCTATACCACTAGAAGCAGAGAAGGAAGAACAAGCCATTAAGGACTGGATCTATAGAGAAGAGGAAGACGAGGAGGTTACAATGACTACCCCTATTTCTCCCAAAAAATATGGAAAAGGCTACAAATTTTTGACAAAAATGGGCTACCAAGGCCACGGGTCCTTAACTGGTTGTAAGAATGCTCTAGTTGAACCTTTAAGTCACATTCAAGGTCATGATGCTCGAGACACTGCTGGTCTAGGCTTTGGGCTAAACAATAATATACCAACCTGTGATTGAAGATTGCTCATGTCTAGTGAATCGAAGGATGATGACTCTCCCGTAATTGCTACTACTGCACAAGATGAAGACTTTGTTCCTCTCACTTCCCTCCTTTGGGGAGAAGAAATAGTGACTACTAATAATGAAGAAAATTCTACCTCCCAACAACAGGAACAAGAAGGGTCTACTTTTGAGGACATAAATAGAGGATGAATTAGGCAGAATATTACTCATCTCATAGCTAGGGGTCAAAGTACAGATTCTCATGAGTATGAGTGGGAAAGCCTCTCTGATGCATCTTGCGAGCTAGGGGTGGATGTCATTCATGCCTATGCAACCCAACCCAATGTAGTCAAATGGTCTAGTACGGGGTCAGATGAGTTTGACTCACAACATGTCTCAATGGATTACGCTAGTTCCTCTAGGACTATTCCTTAGCTGGACTCCTTTGCGCCATTTTCTATAGGCTCAACTTCATAGGTCACCAGAGATGACTCCTTCCATATCAATCACATTGAAACTTCTCCCTCACTCTCGCTAATTCACCCAGATCTCATAGATTGATCTATCAAAAATCAAAGACTTGAAATACAATCTTTCCAAAATGACTATGAGATTGCTTGTTATTTGAACACAATTGAACCTATCAGTTCTTCCACCAATGAACCCGCAGTTAACATGAAAAAATTAGATATCAAGTACCCCAGTCAAAAAATTAAAAGGAAAAATAAGTGATCAGATGGCGAAAACCACATTGTGACGGTGTCTGATCCTCAAAAAAGTAAAAATAAAGGCGTATCTAATGGTGAAAACCTTTCTGAGGCACCTGTAGATGATGTACTTGGTAGTCTGCCAAGCTATTTCTAGGATAGATCTTTGGTTCTCGTTGAACCTACATAGCCTATCAACTTGGGAATAGAAGAATGTCCTCAGATTATCCATGTAGCTCAATCTTTGTCAGATGAAGAAAAGACACGGTTTGCTCAATTCTTTCAAGACAAGAAGGTCAATTTTGCATGGACATACTCTGACATGCCAGGGCTTGATACAGATCTCATCATGCATCACTTATCAATCTCACTAGATGTCAAGCCTGTCAAACAAAAGTTGAGAAAAATGCATCCACATGTGGCCCTACTGGTCAAGAAAGAGTTAGAAAAACTATTGAATGCAAACTTCAATAGGGCCATTGATTATGCCGAGTGGATTTCCAACATTGTACCTATCTCCAAGCATGAAAAATCCATATGAGTTTGTACTGATTTTAGAGGTCTCAATAAAGCGTGCCCCAAGGATGATTTTCCACTACCAAACATTGATATGATAGTGGACATGACTGCGGGATATGAGATGTACTCGCTCATGGATAGATTTTCTAGGTACAACCAAATAAAGATAGCTCCAGTAGACCAAGAAAAGACAGCTTTTACATGCGCATGGGGTACCTTTTGCTGGAATGTCATGCCTTTTTGGCTCATAAATGCTGCGCTACATATCAAAGAGCAATGACAACCATCTTTCATGATATGATGCATAAAAACATGGAAGACTATGTTGACGACACATTGGCAAAATCAAAGAAACAAGACACACATCTCAAAGACCTTAGTTTGATATTGGACCGTCTGGAACAATTCCAACTTAGGTTGAATCCAAAAAAATGTGCCTTTGGTGTCACTTTTGGAAAATTACTAGGTTATATCATTCCAGCAAAAGGCATTGAGGTTGACCCTAAAAAAGTCCAAGCTATCATGGATATGCCTCCACCAAAGACTATCAGTCAGCTTAGAGGTCTGCAAGGATGACTACAATCCATAAGAAGATTTATCTCTCAATTAGCTGATAAGCCTCAACCTTTCAATAAAAATCTGCATAAAGGATCTACCCATATTTGGAATAGTGACTGTCAACAAAGTTTAGATCAAATCAAAGGCTACTTGGCAAAACCTCTAGTTTTGATGCCACCTGTTCTAGGAAAACCTTTGATCTTGTACATTTCAGCTACGAATTCTTCTTTGGGAGCACTCTTAGCCCAAAGTGATGAGATGGGTAAAGAAAGAGCCATATACTATATCAGTCGGACTTTGGTGGCTTATGAACTAAACTATACAAGTATAGAGAAGGCATGCCTTGCTATAGTTTTTGCCTCCCAAAAACTTCAGCATTATATGTTGACCCATTTAGTTAACTTGATTGCCAAGATAGACCCTTTGAAATATTTATTAAGCAAAGCTGCACTTACTGGTTGCCTTGCTAAATGGATGATGATTCTTTCCAAATTTGACATTCAGTATGTTGAACGTAAGGCAATCAAAGGATAGGCCATAGCTGACCAGTTGGCTGACTTCCCACTTGAAGATGTAGCACCTATGCAAATTGAGTTTCCAGATACCTCGATCATGTACATTACTGACAGAACATGGAAGATGTTTTTTGATGGATCCCACACACAGAATGGAGCTGGAGCAGGGATTTTGTTTGTTTCCACTCATGGTTATACAATTCCAAAGTCTTACAAACTATTGTTCCCATGTACAAACAATATTGTATAGTATGAAGCATTAACAAATGGGATCAAAATGGCCCTTGAATGGTGAATAACTGAGTTACACATCTATGGAGATTCTCAACTGGTTGTAAACCAAGTGAATAATAATATCAAACAAAGGATGACAAGTTGATCCCTTATAAAAAGTTGATAGATGCTCTAAGGAATTATTTTACCTTTGTAACATTCCAACAGATTCCTAGAGCAGAAAACAAGGCTATTGATGCTATGGCCACCTTAGCATCTATCCTCCAATTACAAGAACATGAATCGCGATTTGAGTTCCTGGTGGAAGAATTGCATCATCCAGCCTATGATTCCTCAGATAACCAAGTGATCTACACTGTTGTGTGTATGATTCCTTCTGCTATGTGGCTGTTTTCTCCTACCTACGTGATCAGGTTATTCTTGAAACCCTCACGCGCAACCAAAAACACCAACTCCTTCATAATGCCTCACACTACACTTTGGTCTCTGGTGACTTGTATAGGAAAGGTCTAGACGAAACGTTTCTTAGGTGTTTAGAGCTAGAAGATTTCGAGAAGGCACTTGCCAAAGTCCACGATGGCATTTGTGGGGCATATTCTAATGGCCTTGCACTTGCCTGAAAATTGCTTAGGACGGGTTATTACTGGCCCACCATGCAAGCTGATGCTGTGCGCTATGCAAAACCCTGTCAGAAATGTCAGCTCCATGGCAACTTGATACATGCTCTCGGGTGAGAGTTAATCCCTTTTGTGACATATTGGCCATTTCAACAATGGGCCATTTCCCCCCTCTCCCTCTCCCTCCACCTCCTCCTCCGCCGCCACCTCCACCTCCCACTCCTACAGGTGCTGCATCTAGATGTG
This sequence comes from Cupressus sempervirens, assembly GCA_028749045.1. Lineage (NCBI taxonomy): Eukaryota > Viridiplantae > Streptophyta > Pinopsida > Cupressales > Cupressaceae > Cupressus > Cupressus sempervirens. Next base: position 423,813,632 of record CM053792.1, read on the forward strand.
TAAATTGGAGGAACGGGTGTCTCTGCATCTCATAAAGATACCCCAGATCAGCCCTTGCATCTACCACATCTGGGCGATAATCTCAGGGAGTCGCCACTAGTGCTGCGGTATCTCGAACTGCTGTCTGATAGTATAGCATCAGCAGCCATCCCAATCCCTCATCTATGCGCATCCGGGCATAGGTAGTGGTCTCCACTGACACCACCTGTCGCTCTGCAAACTGCCGCCATACATGACTGATCACAAATTACTCCACAATGTCTGTGCTCTGACCCACCAACGGTCTGCTATACCGCATGTAGTCTAACTCCCATGAATCTGACCACCGCTGACACTCCCAGTATGGTCGCCATGTTAATGCTCTCAGCTCATCAAATAGGTGTTGGTAATAGGTCACATCTCAACTATGCCTCTATGGGATGAAACCTCTCTAGCAAAAAATATACGGCTGGCTGCGCTCTCGTGGCTGCACCTGTGGTCAGATCACAGTGATGTGCTCCCAAGACCAGATCTATGCTAACACTACTCTGCATGCCCATGACCCATCCTCATGGTATACTATCTCATGAAGCTCGTGGTACATCTTTGCCAGCATCACAGGCCCCCATGCCATCCTACGTGGTCGGGAGATCAGATCATATACTAGTCGACCCCATCCTAGTGGAAAGCCCTTCTGGCCTCGGTCTATCACCAGGGCCTGGGCTACCAAAGAGCATAACAAGCTGGGCAAAGGATAATCATATCCATACTCAGTCATCAATCTGTCCCAACTTAGGTGAAAATCCAGAATGGTCACATCCTGGAAAAGCTCCTGCACTCACACTCGCCCCTCTGTCAGGGTCGTATCATAGTACACCTGTGCCATCACCAAAACTTAACATCAGTACACCTGGCATCCAACATTGAAATGGCTAAATCAACAAACTACTAACCAAGTAACTTACTGGCTTGTTGTAGCATGGCACTCATAGAATGCGACATACGTCCTCCAAAGTAATCAATGCCTCGCTGGTCGTTAAGTGAAAGGTGTTATGCTCGCTATGCCACCTCTTTGCCAACATAGACAACAAACTGTGGTTTGCCCAAATATGGGGCATCCGTTCAACCGAACACAAGCCCATAGCCACTAGCGCAGTCTGCTCCTCATCACTCAAATGCTGCACAATGCGCAAACCAACCACCCTGGGAGCTCTAATTTGTAATGTCAGGAATACCTCCTATCTAGGTAAAACAAGAAATCATCAGTAATAGTCACATAATGAAAAAAAGCATTCAGAAAAACAACAAAACTAGCTGTACGACACTTTTTACAAAGAGAGTGCGACACATTTTTTTGAAACAGTTTTGCGTGAAACTTTTTTAAAAAGGAGTGCGACATTTTTATGTCATGCGACATTTTTCATCGTGTCATGCGACATTTGGGTGTGGCCCGCGCGACACATTTTCTTGAACGGTGCGACACTTTTTTCGAAAAAAAGTGTCGCCCGATAATATTTTTGAGGCCGTGCGATACTTTAAAAGTATCATGCGAATTTTTTTCAAAAAACTTTAAAACGTGCGAAAAAATCACAAAAAGCTCAAAAAAGCAACAAAAAGGTAGTCACTTACCGACGCCCCATATCGCTCTGGCCAGTTGTGCAACTGGCTGCACTCGAAATGGTGTCAATGAAGAGGAATGTTTGCCTAAGCCATGATGCTATGTGGACCACACAAAATCTCTCAAATCACAAAAAGACAAATGAATAGTGAAAATGACACTTGGACCCCTTTTATAGCCTCCAACCTCATTTTGACCTAATTTTTAAAACTCCTTGAAATTGTGCAAAAATTGTACCCCTCGCTAATTTTGACGTCCTGGATCCATTTTTGAGATCAAAATCAAAATTTGAGTTCATCTTAATGGTCAAAATCACATTTAAAAATTTTACCTTCTTTTGAGCAGTTAGCTGACCATTTGAGGTCTAATCTTTGAATCATCGCTGGGGCATCTTGATTTCTTCATGTCTTCATCATTTCTATCCTTCATATCTCCTTCTATTCACCTTTTCAAATCTAAATCATCTCTCTACTAGATTTGACCTAATTTTTATGCTATATCCTTCAAAGTCAACTCTAGTCAAACTAGGGCATTTTATCAATTTCTTATAGTCATTCTTGGGTTCTAATCATCTATCTGTCATCTTGGACATTACTCTATTCTAATTTTCTCATGTCTAGCCAGTTTCTGCATCCCCTTACCTCATTTCAATTTCAATCCCGAGGGGGCAAAAATACTCTATTGCTGATTGTTATAGCTATTTATTTCTTAGGAACATTTGTTTGACCTTATCACTTGCTCTCGGTCTATTCACTTTGCTAGGTGTTAAAAATTCTTTTTGGATCCTAACATCATCTTCCTAATGTTCAGTACTACCGCTATTAGGCTGTGCATTTAGGACTTGCTATCTATTTCTGCATTTCATTCTTTGGAATCAGACGCCTATATCTATCACTGCCTACTTGGCTTTCTATTTTCTTTGACATAATGTGTTCCCAGATCAATCACGCATTAGTCAAAGAGGGGAAAATGTAATCACCTAAAAATGGTCCCCCTTTTCAACATTTTGGTTAAATTAATTTAATCATTTACCTAGACCAAATTGCTAATAATCAATTTATTTGATTATAACCTATACTTTGACTATGCTATCCTAAGTTCATTATTTGATTAAAAGAACATGTCCCCTTTAATTAAATAAAAGACCCCATTCTCCTAACCCACTTAAAGTGCACACATAAAGTCCTTTTTCTATTTTACAATTAAAAGAAAAGGCTTGTGAGACTTTTGTCTTATGTGACAAGTCAACTTATATTCTATTGGTTGACTTGTGTGTGCACATGGATCACTCCTATTTTCGAATTCCACCATTGATCATCCACCATCTTCATCTTGATCTCTACCGTTCATACATCTTTAAAAGGGAGAGAGCTTTCCCCCTCAAAGGATCCATCCTCATTTGAATATTGTCATGTTGCAGGTTTTCTAACAAGTTTCTTGGGAGCTTTGTGGAGAACTTCTCATTTCTTGTCTCATCCTCTCATTCCATCATATTAGCATAAGATATGGCATTCTTAGCATAGTTGCATGTTATTTTAGCTTTCATTCTTGCAAATAATCTCACATAGCTTAATATTTGGTTTTGTAATACTCTCATACATGCTTAGCATAGCTGCATTTTGCATTATCATCTTAGCTTAGTTTCCATACTTGCATTGCATTCTTGAGGGATTCCTTGAAGATATTTGCACTCTTGCTCTTGTCTCAAAGAACCTCCCATTGCATGGTTTACTAGCAAGAAGCACATTTCTAAGGCTTGGTTGAGAGCCTTCATGCTTGAATACTAGCTTCTTGCACTTCATGGATAGGGAGCTCTAAGTTGGCATCTAAGCATTCCAACTCATGGAATTGTTTGGATAAAATGGTTTAGAGCATGACACAAATCAAGTGTACAGTGCTAACATGGATGAAGATGACACATGTCACATGGTTGCTATGTTGTGATGACATGGAATGATGTTGACTAGGATAGTCACATAGTGACCGATGATGTGGAAGTGATGTGGCATGGTGACATGGCAAGATAGGTGACCAATCAAGTGATGACATGTGGCACCCAGGTGGAGGGTGTCAAATGACAAAGCAATAGTTAGCCAATTAGGACATGACACATGGTATGGCAAGTCAAACAAGTTTGACTTGGAATGAAAAATAAAAAGGAAAATTCAACAGGCATAAAATAATAATTTTTATTTCTTTCCCTTTTTGAACATATTACAAGAATTTTAAATAAATTTTGGTTTAATCCAAAAGTTTTGACTTTGGGACATTTTAAATTTCTACATTTAAAATTTAAAATGAGGTGCAGACCAAAGAACCTTGACTAGAGCCTGATTTTCAAAGTAAGATTTTGGGCATTTTTGGTAAGCTAATATAGGAGTAATATAGATCATCGAAATTAGGATAAAATGAACTTTCCATTTCTGGAGTCTTTTCACCTTGAAGGTCGCTAGTTCTAGTTATGTGAGGATTTGTCTCAGGTGCCCAACTTTTAGTTTCATTTAGTTTGGGTAGTTCAGATCTAATTTTCAGTAAAATGGTGAACTGAGTGAATATAAAAGCCAGTAAAAATTAGTTATGTGCAAGTTTTGTCACCTCTAAGTCAGATAAATCAAGGTTTTATCAACTTTTCATGATGCATTTTAGATATTTTAGTAGTAGAGTGGTTTTCATTATTGAACAAGAAATATTTTGAGTTTGTTATAAAATAATGATGAAAACCAAATAATATCTCATGTGTAGAAAGATGAGAGAGGTTTTAAAACATCAAGGAATGGAGATTCAAGTAGACACATGTCATTTCTAGATAAAATATGAGATTCCATAATTCTTCTATATATTTCTCTTTCTCATCCATTGTAAGGGTTTTAGTTTTGGAAAAATTTATCACTACTGTGATACTAAGGTTATTGTTGGTTTTACTTCCTATCTATTGAGTAGAGGTCTAGCTATGAAGGCTACACATCCATTCTTGTCTAGGTTTCTAGTATTATTTCATGTATTATTTCTTTGAGATAATGAAAATTGATGACAAATCAAGTAATATATCCCGAGTTTCATTTAGTGTTACCAATTAATGTATTCAGTCTTTACAAGGTTAAATACAAAAGGGGATTTACAATGAATTATTTGTATTCTCTTTTGAATGAATAAGGTTCATTTAATTTAAAGTAGCTTGGATGAGTTGTGTGTCATATTTGTTTTTTCTTTTAATTCAAGGAGCTGAGTAAATGCTTCGATGATTAGATAGGGTTTCTAGGTGTATGGAGGGGATGCTAGTAAGAATGGAGTTTGGGAATTTTAGTTGCTAAACTTAATTGTAAGGCAATAAAGTTAGGTGATCCTACTGGTAGTGACTCTATGTTGCAATGGATAAGGCACTGATCATTAAATTAGATGCAAGCTGAAATGAAGGTCATTTGCACAAATAATTTTAGTTAAATCAGTTTAGTTCTTTACGTTTTCTAGTGGGCTGAAAGGAATTAACTCTCACTTAGCTTATGGTTTCATAGGTTAATTATTTGTAGCTATTTCATTCCTATGATTATTGCATAAGTATAAGAAGATGTATGGGTTTCATCTATTTTTAAGAGGTTTGAGTTTTATGTTTATTTGCACTGGTACCATTTATTAGAACCTCAAGGTTAATCTGCCTAGGTTTTGCAAAGCATGAAGTGAAGAAGGAGTTATGCCTTATAGTTGGCCCATGAATAGTAGTCAAGTACATCCATCATAGGAATTTTCTAGCCTTAAATGTATTGGTCTAGTTTCTTGGTTATTTTAAAAATCTATTAAATCAAGAGCCAAAAAGATGGTGACTCACTGGGGAAGTATTGAATCTAAAAGAGAAATTCAATTTGATTGAAAGAAAGACATGTGTAAATTTTTCTATAGAAGCAAGGTCATGAATTTTTTTCCATCTCTTTGCTGAATATCCATGTCTCCTAGTGAAGTGTTATCCATTTGCAGTAGTATCTTTGAGGTTGAGTATCAACTTTGTTGTTAAGAGTGTTCATCTTCAATCAGTTCAGCTAGATTTTGTTTTCAAATTTTTTTTTTGTAAAATAAAAGTTATGAATTGGTTTATGAAGTGTATTCTCTTTTCAAGATGTTGATGATCTATAAGTTTTTCATTTTGAAAGTTTGGTTTATAATTTACAAGTGGTAAATTGTTTCAAATCATGTCTCACAAAGTGTGAGTAGCAACTCTAGTCTAAATATTTGTACTAGTGCATGGTTTATTTTAATATCAAAGGCTTTTAGTATTTATGGGTAGATCTAGATTGTTGGGAAAAAGGAAGTATAAGTTTCTTGATTGATAGTTTATGTGCTTGTTTGTATCTACTAAAGAAATTGATTTCAAAAGGTGAATCACTGTTGTGATTCCATTTTCCTCTTTGAGGAGGTGGTGTTTCTATAAAATTTTTATCTATAGTGTGAAGGATTTCATGTTTACATAGTTCCAATTAGTATATTAGAGGTTTCATGCAACAACACATAAAGGTATTTTTAAATTTCATGTATTTTTCTTTCATGAAAATTGAAGGATAGAAATGGTTGCCTCCATCTAGTGGTTTCAACACTAAGAAAAAAAAGGTAGAAGTTTAAAAATTTTAAAAGATAGATTCGAGATCTAGGCTTTGAAAGTGACATGCCAACTCCTAAAAGAGTTCATGCAAATATTGTTAGGCTAAAAAGAGAGATTCATAATAGGATCATCATTTGCATAAGAAATGCAATTGGTAATATTCAAGGTTTAAATGTTGAACAAGTTTATGTAAAGTTTAAATTAGTAATCAGTATGATGCCTTTGTGTTCTAGATTAGAGGAATCTTCCTTACCTAGTGTTTTCCTTGATAACCTAATTTAGTTAATTGGACAACACCTATGAGGTTATAGGTGCTTTTACAAGTTGAAAGATTCATTGAGGATATGGAAAGTGATAATTATAGAGTTCATGTTATATCTTCTAATGATAATAATGAGTGCATTGAAAGTCAAGATAGTAATGAATGTGATGAATCCATAGAGAAAGATAATTTTTCTTTTGAATGTGAAGAGAAGAATTCAAATGCAAATGAATCAAGTAATTACAATCATCATGAGGAAGATGTATATGAAATTGAAAATAAACTTTTTTACAGTGAATATTAAGTTAAGGAATTATATAATAGTAGCAAACATACCTGTTGCCATGATGTGAATGAATGTTGTAATAATTTTGATATTCCATATTGTCATACTAATGATTTTGTTGTTGTAAATTCTTCATGTCATCTAGATATTAATCATAGCTAAGAGAAGATTTGTGAGGCAGTCTTCATGAGCCTTGATGAAATTTTAGTTTTGTTGGCTTATGATTTTGAAAAGCATGCAAGTGTTTCTAAGAATTCTCATATTTTCCCTCATAATGTTTCTTCATTTAGTCAAGTTACTTCCCCAAAGTTTGATGTGGAAAGAGGTATAGAATTCGAGCAATCTTTGTCATATTTTGGAGGTGTATATGACAGTACCTCAAATGTCTTTGCACATGATGACTTGTTGGATGTGAAGGATGTTAGTGAAGGGAAGTTTGATGTTGTTTCAAATTCTTCTCATGTTAGTAATTTTGCAATATGTTTTGATGTTTCATGTGATGAAGAGGAAAATAGTGAATTTTGTCAATCTAAATATGGATTTTCTTTATGTGCTGATAAATCTTGTAAAAATAAGTTCAAGGTTCAACACTTTTAGGATAAGTTTTCATACTTGGTGACTGATCGGTTGTTTTATTATGAAGAAGTTTTAATGGAAAATAAATCTAATTTAATGAATAACATGATTGCAAGTAGGCAATGATCAGATTTCACATACTCTTCACATCTAGTTGCACAAGGTGAGTTACAAATTAATTTATGTAACTCATTGAATGAAGTAGAATACCAAAATTTTGTGTCTCTAGTTGAAGGTGTCCATGAGTCAGTTAGTGATGATCAATTTCAGTTTGATATTAGTAGTTATGATCACACTAATTCATTTTTTCATATTGAGCATGATGTAGAAGTTAATGCTGATTTTTATATGCACTATGAAAGTGATGATGATAGTTTTGTTTTTCCTAACAAAGTGATTGAAAGTGTTGATGTGTTGGGTGAAACAAAAGAGAATGAGAGTTTCAGCTTACCCCAAGAATATTTCAATGAGAATCAAGTATTTGATAGAGATAAGGAGCTTTGAAAACTTTTCAGTGGCCCAGGGCCATTATTTGTACATAGTAGGAGTAGATTTCTTGCTTTCAATAAGTTGCTCGAGAGAAGTTATTATTGTTAGGTGTATGGTTTACTTCTCCTAGAGATCTGAATCTATGCCATTCCTACAAGGGACATGCATCCCAAGATAGAGCCACTATTGGGATTCAAAATTGAATCCCTAATTTTGAGTACCATTGTTGAAATCAATCCCTATAAGTACTTTTTGATGCATGTAGACCCAACTATTCTATCAAGGCCTAAGAGGTGTTTAATGTTTCTAACACCTTTCTTTCAGTATATCCACTCATCTCATGAAGATAAATTTCCATTTTGAGTCATTTCATGAAGTTCCATTTTGAGCAAATGTCCAAATCTGCATTTTTGTGTTAGTGTCAAATAGTGACAAGAGGCCTTGTTTTCAATTGAATATCTCACACCCAGTAATGTTTCATGACTTTCCACTTTGGAGGTGTTTATTATCCATACCACAAAACCTATATCTTAGATTTTGAGTCATTTTGATATGTTTTGATTAGGTTTTGAATCCCTCAAAGTGGGTCATTTATTGTTGTCATGCTGATGCAAATTGTTCAGAATTCTAAGAGGCCTTGTTTGACTTGTTATAACTTTGACCTAGTTAACCAAAATGAGAAAATTCCTTCTATGTTTCATTCTAGAGTTAGATATTTTCCATGGTTCAATTTTGAGCTTATGAGGAATCCATTTGATCAATTTTTGAATGCAATTCCAAAAGCAATTTGTAAAGTTTTACCGGTGTCATAAAATGCAAATTGGTCAATACCCCAATTTGTGATGTCATATCTTTGAATTTGTGATAGGTGAGATTGAATGGATTGCACCATTGTATTCTACTCTAAAAATTCTTTAAATATGCCAGTTCAGAAGTTTTGACAAATCTGTTTGCACATTTTTTGAGGTCTATTCCTTTTGCAAAAACCACTTTTCTACCAACATTTCTAGTCTACAAATTCTGAGTAGCCCACTTTGACCACTTGCCAAATTTCCTAGTTATATGTCATGAGCACAAATCCTAGATTAACACTCTCCTCATGACACTGAACCAATACCCTAGTTTTTGTGCCCCCAAGTATCAGTTTGGCCTATTTGCAAAGCCAAATACAAATGCATTTTATGGTTTATTGACACATTTTCTTGTAGGGAGTTCTGAGAGGGAAACTTTGATAGTCAATATCTTTTGACTAAGAATTTTTCATGAGATGACATTCAACATGGTCCAAGAATGTAGAACAGAGAATCAGTATTGTTGATTCCAGACCCTGTTTAGTTATTTTTATCAAATTTTTGAAGTCGGTCAAAGGACCTCCTAACACAAAGTTGACAATTTGCAGATAGGTGTAAAATGAGTGGAAAATTTGTTTCTAGTGGTTGATTTTGTTTCAAATCAGTGTTAGATGGTGAATGGGCCAGTTTAAAAGTCCAACAGTTTGAGTTTAGAAAAAAAATTAGCCGAACCCATTTTGGGGCCTAACTGACTCCATCAAATCCATATAATACCATGGATATTAAGGTTACCTTAAAGGTCCTAGTGTTCGTGGTTATTAGATATATTAGTATGATTTATCTTAAAATGAGATCATAAAGGCATATGGATTATTAAAATAGTGAATAGTAAAGAAATGAGTCCACATTGGTAATCATTAACAAAGAAAGGGTTATATTGAATAAATACATTTTGACATCTAAGAGGGTTCTTATTACCACATTGCATAGAAGACCAGATTGGTTATGAAAAATGGAAGTTTCACATTATCTAAAGGCCATGTGGAGAGTAAACATCTTCACTCCAAGAGTTCAAGGAAGAGGTGCTTTAACTATCATGCTTTTTATATAACTTAAATAGTGCAAGGGATCATTTACAAATTTCTCTTCTTCAAGTAAAAAAAAAAGCATTGAAAGTGAGGCAGATATTTGAGGCATCTAATGATTGTTTTCAATCCAAATGGGGGGATGTTTCTAAAGTGTCTCCCTAGCATTTGGAGTGGTGGATGATGATAAGATTGGCATAAAAGAAACACCATTCTAAAAAGTTTATATGTTTTGTAACCTATGGTGTATGCTATCAATGTTTGTAGTACAAGAGATAGAATCCATATGACCATTAATTGAAAGAATTAGATATTGCAAGAATGACATGTCACAAAGAGGAATGTTTGAAGAGAAGGTAGGCATGATTCAAGGAGGATCACCAGTGTTTGATCCTTCTTGTTTAGTTCTAGCAGACATCAATGGGAAGTGAAAATGCATAGAAATAATGGAATTGATATCTATTTTAGATATCATTTCTCATTTTACCATAAATGACATTTAAAAAAGGATTTCTTTAGTCTAAAGAAGTGGGTGGCCAAAGCTTTGAGAGTGAGATCTGATGCAGTTGGAAAGTGAAGGAAGGCACTACCGAGAGCCCTGACTACTACATCCTCCACCAGCCTTTGACTTCCTCCTAGAAATTACACAACTAAAATATTTGTTCCGTGCTAGACCTTATCTAGACCTACACTAAAATTTCTCCTATAAAAAAAGGAATGATTAATAATTCACATATATACTCAGAGTTGAAAAAATATTTACCTAATTAACGTTATTAAATGTGAAGTTCAACCAATAACTCTTACATGGGTATGCTTCTCAAGGTCAAAAAATTCCTAAAACATACAGGTTATATATATATATATATATATATATATATATATATATATATATATATATATATATATATATATATATATATATATATATATAACATTATAAATTGGTATAATATACTTATAGTCTCTCATAATAATAATACCATAAGGTACTTCCAAATTTTCCATATACTCACTTGTTATGTTGTATGAGACTCCCTAAAATAGGGTTTCCTTAAAATATAACTTGGATATTTATTAAAGGTTAATCACTTTTATTTTAGAGTTTCTAGTACATATTGCTTTCTTGATAGGACACTAAATAAGTCCATTTCTACACATGTACCTTTTTCATCTAAAAGTCCATTATGTTAACTCATAATCTTAACTAGTTTATATTGGGGTGTAAGCCATTACTCATAATAGTCAATGATATTTATTAGTCCTACCATAGTAGTTTTGGGAGAGAGTGGAGAATGAATACCTTCACTAAGAACCCCATACCCTAATGTTATACCTCCACTTTATTGTTAGGAATCCTTTTGGTAGGCTTATCATATGTCACTTTGCCAAAAAAATTCACAAGAAGGTGCCTCAAAATTTAAATTCAAAAATCAAAGATGAAATATTAAAAACAAAAGTATGAAACAAAAGAAATTAAGATTGGCCACAATAGTAAAACTTTTAATCTAGATATAAAGGCATGTCCTAGAGGAAAAATTAAATCATGAATAATAGATTTGGCTAGGAAGCCCTACATCACACTATTGGCATCTTGAAGAAACTCATATTAAATTACTAAATTTGAAACCAGACAAATAAGGAAATAAATCCAATTTCTTACAAAATTTAGATTACTGACATAATGTGGTCATACTAGGGTCACTAAGGGAAAGGAGGAATCTTAAGTCTCCCAAATACATTGCATAGATCTTGTACTGAAATTAGATGGTGTTCTAATGACCATATTGCTCAAATTGTGGTCAATCCTACATATCAACAATATAGATATCTTTATTGAAATTGCCTTATGGTTAGGTTTTTATTGTACTAAGGGGTGTATCTAGACTAGAAATCCCACTTTGGTGTACAAATGTGAGGATAACCCAAATGAGTTTCCTTCCATCCTCTTGGTGCTACAGGGGTCTACTTTCAAAAAACCTAAATATTTGGGGACATTAGTATCAGTAGAGTTGTAGTCTGAGTTGCAGTAATACTACCAATCTATTATCCTCAATTTACTGAAATTTCATATTAGGGCATCTACCCACAATCTTTCTTAGGTAAAATTAATCACAATACACCCATTGAAGTTATTTTACCAATCTCACCAATTTTGGTATGATCATGTATAAATATGTATATATATACATATGTGTATATGTATACATATGTGTATATATATACATATGTGTATATATGTATATATACATATATACACATATATACACATACATATGTACATACATATATACATTTGTATCCATATATATCTCCTTGTCCTATTTTATTTCATTATTTTCACAAATTCTAATTATCATCAGAGAAAGCACTGAATGGTGTTATGCTTATAAGTGAAACATACTTCACATTTCTCTTGTTTGAAATATAAGATAGGATAGGTTAATGACAGGGAAGGGGTGAATCAAGAACCAATAAAACTTTTTCTTAATTCACCAATTAATCCTTCAAATGTATTATGATCTAATTGCATGTATGAAAATTGAAAGTATTAAAACATTCGTAACACTTTGACACAAGATACTGTGACCTAGAAACCTTCCAAATAGAGAGGAAAACTAGGGTGGGGATACTACCCACAAGCTTTAGCATTGTAATATAAAGTTTGTCAATTAAGGCTTACAATGATCACTTATGATGATCTGCCCTATTAGGAGCAATGAGGACTACTAGGTCCACCTTGTAAAAGGATTCAAAGAACATACAATGAAGTATGCACTTGGTAAAAAGATTTAAAAAATACTTTTAAGTGTACCTTATGAAAGGATTTAACTATTCCACCTATTAGGATGAACTAGTGGTTGATCTTTGATTTGCAACTCTAATTTGTTGGTTGAGATTCCTTTAGAGTATAATGATTAAATTGATGTGATAGATAAATCTTTGTTGCACTTCTTACTTTGCACTTCTACTCTTATTAAATTTTCATCATATTCATATCATTCTTCTTTGGATGTGATACAACACATTACATATATACCAATCCAAATCACAAATGATCAAAGTTGGTTGCAAAACAAGTTTCACCAAATTACACAAAGTTAACCCAACTACTAGTACTCAGGTGTTAAAGAAAAACTCAATGAGGTTCTAATACTTGGCAACCATTATCAACACTCAGAATTGTCATGATCTTAGTAGACATAGAATCTTGGTTCATAGTAATCACTTACAAGTAGTCTAAACTCAATTAGCACTAGTGACTCAGTGAATACTGTAAAACTCAGCATATAAATTGAATCACTTGGTTGACACTCACAGCTTAGTCAATAATATCACTACAAGCTTGGGATAAAATGAATCACTTGGTTGACACATCCTAGCTAGGTCAACACTAAATTCACATCACAAAAGTTACGAACTTGTTAAACACTAGAGAACTCAATTTGCACTGAAAAACTTGGTAAACCCTATGAAGCAAAGTTTACACTAGTAATCATCAACTTGGTAGATATTGCTCAGTGCAAACTGAATAATAATTCTAGAACTCAGTAGAAATAATAAAACTCAATAGAACCTTAATTACTTGTTTAACACTATAAACTACAAGATAAGCTCTATAGCTTCTAACCATTTGATTAAGTGTGTGTCACTAATAAACAAACTTGACTATAATGTCAACAATCTCCCCCTTTTACATTAGTGACAAAAAAACTTATCAATCAAAAACTAAATTCTCAAAATATTAAGTTTAAAACAAGCTTTAGTCTCCATCCTATGTGTTCAACTCAATAACATACTATTTTTTTAGATTTTTCAAACTTTCTTTTGTAAGAGATGTTTTCTTTTTATTTGTACATGTATATGTATAATATTATGATGCTTCCCCATACATATATATACATTTTACTTACTATATATCTCATGTGTTTATACTACATCTTCTCATTTCATATTCTCCCCCTTTATTGCATCTTTTCATTTTCTCTTCTCTTTTCATCTTCTTCCCCTTTATTGCATCTTCTCATTTTCTCCCCCTTTTTGACATTAATTAGAAAGGTGTATGCTACATGGTAATGCCAAAATGTGACAAGAAGTTAGAATGTACCTTCAAAATCAATGACATTGTCTTGTACCAATTTTCTTGTAACATCTTTCTTGCATGTAATGCAATCTGTAATTCTACTGATAACTCCATCATTTGATCAATAATGGAGAAGTTATTGTCATGGATGAGAGTTTTGGCATGTGCAATGTGTTTTTGCAATGCATCCATGTTTAAAATAATCATGCCTTATATGTCTATGAGTGTGGCCCTGATCCTAGCTCCTTCTCTTAATAATTATTCCTGCATATGAGTTAGAAATATGATCCTTGAGTAATGAGAAGAACTATAGCTTGAATCAAGTGACAGCTGATGTGCACTTGTCTTCAAGTATTTATCTATCCTAGAAAAATTATCTTTTATTTCTTGAGTGAAGATAGATGTATCACATAATTTTCTAAATAATGAAGTAACATTATTCGTAGATGTTTCCAATGACCTAATGTTAGTAGACAAGTCTACTTTATATATAGCAATTTTCTATGCAACTAGCTCCGATACTTTATTTTCAAACTTATTCTCTGCTCTTTACAACAAATTTTCTTGCACATTCAAATATTCATTGAATTTTTGAACATTTTTTGCTAACTAAACTAAAATAGGTTGAGTATTATCAACCATGGTACTAAGTGCATCTACAAGTATGTTCTTTGCATCTTCTAGCACTTGGTTTTCTCTATTTTTCTCCTCTCTAAGCCTATGTTACTTAGATTTCTTCTACAATAGTTCACCTACTATGTGCATTTGATAAGGATTCAAAGTAGAGATATCCCAACTCAAGATAGCAATATCCTCATCAAGATCAATTTCTTATTCTTTACCTTTGTCCTAACTTGAAACTTTGATACTTAGTTAAGGCTTTCTCTCAACTATCCTTGTACTGAATATTTGTACACTTGGGATTGTAACAATAATAGAAATAGAAGGACTAGCAAAAAAAGTAGATCTTGCACTGATAGTATAAATACCTAGTTACAATGTAGTCAAATTTGATGAAGGAGGAAGCACTAGTTGCTCAGTAGATGAAGTGTTGATCACTTTAGTCAATTTAGTACTTAGCTAAATACGTACAAAAATTAGTTGGGTGCTTTTAATTGTATTAGTTGCCACAACCAACTCAAAAAAATATTTCTCTCAGCTTGATGGCTTTAAAGATTTTCTCAAAGAGTGAGAAAATGAGGCCATAACCACTACTAAAATCTTCTCTAGGTCAATTTCTTGAATATTTTGAATCTTAGGGAGATTCTCCTTGATAGGTTCCTATTTTTGCTTCTCATCATCTAGATTGACATCATCTATTTCTTCCTCATCAATATTTCCCTTTTCCTCCTAGTCATCTTCATCATCATCTTTATCAGTGACATGAACAAAAAAATGACTCTTTTGATGAAGAATGTATATATTCTTCCACGTAGTGGTAGCCGACTTCAACACATGTTCAACATCATTCACCAATATCATGCAAGTGCGGAATTTCAAAGTAAGTTTTTCTTCAAGGGATCTTTTACTTATTTACCATTATGACTCAGGATGAGCTACCTCAGAGCTTTTTCAAATATATCCTTTTGTAGTCTTCTTAGCAAGTTCCCATTTTGATTTGATTTTTTCCATCAACTCATTGAGAATTTGCTGCAAAAGTTGATCAGGTGAATATTTCCATTTACCTAACTTGGACATAATCATGTCTTCAACTCGCTTCTTCTCATCTACATTTCTGGTCTCATATCTAAGAGGTTTAAAGTTTTCCATGCTATCTCCTACATCAATCTATTTTAGTTTCTTTGAAAATATAGTTGGAGGCCTTTTGAAAATAACATCATCTACTTCTTCTTAACCTAATTTCAACTTCTTTCTTGATCTGGGTGTTCTTCTGGTGAATATTTCAATAGATGACTTAGTACATCTGGTTATGATAACCTTACCTTTCTTTTTGATTGGATTTTCTTCCTCCGATTTAGTTTCTTCTACCTCATCTTTTGCATCATCTTCTTCCACATCATCTCCTTTTTGTTTTTTCAGTAGAAGAGTAGAACTTCTTTGCCTTGGTTTTTCTATCATCTTCTTTCCTTTCCTGACTGCTTGAGGAAGCTTTATTTCTAGTTTTATTCTAGCTTTAGCTTCACCAAAAGTACCAAAATATGTAGCCTTGGGATCCATAGTTTCATTTAATAGTTCCTTAATGATGTCCTTGGTGTCATCAATTTTAACCTTATAGTTTAGAGGCTTAACCTACACCACTCTAGGTTTGACTACTTGAATGTATACCTTATCATAGTCTACCATGAAACATATATACATAATCCTTGTAATCTTCTACGAGTTTCTTACAAAATCTAAATATGCTATTCATCTTTTTCTTGAATGAATCAAAATAATTGTCGATGATACTCACAAAGTTCTCACCCATCTCTGCTATATACTCATTAATCTGATATAATATTGGTACATCTTTTCTCCATATGAATAAACCTTTTGAAGAGAAAAAAAATTTCACAAAGAAGAATAAACAAGTTAAGAGTGAACCAAAATTACATGGGTTATTCTTTGAAGTTTTGATGCTCTTCATGCTTTTATTGAATTGATTTAGCATTAGCTTGACAAGATCAAAGGACATGTTGTTCTTCACCACCTTGAAATCTAGATCAACTGCCTCACATGAGACATTTTTGAGATGAATGGAGTTGTTAGATCTTATGTGCTATCACATGGATTCCAAACTTTAGCTCCATGTTAGTCACACTATTGATCTTCATACCTCTTCCATTCCCATTCGGTAAGAGTTTTTCTTTCCAGTTCTCCCTAACTTAGGGTTTTGGTAGTCTTTACCTTGTTCAATATTGGGAGCCCTATGATTTGATGAATCATTTTCTTCATTATTGGAATAGGCTACCCACTGTGTACATGGATAAGGATAAACCTTTCCCATTTTATCTGGAAGTCTCAAGGCATTATGTGGAATGTGGGTTAAACCCTTGGTCTCTAAGTGTTGATGCTTGATTTTAATGCACCATTCACACGTAACTTTTCTAGAGCCTCACCCATCTCTAGGGTTCTAATATCTTGAATTGAACAAAAAAAATGTAAATGAATATCATTAATTAGTAGTACCTATGGTGGAATCTGTGACTAAGCTTTTGTTGGATTAAGTGTTTCTACAATTATTAGAATTAATTTGAAGTTTGGTACCTTCTAATCAACTCCTTGAGCCAACATCTCAGATCCTTTTTTGTTTTTGCTACTAGAGGATGCATTGCTTGGTAGATTTTATGAAAACATGAAAATCTTTAGTAAAAAATCATGCAAATTGCTTGGAAGCATAGAAATTTCTCTCAACAAATAGCTCTTAAAAAATTCACAGTGATAAATGAATTCAATTTATTTCCTTTTAATAAATTTCACTTGTCAATTGTCATAAATGCATGGTATGATCACTTGCTTAGTGATAGACTATCTTCCACTTGGTTTGGTCTTAGTGCTTAGTAGATTCAACCACAACTCAGTGTCCATGCAATGTTTAGTAACTCCCAACCTTGCTTGATAGGGTCTTACAAACTAACCTAGCTCAGTAAGGTCTAGATTTTCCTTAGACACTTGGTGATGCCTTTCCATCATGAATGTTGATATAGATCTTTCTTTCTAGCTGACTAGAAATAATGTAAGATGACCACTTAAGAGTCTTAGTTCTAGTTGTCCCTATGGGAGATCAAGTATAAATGCTTGAGTCACCCAATTCTTGAGTGACTTTCTTCATGGCTTGAACTGACACAGGAAAAAGGGTGAATAACTAGGGCCAAAGGCTCACCTAGCTATCCAAACCACCCTACAAGAGTCAACACAATGGAAATAGACACAAAGAATAGAAACCAAAGTAGGAAGAAGAGAGACACACTTTATTGATTCATCAAAATATTTTCATACATGCCCAACTGTAAGGCCTTCTGGGTTACAGTCAATTAAAAATACATTCACATTCCAAGAACCAACTATAAATTCACACTTTCAGTTTGGCTCTCTCTAATCCGCTCTCTCAAAACTTCTTCCCTTCTCAACTTACTTAGCTCTAAGCCTAAACTCTCTATTTATACTTGCCAAAATGGCTTACAAAACATTCTAGAACATTACATAAGAAGAAGGCCGACCCAACAAAGGTCTAGACTCATCCCAAGAAAATATCTTAACATAAATATCATGAATGAAATAAATCTTGCAAGTCAGCTCACAAAATCACGTCCAAATACTGACACTCAGCATACACTCAATACATGAAGAATCACTTATCATCCACTAGGTAACTCGACACATGAAGAATTACTCAGCATCCACTTGGTAACTTAGCACATGAAGAATCACTCGGCATCACTGGGTAACTTGGCACATGAAGAATCACTCGGCATCCACTGGGTAACTCGGGACATGAAGGAATGCTACAGTAACTTGGCACATGAAGGAATTTCTAGGCACATGAAGGACTACTAGCCACAAGAAGGAATTGCTAGGCACATGAAAGACTGCTAAGCACATGAAGGATTTGCTAGGCACATGAAGGATTTTCTAGTCACATGAAGGACTGCTAGGCACATGAAGGAACTACTAGGTGAACAAAATGAGTAGGATAAAAAGGCAACCCAGGATGCTCCTATATCAAACAACTGGGGTTGAAAGAAATTATTCTCTTGAATCATTGAGATGTCCCAACCTGAGCTGAATCCAACTCAAAATTGAGAAATCCATGAAGTATCTTCAATAGGTCTGTTCTTCCGCTTCACCAAATATTCATAGTAATCTTTTCCTCTTGTACTCTTGCCAACTCTCTGATCTAATATCTATTCAACTTCCTCAATCTATTTCTTAGGATAATCATATGATGTAAAAACTTCATCCTTTGACTCATGATACTTATACAAATCAGCAATATTAAATATAGGAGATATATCCATGTCATTAGGTAACTCAACTTCATAAGCATTACCACTATCAAACTTCTTCAAGATCTTACAAGGTCCAAATTTCTTCATCTTCAAGTTATTGTATGTTCCAACTGGGAATCTTCCTTTCTTTAGATGAACCATCACCTCATCACCAACTTGAAAATCATGGTGTCTTCTAGACTGATCAGCATTCTCCTTATACTTCTGATTGCTTTGTTCCAACCTCAACTTCACTTCTTTATTCAAGGACTCCATAAAATCAGCAAATTCTTCTCTTGCAACACTTTTCTTTTCTTCACCAACAACATCTCTCAAATCTAATATACCTCTAGGATTCATTTTGGTAACAATCTCGAAAGGTGTCTTCCCTGTATTCCTATTCACAAAATTGTTATATACAAATTCAGCTTGTGCCAATACCATCTCCCAATTACTTGGCTTATTCCCAACTAAACATCTTAGCAAATTTTCCAAGCTTCTATTCACAACCTCTATCTATCCATCTACTTGTGGATGGAATGTAGAACTAAACTTCAATTTAGTACCCATCTTCTTCCACAAAGTCTTCCAAAAATAACCAACAAACTTACTGTCTCTATCCGAAATAATGCTTCTTGGTAATCCATGTAATCTCACAATCTCTTTAAAGAAAAGTTCAATAACATGCTTGACATCTAATGTCTTCTTACATGGTATGAAATGAGCCATCTTAGAAAATTTGTCGACTACAACAAAAATGGAATCATACCCTTTCACTATCTTAGGTAATCCAAGAACAAAATCCATGCTAATGTTAGTCCAAGGTTTCTCATGAACAGTAATAGGTGTATACAAACTAGTATTTTGACTCACTCCTTTTGTAACTTGATAAACTTTATAACTCTTTACAAATTTTTGAACATCCTTATACATTTGTGGCCAATAATACTTCTTGTTCAACAAACTCAATGTCTTATCAATTCCAAAATGTCCAGCTAATCCAACACTATGCTTTTCCTTAATCAGATTCAACCTCATAGGACTTTTAGGAATACACAACTGAATACCTTTGAATAGCATACCTTCTTGAATGAAATACTCATCATACTTATTTATGTGATATGTCAAATTTGGTGCTCTACACTCTCTCCATGCCTCAAAAAAATAAGGATCAGTATCATACAATTCACCAAGAACTTCAACCTTTATTTCAGTCAACAAAGAACATCTTCTACTTAATGCATCAACAACTCTATTAGTAACTCCACTCTTATGCTTGATCACAAATGTAAAACTCTATAAGTACTCAACCCACTTCATATGTCTCTGATTCAATTTATGTTGACTTCCCAATTATTGTAAAGGTTTATGATTAGTATACAACACAAACTATTTAGGAATCAAATAATGTCTCCACTTCTTTAATGCTTGAACAATAGCATAAAATTTTTGATCATACATAGAATATTTCTTTTTAACATCATTCAACTTTTTACTAAAGAAAGCAACAGGTTTTCCTTCTTGACTTAATACAGCTCCTATTGCACTACCACTTGCATCACATTCAACTTGAAATACTTATTGAAATTAGGCAAACCCAATACAGGTAACTCAACAACCTTCTATTTCAAAGTCTCAAAACTGTTATCAGCTCCTTTTGTCCACTTGAATTCATTTTTGTCTCCTCTCATTGTCTCAGTCATAGCATTACAAATAGAACTAAAATTCCTTATAAAATTTTTGTAAAAACTAGACAAACCATGAAATGATCTTACCTCACCCACATTCTCAAGTGTAGGCCATTCCAAAGTTGCTTTTACCTTATCAGGATCCATCTTTAAACCATTAGCTGAAATCACAAATCCCAATTACAAAATCTCCTCTTGTAGAAAAGAACACTTTTTCAGATTAATCATCAACTTTTTCTCTTTTAACCTTTGCAATACTTGTCTAATATGCTCAAGATGTTCTTCCTTAGTCTTACTAAATATCTAAATATCATCCAAATAAACAATCACAAACTTACCCAAGAATCTTTTTAGAACTTCATTCATCAACCTCATGCTAGGTACATTAGTCAAACCAAAAGGCATAACCAACCATTCATTCAAACCATCTTTTGTCTTGAAAGCAGTCTTCCATTCATTACCTTCACAGATTCTGATTTGAAGATAGCCACTCTTCAAGTCCATCTTGGTAAAATACTTTGCTCCACTCAAACAATCCATTATGTCATCCATCCTTGGCATAGGAAACCTATATTTCACTGTTATCTTGTTAATGGCTTTGGAATTAGTACACATTCTCCATTCTCCATTCTTTTTAGGTTCTAATATAGAACGTACAACACATGGACTCAAGCTTTCTCTGATCAAACCTTTTTGCAACAACTCATGCAATTGTCTGTTAAGTTCTTCATTCTCTGCAAGTGTCAATCTATATGGTGCTTTGTTTGAAAAAATAGCTCTAGGGATCAAATCCATACAATGACTTATACTTCTTACTAGAGGTAAACCATCAGGAATATCTTCAGTAATAATGACTTTATACTTGTTCAACAACTCTACAATTTCTCCTGGCACTTGGTCAGTACTACCATCTGTCACTCGATCACCACTAACTAGCACTTGGTTAACATTGTTTTCTGGCACTCAGTCTCCATTGACAAAACTCAATTTTCTTAGAATTATAACAAAACAAACCTAATTCTTCTTCACTTCTTTTTCAAATTGTTTTCCATTCACCATGCAAATTTTTATAGCAGTACAATTAACCTTATCTGGAACTTTAATCAAAGGCAACAATGTTTGTTTATTCCCATTTACCCAAAGAGTATATTGATTCAATATTCCATCATGTACAACATGTCTATCATATTGCCAAGGTCTACCCAACAAAATATGACAACAATCCATGGGCATAATATCACACAGAACTTCATCAACATAATGTCCAATTTTGAATTTCACAAGGCATTGCTCACTTACCAATATCTTATGCTCATCTTTGATCCATGAAACATGATAAGGTTTGGGATGTTTTAAATGCTCCAACTCTAGCTTGGTAATCAACTCCTCTAACGCTAGATTTGTAGAACTTCCACTATCAATGATCACTTTGTAGCATTTTCCAACCATCTTACATCTTGTCTTGAAAAGACTTCTCCTTAAATAGGTTCCTCATCACTTCCCTTATTGCATAAGGTTCTTCTCACCATTAAACTTTCTCCAACCTTAGGTCCACTTGGTGAACTCTCAATGTCTTCTTGAATCATAACATTTCTATTATTTTTCCCACCTTCAGAAGATCTACATTCAAAGGATCTATGGCCTTCTTTGCCACATCTAAAACAATTACCATGAAATCCACCTCTAGAATAAGAATTACCTCTTCCTTGGTAAGAATTAGTGCCTCCTTAGTAAGAATTACCACTTTTCCATTCAATCTTGCCTTTTTCATCATCCTTCCATTCAGATTTGCCTTTATCTTGCATTGAGTTATCAGATCTACCACTTTCTCCATAAGATCTACCTCTGCCTCTCTAGATTCTGCCACCTCTACCTCTTTATCTTTGAAGGCATATTGATATGCTTCTTCTATGCTTTCCAACTTCAGAAAAATTATTTCATCTTGTATTCCAGATCTCAATCCATTAATATACCTTGCAATTTTCTCAACATCATCATCCACATGTCCAGATCTGATGTCTAATCTATAGAACTCCTTGATATATTCTTTTACAATCATGTCCTTTTGTTTCAAATTTTGCATCTTTCTCAACAAGCTAACTTGGTAATTAGTAAGAAGGAATTTGTTCTTTACCTTGTTCACCATCTTTGGCCAAGTTCTGATCTTCTCCTTTCCTCTCCTTTGTCTATTAGTTTGCAAGTGCTCCCACCATAGTGATGCATGACCTTTCAACCTAGTGACTGCAATCTTCACCTTTCTATTATTAGGAGTGTTTTCATACTCAAAAAACTTCTCCGTATTAGAGATCCAATCCAACAGAGCATTGGTCTCCAATTTTCCATCATAAGGAACAACTTCTATAGCAGGCTTTCAATTTGCTCTAGCCAATACTCTCAACAATATTGCTTCATCTTGGTCTTCTTTAGGTTCTGGATTATAGTTTGGTGCTACTGCTTTATCATCACTTACATCATCAAGATGTGCTCCTCTCCTTTGGGCTATCTCCATAGCATCTCATCTGGCTACAATTTGTCTCAACTGATCTAATATAGCATTATCAACATTATTTCCTCTACCACGAACCATCTTCACAAATCAAGTTCCTGCAAGATCGTAACCCTCTGCAAGTTATAGGTCAAATCCGCAAATCTGCCACCCTATAACCAAATCCAAATTAGGTTTCTACATGATCCAATCTCCACAAGGATAAACCTCAACCTCTGATACCAACTAATTTAGGCAAAAGGGTGAATAACTAGGGCCAAAGGCTCACCTAGCTATCCAAACCACCCTACAAGAGTCAACACAACAGAAACAAACACAAAGAACAATAACCAAAGGAGGAAGAAGAGAGAAACACTTTATTGATTCATCAAAATATCTTCATACATGCCCAACTATAAGGCCTTATAGGTTACGGCCAATTAAAAATACATTCACATTCTAAGAACCAACTATAAATTCGCACTTTTAGTTCTCTCTCTTATCTACTCTGTCAAAACTTCTTCCTTTCTCAAATTACTTAGCTCTAAGCCTAAACTCTCTATTTATACTTGCCAAAATGGCTTATAGAAACTTCTAGAACATTACATAAGAGGAAGGCCAACCCAACAACAATCTGGACTCATCCCAAGAGAAGATCTTAACATAAATGTTGCGAATGAAATAAATCCTGCAAGTCATCTCGCAAAATCACATCCAAATACTGACACTCGACATACACTGGGCAACTTGACACATGAAGAATCACTCGACATCCACTAGGTAACTCAGTACATGAAGAATCACTCGACATCCACTAGGTAACTCAGCACATGAAGAATCACTCGACATCCACTAGGTAACTCGGCACATGAAGAATCACTCAGCATCCACTGGGTAACTCGGCACATGAAGGAATGCTACAGTAACTCAGCACATGAAGGAATTGCTAGGCACATGAAGGACTGCTAGGCACATGAAGGAATTGCTAGGCACATGAAGGACTACTAGGCACATGAAGGATCTGCTAGGCACATGAAGGATTTTCTAGGCACATGAAGGACTGCTAGGTACATAAAGGAACTACTAGGTGAAAAAAATGAGTAGGATAACAAGGCAACCCAAGATGCTCCTGCATCATGAACTTACAGTCTCAAAAGTTTTTGGAATCCATTGCTATCTCATTGGCTTTTTGATGTTCATATAATTCTTGGCAATGTGTCCAAGTTCTATATAATTAAAGCATCTTCTAGTGGTGTCTCTTATTCTAATGTGATGTTTCACACAATTTTCTCTATTGTGTCCAAATTCTCCATAGTAGTGGCATCTACACCATGTGTTATAGTCCCAACCATATATAACTTTCAAAATTTGTTCTTGCTAGGTTCAATATCTTATTTTTGCATTTAAAATGTTTTTTCCATTGCTTTTTCCATTTGTGAAAATTTCCTTCAAATTTTGGTTTCTCCTTCCATGCCCTAGCTTTATGACCATGCTTATTGTAATTGTAACATTTTCCATTGAATTTATCTTTACCATTACTCCAAAATTTGTTTGATGTATGACCTAACTTACCATAATGATTGTGAGTAGGCTTTTATTCTTTTGAGATCCTTTCTTGGATGATTCACCTTCTTCTATGTATCTTATTCTTTCATTGTCTGTCTATCTGTATTTACTTTTCTCATTCAATAGATTCATGTTTGCTTGAGATTTCATCATCCTCTCATTATTTTTTTTTTCATTTTTTAGATCATTTTGAAATCTTTCATTCTCTGATCTTAGATTCATGATTTCTTTATTTTCATTAGTAAGTCGATCAATGAAGTCTACCTATTGAAGGGATAGATGCTAAATTTCATTGTTCTTTTCTTCTATCTCTTCTTTGGCCTTGTCTTTTTCTTCCATAACTTCACACAATCTTATTGATCAAATTTCTTGTTCTCTTTTCAGCTTTCTAACTGCTTCTTGAATGTTACCATTCTTTTCTAATATTTCTTTGATTGCCTTATTAGCTTTAGATAAATTACTTTATCAATAGATATCTTCAATTCTCTCTTTAGTTTAGAGTTTTTCATTCATTTGTAATGCAAGATCTTTTCTTCTTTTCAAGGACTGAGAGAGTTTCTCCTTTACTTTCTTAAGTTGCCCAATAGCCAATTCCAAATCTAGCTTTTCATTGTCAATATCCTTATCAAGTCTAAATACCTCCATTACCTCTGATCTTTACTCAAGCTATTAAACTTTTTCTTTGAGAACCATAATGCTTTGATACCAATTGTTGGAAATAAAAGATAGGCTAGGTTACTAAGAGGGGAGGGGTCAATCAGGAACCAATATAACTATTCTTGATTCACTAATTAATCTTTCATATGTATTTTGATCTAATTGCATGTATGAAAAAATGAAAGCATTAAAACATTCATAACACTTTAACACAAGATATGGTGACCTAGAAACCTTCCAAATAGAAAGTAAAACTGGGATGGGGATGATACCCACAAGACTTAGTATTGCAATATAAAGTTGTTTTGTTAAGGATTACAATGATCACTTCTGATGATTTACCCTATTAGGAGAAATGAGAACTACTAGGTCCACCTTGTAAAAGGACTTACAAAACATACAATGAAGTATTCACTCGGTAAAGAGATTTACAAAAGACTGTTAAGTCTACCTTGTGAAAGGATTTTACTATTCCACTTATTAGGATGAACTAGTAGCTAATCTCTGATCTATACATCTAATTTTTTGGTTGATATTCCTTTTGAGTGTAATGATCACCTTGTTATGATAGAAAAATCTTTGTTATTCCTTACACTACTTGTAGCCTTCTTACTTCACACTTTTTCTCATTAAATTCTCATCATATTCATATCATTCTTCTTTTAATGTTATACAATACATTACATATATACTAATCCAAATCACAAATCATCAAAGTTGGCTACAAAACAAGTTTCACCAAAATACACAAAAGTCAGCCCAAATATTGGTACTTGAGTTCTAAAGAAAAACTTGGTGAAGTTTTAATACCTGGAAACCATTTTCAAAACTCAACATCATCATGCTCTTGGTAGATGTACAAGCTCGGTTCATACTAATTACTTCCAACTAGTTTGAACTCAGTCAACATTGGTGACTCAGTGAATACTGTGAAACTTGACATACAATTTGAATCACTTGGTTGACACAACATAGCTCAATCAAAACTATCACTGTGAGCTCAATATAAACTGAATCTCTTGGTTGACACATCTTGGCTTGGTCAACACTAGATTCACATCACTAAATCTATGAACTTGGTAAACACTAGAGCACTCAGTTTGCATAGAGCAACTTGGTAAACATATGAAGCTTAGTTTACACTAATAAGTATATACTAGTCAGTGCAAATTTAATACTATTTTTGGAACTCAGTAGAAACTATAGAGCTTGGTAGAACCTGAATTACTTGGTTAACAATGTAAACTACAAGATAAGCTCAGTAGCTACTAACCATTTGATTAAGTGTGTGTCACTAATAAACCAACTTGACTATATAGTCAACATCTCCTAGTCATAAATGACTCATGAATTTTTCCTTAGGTTGTAGGTTTGTAACTAGGTAGGTATAAAAGCATTATTAGGATCTTCTCAATGTTTACTTATTCATTGTTACAACTATCCCCTCACCGAATGTATAGGTCATCATCACTTTTCCTATCATGCCTCAAGGCTTGTAATCCCCAGATCACTTAACTCTAAACCTTCAACCTTTATTTTTTATTAGGTTGATGACCTCATCATGACTTTGCTTTCACTATTTCATAGGGCTATAATTGATCCAATAATTTTAACACTAGGGTCAAAGAGTATTCACTTGGTAGTATATTTTAGTATCACTAATGCTCATACAATAAGTATGCTAACATAATTGATGCACATAACCCTGACTTAGAATTTGATAATTTCTATTTTACCAATTTAATATATACATTGCATACTACTCCTCATTTAGTTATGTTTATCATCATATTTAGATAGATTTATTCCCTAATTAGGGTTCCATTCCTCATAGTAAGCTGAGATACCCTCATTCCTTGCATGTTCATAACTAAATTAAATGTCAACATAGCTTCTTGGGTTTATCATCACATCATTTGAGTTCCTAATGTTTATTTGCAAACTTTCATTGAGTTCTTATTTATATAATATTTTGATTTTCTTGTTTATATGATATTTTAATCAAAATATCCTTTATATATATATATATATGAAAGCATTTAGGGGAGTATTCTTTGCATTTTCTTATGGAAGGATTTAAAGATTTCTTCATACATTTTCTAGAGAGCCTTTTTGGCTCTCTCAAAACATAAAAGTTGAATTTTTGTTTTATTTTCCTTCTTTATCAAGTTATTTCATGTTAGAAATTTAGTGGTAGGTATCATGGGTCATATTTTTGTGCATTTCATTAAGTGAGTTGTTTATATGAGTATCGATAATAGGTAGTTTTCATTTATTTCACAATATGATTAATAACCCATTAACCATCATGAATTTCCTAGATAAGTTTAAAGTACAATATTGGTTTTGAAGTATTAATGTTGAACATAGGATTAGCACTCATAATCCTAGAAACAATTTTATTGCAACTAATATTTAGATGATGCATACATCAAAATCTTATAAAATAACTTTTGAATACATTGAGATAAATCCAAGATTTCATGAAAGGACTATGACATATATGACTTGAGATCCATTCAAAGAAATACATTTTTGAGAGCAAGGTAGGGTTTGCAACCCAATAAACTAAATCACATAACTTCCTATATTTCTCTGAATGACTATATTTCTATTATCATTAGAGGAGTTATAACATTTGATCCATCTATTTACAAATTCATCTTCAACAAGAAAGAATGATACAATCAAAGGAGAAGTCTCCAACACAAAACTTCAAGAAAAATTTCAATGCTTATGACTTTAAAATGGCTCCATCCTGAGAACCTATCCGTAAAATTTGAAAAATACAAGAAACAACCATGAAGATCTCACCTCCCATCCTAGGCCTCAAGAAGACCACACCCTAAGCTAGGAGAACTAGTAACAAACCAGATGACATTTAGAAATAATCACATTAACACAAATCAACATATAGTTCCCATCCAAGGTATGCACAATAGGTTTCATACTGAGACTATCACCAGGGAGAAGATGGATTTTTCTAGGTAGATATGTCAATCATGAACACAAATCATATGCCTCTTCCAAGGCTTCCAAATCACATAAACCTCCATTTATTTATCTCATTATTTCCCCAAAACAAAATTAGTTTTATATTGAAAAGAAGGGGCCCATACCACCTTACTTTATCCCTCTTCTCAACATGAGAAGAAACTTTGCACTAATTTGGAGTCTAACTAAATCCCTTCTTTCATACATGCCCACTTCTACCGTATCCGAAGGTGAGTAATGCTAACACACCCTTCACACTTTCCCCAATAAAATAAAGAGAAGATGTTAGAAGTAATAGTTCATCAATATAACTAGGAGGGGGGGGGGGGGGGGGGGGGAGGGGGTGTGAATCAATTATATTATTATCTTAATTCAATTATTTCTTTATCAACCAAAGTGAAGAGTAAACATAAATGCACACACACAAATACACCAGATATATTGACTAGGGAAACCCTTGATCAGAGGGAAAACCCTGGTGGGAATGATGCCCATAGAATAATGCACTAATCTAAATATTCCTTGTTAGAGTAAAGACCCTATTAGGATTCTATTACAATTCTTAGTACAAAGAGTCACTGTTAGGAGACTTTGAATTCTTGTTAGGAGATTCCAACCCTATTAGGAGTTGAGGAAGGTAGTTGAACCCACTGTCCAAACAAATTTAGGATCAGACCAATGAACCCACTATCCAATTGATCTTGGTTCTATTCAATTAGAGTAAACAATCTCTTTCTTGTTTCTCTATCTAGTACCTCATACCTCTTCTCCTTCAAATCATTCAAATATATCCAAAACTCATCAATAACACTTAAGGTCACTTACATACAGAGTAGATTACTTTGCTTTCCTCCTTAGCAATTTGCAAGTTTGTTTTGCTTCTTAATTCTCCTTAATTATGCTTTAGAATTTGGAAAACACTTTTCTTTATACCATACTAAATTATTAACCTTTTGAGTTGGCTCCACATATTTAAAATTATTTTGAATTGGCTCCATATTTAATTAAATTAAATACACATTTAATTAATGTTATCAACTTTAAGTTGATCACAAACTTCCATACATGTGGCTTCCATACCTATGGACTTATTGATGTCTTCAGTTGTTAGTCTATTTCCTCTAGTTAACTGTGCAACCCTTCATTCCAAATACAAAGTGTTATATTGATCAAGCAATAGAGATTGTTTTCCTGTTGCTTTGTTTCCCTATAGTTCTCTATAAATCGCTGATATCTTCCATACGATGTCAATTCAAGTTCTACGCACTTGACCACATGTCAAATACATGTTGTAGTATCTTATGTTAACTGTGCATGGATAGCTATACACTGTGTTATCCTCAATTCACAAATCTTAGTCTTCTACTCTGTTAGTCTTACTATGTTTTAATTAATGACAAACACAGTCATAACACTATTCTACATTGCTCCCCCATAGCATCAACATTCATGATAATAGAAGGAACATAAAACAAAGCAAGTAAAATCCCACAATACCCATCCCTCACATGATACAAACGCATACATGCTACAGTATGCAAGAACTTAACATATACAAGTACTGAACAAGAGCATAACTATGGAAATGGAAAATCTACCTTCACAAAGGTTATGGAAAATGAATTTTGAGATGAGATTAATCATCTCCTTCATCCAATTCTGAACTCAACTTCTCTAAATGTAAAGAATGGATGAACAACCTTCAAACCTTCAAAGCGACTCTAAATAGCCTCCAAACTTATATACCCAAAATAGAAATAACTCTAATCTTGAATTTAAGCCTCCTATAGTCTTCCCACTTGCCCTTATCATAAAAACAACCTCTTGGAAGGGGTTTAACCTTGGGTACCTTATAGAGATGATCCATTTTCTCATAAAAGGGAATTTGTGATATTTTAGGGGCCATAAATGTTGCTAAGAACTTCTAAAAGGGTGAAAAAGGTTCCTAACCCATAGACATACCACTTGGGCACTTGAACTACATTAAGTTTAGCCTCTAGGATCATTTTAGGACCTATACAAGTGGCTTGAAATATTTGATCTTCAAAAACCCTAAGGATGTAACCTTTCCATTAACCCTAGTTAAGGGGAACTAATTTAGGTTACTAACTAATCAATCTTAGATTAACGAGTTACTCTGCTAACCCTAAATTGACATGTTGGCACACATATGCATATAATGAGTTTCAAGTGACACCATAAGATTTACTTTTACATAACATTTGACACATTGTAAATTAAAGAATGATACACATTCATTCAAATTACTATACAAATTAAACACTTAGACAATGAGGTTAGAATCACTTTATTGGGGTTAACCTTAGTCTTAGAGTTTGCACATAGGGTCAATTACCAATTCTTTGATTAATTACATAGTTAATTATCCTACACACACAATTCAAATATCAATAGTTTGTTAACATCATATTTGTATATTTAAACCAAATTTGCATAATCACGTTGATCAAAATATTAAAATTTTCATTTAAATAACCATTCTCATTTATGCACACATATTTAATTATCAATAATCTCATAATTAAATTATCATAACATATTCATCAATTAAAATTAAAATACTGAAATAATCATCTTAATGCATATGTATACCCAAAACATCATAAACATCATCAACAACTCATTCCAAACTATCTAAATGCATATATCCTAATCATTAAGGTACCATAATTAACATCATCATCACAAGGTGAAACATCTCATATCATCATTAGTAAAATCAATGTTTAAACAATCAAACAATGTAGTAAGTCTCGAATCATGGAGAATGAAAACATGAACATATCAACTGGTCTCAATTTCCATTAGGACATATAAACCATAAAAATGTAATTTATATCCATCGTCATAATCATTAAATATAAGATAGCCATAAATTTTCATGATTTTCTATACATGGTTTCTAGCAAGAACAACAACATTTCCCCATACCATTGCCTTGTTGTTCTCATATATCTAGAGAAATTTATATTTAAATAACTACATACAAGGAGGGGTCTTACAACAAGCTACTTAATGTTGATCCAAGAATATCTATAGCAACTAAGTATTTCAGTGTTGACTGAGTATCAAAATTTAGAGATTACCAAGAAATAGTAAGAGAACAAAATTCAAAGAGATCGTAAGATCAAGCCAACTCAATTAATTTCTTGGGAGATGTAAAATGTGTTGAAGATAAGATTAATGAGTTGGATCATTAAATTAAAGGAGATGATTAGGTAAAGACCTAACAAACAAATTTGAGAGAATTCTCTAGAGGATGATCAAGGAGAGGAATAGATACATTGAATCATGTTGAATATTATCATAAACCCTAAGATCTACAGTGGATGTAGAAAATGGAAAAACACAAATTGCATATTTAAAGAGATACAAAATACATAATTTGGTGCCATTTCTAGTTGTGTCTATTCAAGCTAAGCTAAGTCCATCTAGTGTGTGTATGAGAGAGTTTGTATATATGGAGACATATAGAGAAAGTTTGATCAGAAGCACATAAGTGTGTGAATGTGAAGCCAAAGGAGAAAGCTTGCAGATATTATATTGTTGTTTATAAGAAAATTAGAGAAGAAGGCTCAAGTATTGATGAGAAGAATAGATTGATTACTTGAAGGGTGACTAAGTAGATCAAGATCAAAGGTGACAGTAAAAGGATTATTAGTGAACCAACATAAGGACTGAACAAATATCTGAACCTAAAAAAGTGAGTTTTAATCACACAAATCAAACCTACTATTTTCTTTCTTTTCATTATAAATAGTTTGTATTCAAATCCTTTTAACAGAGGTTAACCTAATAGTCATTTGAAGACTTAATAGTTTGTGTAAATCCTTTAACTAGGTGACATTCTAAATGGAATGATCAAAGTCCTCCTACAAGGCCACTCCTAATAGGGTAATTATATCCTCTAACCAGGTCACATTTAATAGTGTATTTTGTAACCTTTAACATGGTTGGCTCCTAATATATCTCAATTTGAAAGAGTGAAAAAGAGTGACATATTCTTGGTGATTTTTCCCAAATTGGGTCTCTACATAAAATTATAGTGTTAGAGTATGATGAATGTTTTATGAATGTGTACATGTGATAATTTTTTCACTATTCAATGCAAGTTATGCTTATGATAGTTTGCAGTAGAGATTTGACAATAGTAGGATAATCAGAACAATGAAGTGGTTAATGTTTAATTTTCAAGTGGTACATATAGACCTTGAGTAACTAATTTTGCAACCCCCCCCCCCCCCCCCCCCCCCAAAAATTCTAAACATTTCTAATAGTTGACATCATAGTGCAATGCTTATATGTGATAATTCTTAAGGCACTTAAAGCTAAATATCACAACAAATAAGATAGATGTACCCAAGTTGAACAAGGAGAACTTTCCTACATGACAGTCCTTGATGAAATTGTACATATCTAGTAGCAGTAATGTTGTTGTCAAATTTTTGGATAGTGAATATGTAGAAGTAACAACTACTAATCTAACTGTTGAAGTACTGTAACGGAAGTTAGATCATAACCAAGCAATGTTGGAGATTTCCTCAACCCTAAGCTATACCAAGTTTGATGACCTAGGAGATTGCAATACTACAAAGAAGATATGGGACAAATTGAAGACCATATATGGAGGTGATGAAAATATTTTAAGATCCACTTTAGAAACCTAAGAGGAAAATTTGATGACATGAGAATGATGAAATGTGAGAACATAGTACAATACTGCACACGAATTAAAGATGTTAATTCTATTCAAGGTGCAAATGGAGAAATCAAAGATGAAAAAATGATAACTAAGGTATTGAGTACTCTACTCCCTATCTATGTCATTAGAGTCTCTACAATCAAAGAAATAAGATACACACTAGGTAACAAATTGACCTTAGAAGGTGTAATTGGTAGACTTACTACATTTTAAATATCTAATTTTGATAATTGCAAACTTGATACTATTAAATCTACTTTCAATTGCAACTTTTTGTTAGGAATAAGTTATCTCAACCTTGGATAATTAATATTCTTATTATTATTTTTTTAAATGTATTTTTTTGCAAATAATGTAATTAAGTGGGAGTGTACTCCACTTGCACATGTCGATATCTTAAATTGTGTGTAAAGAGATCATGACTAAAATGGTAATGATAGATTCCTATGATCCATAAGAGCTATCTTTGGAAGATTTGATGATGAGTAAAGATGGTAAGACATGTGGTAATTGATCATCGAGTACTGTACACTCGAGTCTCCATTTAGCATGGGGTTGGGGCATCGCCCAAAAAATATTTGTGGGTTCCTACTTTTTTGAAGAATGGTAAAACCTTAATATAGTTGTTCTTTAGAAGTTGCCCTAAAAATGGATAGTGTATTATATAACCACTTTTAGGGTTGTAGATGGGGGAGTGAAAAGTTCATTGTTGGTTGCTACTAAATAAGTCTTCTGTGTCCTGAAAGAACTTGTAGCGAAAGTGTGTTGTAACCATTGAGTTGAAGATAATATATTGTGTAAGTTTTGGAGGGGTAAGATTATTTTACCAAAAGGTTTTTCCCCACTGGCATATCTTTCTATTTATGTATTTTCTTTCTCTATCTATTTTCTGTATTCATGGTTGACTGCAATATTATTGTTTATATAATATCAAATCTATAATTGTAAGGATTTAATAGGAATTTTCACAATACATTCTTTAAGAGATTAATGTAGGAATTGTTTCCACACCTAAGTTTCCTTACACTTTTTTCTTAGCAAGAAGAAAGGAAAACATGTGAATACTAAAACTGAGATTTTTGATGATGAGATCGATGAACTTGAAACCCTCATTAAAAAAAGGTTTGGAAGAGGAAAAGGTAAATATAGAGGTAATTTACCTATCATTTTATTTTATGTGCAACAAAGTTGGTCATATTGTTGCTAGATGCCCTAATAGATAAGATAAGGATGAAAGAAAGGAAAGTAAGTACAAACAAAGAAGAGATGACAAAGACTACAGGAGAAGCAAGGATGACAAAGGTGTTGAAAGGAGATTTTTGAAGTGAAGAAGATTGATGAAATCTATCATGGAAAAATCATTTTTTCACTAATGTCAAACCTACTACTTGTTGGTAAGACAATTTCTTACTTTGGTCTAAATGATATCAATTATTTGATTGATGAAGAGGATTTAAAAAGAAAGGATAACAAGAAAACCTAAAGAAAGGTTGAGTTATTTGGTGTATAAAAGGAGCACTACGACCAAGCAAGACACTAATGATATAGTGTATTATTTATCTACTTTAGGCTATAATAAAAGAATACTTAAGAAAAGACTAGAAGAAAGATAAGTAAAGAAATGTGTCTTCCAAGCTTGATCGAGAAAATAGTGCATGCCAAGAAATGTTAGTGCAGGTCGAGTAGAAAATTAGTTGAAGTTGAGTAGTAAGTTTAGTATGAGTTGAGAAAGAGAAATATAGTTGGTGTCGAGTGAAGAAAGTTAGTATGTGTCGAGTGCAATATAGACTTAGTGGATATGAGCAACCTAGTGTTGGTTAAGCATCAAAAGATAGTTTTGGTTGAGAAAATAGAGTGTTATTGTTGAGTGCTAGTAAAATGAGTTAGATCAAAGATTTAATGAGTCTCAGCTAAAAAGGTTGATTCCTTGAATTTTTTGAAGCATGTGAAAGATTACTATGATGAGCTAATGGCATGAAATTCAAGACAAAGCATTTTGAGGTGAATTCAAAAGAGGATTATAGAGGAAATTTCTAGAAAGGTATAAAATGGAAAAGTGGGTAGATTCGATGAATCTAACCTAACCATAGAATGAATGATTGTGGTTAAGAAGAAAAAGATCTAAGTTCTCTATTTATAGAGATAATGGGCCAAAAGAAATTATCGTCATGTCTAAGAACCTAAGGAAGACAAGAAGTCTAAGGTCCTGCTTCATGTGGTGGCTAAATAAAAGAGTCTACAATTGGCATACAAAGAAAGAAGGCTTAAGGTGATGAAGGATTGAAGGGTGAAAATTTTTTTAGAGATGAATAGGATGAATGCCAAGTAGTATGGAGGCCTAAATGTGAGATCTATAATCTATAAGTGATTTGTTATTATTAGAAGATCAAGTCTTGTTGTTACTCTTTAATAATTATATCAATTTGGATAAATCCTTTGGACTAAGGTTCATCTAACAGTCATTGGTGAATCCTTTATAGGGTGACATTCTAATGGAATTTTCTATAGTACTCTAACAAGGTTCACTCCTAATAGAGTGATTGAAATCCTTTAACCAGGTTACAATTAATAGTGTGCATTGTAACCTTTTACAAGTTTGGCTCCCCATAGGGCTCACTTCAAAAGAGTGAAAATTAGTAGTATGTTATTGGTAGTTTTTCCCAAATTGGGTTTCCACGTAAAATCCTTGTGTAAAAATGTGTGATTGTCTTTGTGGTATTGCATGTTTACATTTTTTCAAAGTTATTTTGACATAGGACAACAATATGCATGTGTTTAAAATATTATATTATCGATGCATACATAAGAATAAGTTGCAGTATTGAAATTTTTTATTTGTACATTTGGACCAAGGATAACTAATTCATCCTCCTCCACTCCCCCCCCCCCAACTCTCATTTAATATAAAGTATTCTGACAGTTGGTATTAGAGCTCCAAGCACTTAAGAGAAAAATTTAAACATACTTAAAGCTAAAGATCAAGATGTACATGGAGGAGGTGCCCAAGTTAAACAAGGAAAATTTTCCTACATGGAAAAGTTTGATGTAGCTACATCTAGGAGGTCTTGAAGATTATACATAGTCAATTATCACCATTGAGCATCTTGATCCAACTAGAGCCCCAATTGTTGAATAATTGAAATAGAAAAAGGAACACAATTAGGCAATGTTGGAGACTACATCTTCCCTAAGATACTCATAGTTTAATGACATCAAGGGATGTGATTCTTCTAAGAAGATGTGGGATGTCCTATAGAGATCTATGGAGGAGATAAGAATGTTCTAAAAGCCAAAGCTAAAATGACAAAGAGGAAAATTTGATGAAATGAGAATGCAAGATGATGAGACTATAGTCCAGTATTGTGCAAGGATCAAAGATATTCTTAATGTAATTTGAGGATATGATGGATAGATGGAAGATGAGGCTATGATCCAAAAAGTATTGAGAACCCTACTACCTATCTATGCTATTAGAGTCTCTTCTATACAAGAACTTAGGTGTACCACTAGCAGTAATCTAACCCTTGAAGGACTAGTTGGTAGACTCATTATTGTTGAACTTTCAAATTTTGATAATTTCAAATCTAAGAATGTTAAATCTACTTTTAAAGCTAAGCTCACACTTAAAGAACCTGAAGGTAAGAAAAATAAAAAGGTTAAAATAGCTACTAGTGATAGTGATGCAAATGATGAAGAGCTAGAAGAACTAGAAGCATTATTGGCTACAAAATTTCACAAATGCAAAGGAAAATACAAAGGTAAGTTACCCATCATATTCTTTAATTGGCATGAGGTTGGTCATATTGTAGAAAGATGTCCTAATAAGTCAAACACCAAGAATGAAGACAAATTCAAAGGTAGAAAAGATTACAGTAATAAAGGCTATAAGGACAAGGGAAATAAGTCTTGTTACAATACTGAAGAAGAATCCAATGATCAATCTGAAGATCATGATGATGAAGATGTCTATGTTTCTATGAAGGATGATTTTGATGAAGATGAGGCAACTGCATTGATATCTTATGTGAACACAAGTGAAATATGGATCATTCATAGTGGATGTTCACATTACATGACTGGAGACAAAAGTAAATTCATCACCCTTGCGTATTACAATGGAAATAGTGTTCGATTTGGTAATGATGCACCCTGTCTGATTAAATGAAAAGGATCAATAAGACTAATAGATAAGATCATGTGTGACAATGCTTACTATGTGGAAGGACTTAACTATAATCTGTTGAGTGTGTTGCAATTGAATAGTCCAAGTTGCAAAGTTTATTTTGATAATAGAAAGGAAAATATCTATGACACTGATGGAAAACTAATTAGAAATGGAGATTAGACTAAAGCTAATCTATCTTATCTTGATATGAATGATTTTACTTTTCATTTTGTAAAATTTGATGATGTGTGGCTATGGCACAAGAGGTTATGTCATGTAAATTTTGACAATTTGGTCAGTATCAGTTGTAATACCCCACAATTGGCACATTGCCATGCAAAACCAATTCTAGTGTATTTAATGAATCCTAAGTCCTATTTTAATAGGCAATTCCAATCTTGATAATTGTTATTTGACCTAAGTGTCAAATGCAAAAAAACCTAATCTACATTAATCACACTCTTTATTTACTTCCTAAGTATTGACTCAAATTAGCTACATTAAAACTATTGATTAAGATTAATTTAATTATAAGTCTTTATACTTTAAATAAACTAAAATTACCTATTAGCTAATGTACAAAGGAGATAAATGTATTTAATTAAGAATATTATATCCTGATTTTAATTATTCAATTAATTAAAATTATGCATTTATGAGATCATATCCTATTTTATTAAATTAAATATCTTCTCCAAAATCTTCTCTTCAGTTCAAAAATGGAAATTCTAAGTGCACTAGAACTCAAAATGGGATCAACTTAGTTAACATTCTCTCACAATCAGAAGAGAATCAATTAACTCTCCATTACACTTTGATCTTAATCAGTTAACCTCACCTACACAGCAAAATTTTTTCATTTTGATTTAATGTCATCTTCAATCTCAACCATTCATTCCAATTGATCTCAATCATTGATCAATTTTTGGGATTCTATTTGAGAAGCCTTCAATTCCTCACTATGGAGGTTGAATTGATTATATATCAAATGTATGCTCAATTATTCACTTCCTCATAACTTCATGGCTTTTACATTTTCTAGTATATTAATATCATCTAGATTCTAATATGCATTCATTTAGAATGATATGCTCTTTTTATTTCTTAGCTTAATATGAATTTCATATAGATTAATTTGCATTCTCATATAGCTTATCAAATCCTTTGTACTCGAGGTCTAGTTGCTAGCTTCTTGTTTTGAGACCAATAGGTCAACTTGCTAAATAGTTTTGGATGAACAACTCAATGTTCATTCTGGGATGATTTTTTATACAATGATCCTGTTGAAGTGTAGTTGATCAATAGGCCATAATTAATGCATACATTTCTAATGCCTACTGTGGGGCTGAGAAATCAAGTTTCTAACCTCCTATTTTTTTGCAATTTTAATTATTTTGTCATTGTCATCCATACAATTTTCTAGATTCTCACATAAAGAAACTAGATTTCACCCATTTTATTGCACTCCCTCATGCAAAAAAGTGTACAATTATGCAGTTTCTTGTGCAGTACACACCATTTTCTTGCACTGGCCTATGTAGGATTTTGTACAAAATTTTACATCAACAAATGCAAATGCGGTTTTCAAAATTCCATTTTCATCATTATGTTTTAACTAATAGTGTTTCTAAAGAATTTTCATTCTAATTTCTATCTTCCAAATAGCTTGACAATGGTTTCTAGGATGCTTGTCAAAGACACCTTATCAAAAACACTTGAAATAGTAATGACCATCTTATTGTAGGATATTTTTCAAAGACACACATGTGAAAAAAATCATTTCTAAACCACTTAGACATTGTTTTTTCTTTTATTTCTTTATTACACATATTATAAATAGGGCTTGTGAAGTATAAATAGGTCTTGTGAACTTCATAGAGTGCAAGATAGAGGAATAGGGGAGTATGCTCTTTACTACTTGGAAGTCATGCCCAAGAGTAAATCAAAAATCTAGATGGCTTTTAAAGATGGTACCCGAGGGAGGAAAGAAAGTTAGTGGTTCTCCTATATGAGTCTTTTTTATGAAGGGATGATGATTTTTTTTTAGGAAATCAAAATTTTGAGAAAGGACAAAAGTTTAGATTGATAAGCTAACTTAGTGATGAACATTGTTCTGCATGTTTGGACAAGGTGACAAGGTAGAGAAGTGTGCTCTTTCCCCTTGAGGAAAGTTGAAAACTTGGACCCTTAGATCTAAACCACAAGTTTGAGTTAACCTTTTAGAGGGCTTGCCAGAGCAATCCAACCTTTGAGAATGACCCAAGTGAGCACACTCCTTTCACCAAAGATTCCAACTCACTATAATAAAGAATCTTTGTTGAGCAAGAGATTCCAAAGCAATATTAATTTCCTCTTCTTTATTCTGATATCACATATCAAGAAGAGGCTCTATAAACTACACTAGCCAATGCTAGCCCTAGTCTTTCTAGTCAAGTGTGTGCACTTATAGATGCTCGTGTGAGCTACTGGACTCAACTTCACTTGTGAAGCTACTAGGGGTTAATATGAATGAAATCCAAGTAAAAACCTCTTAGTTGCTAATTAGTTCACCTTTGAAAGGGGGTATAATCTTTGTGAAAGGAGGGGGAAGAATCTCTCCTATAGATACTCACCATAAGCATGTACCTAGATGCTAGAAGGTGGTATATGTGCTTGACCCCTACCATAAGGGTTCTCATTTTTCATATATATTATTGAGTCCTTCGGATACACCAAAAATATGGGCACCCTCAAGTGGAGTGACACAAATGTGTGAGGTGAACACATGGACATAAGTTGTGAGACAAAAGTTTTACTTCCTCTACCATTTTTTGGTTATAGAGATGAAGTGTGTTTTTAATTGAGTCTTTAAACTTATCCAAATCTGTCAAAAAAACTAAAGATCAAGACTCCCCCATCCCTCTGAGTTGCTTTGTTCTTGGTTGGATTGTTTGTGACTACTGCTTGCTTCTATTAGGAATAAGGTGTCTCCAACTTGGATAGTTCTTATTCTTATTATCTATTTTGTAAATGTACTTTTATAAATAATGTAATTAAGTGTGAGTGTACATTTCTAGTTGGCATGTTGATGTGACACTCCACTTGCATGTGTCAACATCTTAAATTGTGTATAAGGAGATCATGACTAAAATGGTTATGATAGATTACTATGATGTATAAGATCTATCTTTGGAATATTTGATGATGAGTGACGATGATAATGTAGACACCTAAATTTGATTACACCGCTTTGGTAATCCTATTTAGCTATCTCTAAAAGGCATCATTAATTAAATTCCTATTTATTTAATCCTTTGCCATCCCCTAGCTGATTAATTTAATTAATCATCTATAGTCCTAATTGATAAATCAAATAACCCATTATTTATCAATTAATCCTATTCTCCTATCTAATTCCAAATCCAAAATTTATTAAAATCACTTTAATAAATAAAACCCTCAAAATCTAATAACCCCTAAAGCCTATCTTAAATCCTCCATTTGGCCTAATCCACCCCATCCACCCATACTAACTAAGCTTAGCCACTAACTCACCAACCCTCATTAATACCATCTACTTGCCCATCTCTAACATCCCTAATCTAATCCTAACCTAAGCCTAAACCACCCCCTAATCATTTACAGAATCCTAAATGAGATTAAGACTTTCCTAAGCCAAGCTAAAGTCTCCCCTCAAAATATCCCGACCACCAAGCTATGAATGCTCTTACAAAGCCATAAATGGCTCTTACATACTCACTCATGACTCTTACATACCAAACCACCCTCATCAAGCCTTTGAACAACCCATATCCTATTCTTTCACACCTATCCTCCTTGTGACAAGTGCCCACTCCCTATTGGTGCTAAACAAGCACAATCCATGTGCTCCCCTTTAAGTGCATCCTAGCCCTCACTCACCATCTTACCATCCTTGCATCTTACCCCTCCATCCCTCAAGACCTTAGCTTATAAATTGGATCCCCTCCCAAGACATTTTATCACAATCTTTAAGCTAAAATTACCATGTTGGTTTGAGAAGCCAAATCCATAATTTTACATATACCCACACCAAAAATCCCAAATCCACCTCCATTGAATCATTTTGAAGCTTGAGCATACATCCCAAATCCATATCAAAGGACACCTCTACAAATTAAGTGATCATCCTCATTGAGAGAGCCTATCCATGGCTCATATTCTCATTTGAGGACCTCACTTTGTCTCATCTAAAGTTTATATTAGTTTTGTTAATAAATGCTTTGTTTTTTTAAAATAGATTAGTGTTTCTTGCTAACATTATTTAGTCTATACATTTTGGCACACCCGGTGGGACCCCACAAGGGTCGTTTTAATCTTGTTTAATGCTATTTTCACATGTTTTTTCATGTTTTGGCTAACCATGGAAAACTAACATTAATGGCAATATCTTTTGTTTTTGTTTCTTTTTGATTTTGCTTGCAGGGTCATATTGAATGCCTCAGGAATGCACTCTCAACCTTGTCCTTGATTTTCACCCAGTGAATGGTCAAAATACAAAACATTTTGCATCCCTACGACCCCAAGAACGTGATCTTGCAGCCTCGAGAATGCATCATTAGACCGGCAGGGATGTGATCCCGCAGCCCTAGGAACGAAGAAAGACTAGTGGGAATGCCAGCAAACCAGTTCCAATCAACTTGCACATGCTGATAAACCCAACCAACGAACCCACCGGCCAACCTTTCAGCTAGAACGCACCTCAAAACAACGGGATCATCATTCCCGCTAGCGAGAATGTTGAATTTTCTTGTCTTAACTTCTAAAATTTGTAATAAAACTTTGTCTTTGGGATCATCATTCTCGCTTGCGGGAACATTGTAAGGCCATAAATTTGCGAGATTGCTCTGTCAAAAGGAGCTCTTCAGTTTTTCACTTGTTATTTTAATTTCTTTTTTGACAGTTTTTCTTGGCATTCCCATGCCTAGACACACCTATGGGAATGCATACCCATGCAAGAAAACTCTAGCGGGATCACGAACCCGCTTGTGGGAATGATACCCTCACGAGAATGCTGCTTCTCACATTTTCTTTATGGGAATGCTATTTGAGTCTGTTCATTATCATTGTCTTTGTGCTTATCTTGCATGGTTAAATCTTAGGAGATGAACATGTATGCATAATCACAAACAAAACATACATCTCAATTTTGGGCTTAAAATGAACAATGCTTTCTTTTAATCTATTGGAATGTATGTTCACTCAAATCCACATTCTAAAAAATTTCTAAGTTATAAAAATGAATCAAGACACTTTAAGTGAGTTTGTTGTTGGACTCACCCTTTTTAATCACCCATCATTTTAACCATTGGTTGCAATATCAGTGCCATATATGGGGATGGGTCTACCTAAGAGGGTGTTAAGTGCTCCACAAAAATAAAACTCCACTCACTTGGGTTTTTATTGATTTTTCCAAAATAGAAAATTTCTTGAATAAATATTAGTCTCACTAACACTTCATTTGGGCATAAAAATTTGAACAAATCTTGACGTGGAGGGCCTCCGGGTGCACGTTTGAAATCAAGCTTTACACACATCTTTGTTTTGTCCTTAAAATGAACAAACACCAACTCTTGAATGCCTTAAATGAAATAAATTGATACTTGACATGGAGGGCCTCTGGGCACATGGGTTTACTTTCTTGTTGATCCTAACTCTCCTTTATGTATTCATTGTTCGATTGCATTTTCTTTCATTCACGTATATCAAGTTGGAATTGAACATTTGCATCTTAAACATGTGTGTTTGCAAGGTTTAGACTAGACAATTTAAGTGTCAGTGGAAAAGAACATCTATCTTTTAGCTCAAGATCATCCGAGTCTTTTCTCCCCTTGTCGCCTTTGCAGGCCATCTTGGGTGCATAAGATTAGGATCCAAAATCTTGTCTTTTTAGTTTTAGGGGGCCTTCTTGGGGATTTCATCACCCGTTGGG
This sequence comes from Cupressus sempervirens, assembly GCA_028749045.1. Taxonomy (NCBI): domain Eukaryota; kingdom Viridiplantae; phylum Streptophyta; class Pinopsida; order Cupressales; family Cupressaceae; genus Cupressus; species Cupressus sempervirens. The sequence goes on from CM053792.1 coordinate 423,856,546, forward strand.
ATGACCTCAACTAAAATGTTCCTGCAAAGTATAAAAATTGGGAGGTGAATCCAAAGACACCTGTCTTGGGATCAAGATTTTGTCACTCAGACTAAGCCTCAAGGAACTTTATACCCTTGAGAAGTGAAAGAGGAGAAGTGGGTTACCACTCCTCTCGACTGTGTGACATCTTTTTGGTTTCATCTACAGATTTGGGCCTCACATACTTTGCGTATATCAAAGACTCCTTAGATAAACCAACTATCAGCTTTGTAATCAACCATCTAGGATGTTCATGTGCTTGAAGTGATTTCTCAAAACATTTGTAAAAATATAGACACTCCTTGGTGCAAGTATCACATTCTAGGAATAAAAACTTCTATCTAGTTGTTCTTATCTATTGCTTGATCTTTTACTTGTTGAGTGAATGTTTGCCAAACTTGGTCAATCCTAGCATAGGGCATACTTAGCGTAGTCACTCCCTCCAAAGAACCCCACGATTGTGATTTTTAATCCTTGGAAATATCTCATGTCAAGCCATCCCAAGACTAAGTTTAAGAAGGCTAAGCTTCCTCAAATACCAACCTGTAAGGAAATTAAAGCAGAGCATAAAAAGCATACCCCCAACCCTAGGATCGCCAAATTGGATTAAATTGAGAAAGACAGAGTTGAAGTAGCATTGCAAATTGAATGGGACTACAAAATCCAATACCTAACCCTTCGACGTGGTGTTAATATGAGCCTTATCAACAACTCTACTCTTACTCATTCTGATTAGGTCCTTCCTTTTTCTACACACACTTACACACATATAGGTTTAGTCTCTTTTCTAGGAATTACACTATCCCATCGAAGCATTTGGAGTTAGACCATCTCCTCTTATCTTAGGTTGTTGAAGAAGAATCCTCCACCTGCAATTGTTAAAATCTTAGCATTTATTCCTCACTCACTTAGAAACATTTTTGCATCACATCTCTCATCATCCTCAATATCCTTGAAACACAACACTTTGCTAGGAATAGGTTGCTTTTAGTGTCCCACATCACCTTGAGCCAAAGGTTAGGGTCACACCTTTTGCATCACCATCACATTTCCCATATTCATATATTAGGAACACACAAGCTTCTTGCACTTAGCACCATATCCTTTTAACACAATTTGTATCATCCCTCGTTGCATTTAGGAGAAGCATCCTTTCATACCACCCACCACAAGTTTTGGTAGGCACACATGGATCCTAGTCATAGTAGTAACACATCTCAAGCTCATCCATACTCTGTGGTATCCATGACATCATCAGACTCACCACCGCAAATCCCAAAAGAACCAGGATCATCCATAGATATTGAGGCTTTCATGAACCAACTTGGTCATGCTACTATCATAAATGCCATCATAGATAGCAATAAGGAAACCATCATGGAAAATTTCTTGCAAGACAATGTTGGTGTCTTTGAGTTTGGACGTCCACCACCTATCAACATAACAGATCCTACTCACCCATTTTTTGGATTGTTTGGATGGCAACCACCTCAGGTAGAACCACCAAACCCAAATATCCCCTCGATCCAGGTGTCGGGTACCATTCCATAGAAAACTCATCCCATTCTCACTCAACCATTAGTACATACTACATCTCAACCAACCTCAAGTATACCATTTGCATCTATTTCCATCACTCATTTTTCCACTCCAACAAATCCTCCATTTGCATCCAGCAGCACTACCTTTTCATTTCCACCCCATATTGCATCTAGTCCATTTGCTACTCAAATACCATCATTAGGGTCCAATACCTCATCCTCCATCCCACCAAACATCACTATTAACCCCTTTGTAACTAGCCAAAGCTCTTCAACCGCTTTTCCTTTGGGACCTTGGAATGTTGTTGTGACACAGACACCTATCATTAGTCTTCCCCCTAGCACTGTAGTCACATTCACACCTTCGACATTGTCATCCACTACTTCACATAGCTATTCACTCCCACCCCTCACCAACTATTTCTCCATGCCACCTCTAGGAAATAGCCCAAATCCACTACCACTGTAGTTCTATATAGTAAACCCTTTGCTGCAAGTTAACTACTTTACGCGTACTCCAAATCAGTCCTACTCTCAAGTAGGCATGCAACACACATATATTGGGCATGGTATATATTCTAAAAGTATAGCACAAGCATCATCTAAATTACCACCATTCCAGCCGTAGTCTTCACATTAGTAGTATGCCCAAGCATGCCCATAGAACCACCTCATAGGGCAGCAACCTCATAGTTATCTACCACACCCACCTCAGCAGATGCAATAGTATGCACAACCCACATTCCAGAAAACCATAGCATGCACTCTATTAGTTATGCAAACCATTTTTCCACAGACACCATATGGTCATCAGAGTTCTCCATATCACACTTCATATTCTGGCACGTATCCTACACTAGAGCACCCACTCCTCCACCTATAAAGTTTGAATGGGAAGAGATGAAGAATTCTCTCAAGGCCCTTAAGGATGGGATAGACACCAAAACTTTCAAATTTGAAAATGATTGCCCATACCCTTTTGATAGGACTATCACATTGACTCCATTTCCTAAACATTTCAAGACCCCCAAGTTTGACAAATTTAGGGGGAAGAGTGATCCAATTGCTCATGTTAAGGAATTCTATATGCATTGTCAGGAGGTAGCTTATAATAATGTGTTCCTCATGTGGCTCTTTCCCAAAAGCCTAGCAAGACCAGCCTTGGAATGGTTCTTTCGTATCCCTCAAGGTACTATTAAATTTTTTGTAGAACTTTCTAAGGCCTTTTTTGCTCAATATACCCATCTCATTGAGACTAAATTAAACAAAAGGGAGGAGAAAGTCTTACAGAGTATTTGCAACACTGGCAGATCCTCACAACAAGGATCTGTTGCACCATCCCTGAGCGCCATCTTGTCAAGATGTTCATAAACAATGCACACCCTAGCCTCACTCATCATATGGTTATGAATTGTTTGCAAACATACAAGGACATCAAATAAAAAGGAATGGGCCTCGAGCAAGGCCTCATTAAGGATGGTGTCATTACATTGTATAAAGAAAACACCTAGGACCGTGGGTTGAGTAATGAATAAACCTGATATTGGAACAAAAAAAAGAATATAGTGAGAGATGGTGCCATCAACACTCGATAGGTCCATATTGTTGGGGTGGCTACCAATTTTCCCACCACATTTTTCCAACAAAAAACTTATCAACAACAACCTCATGCGTATCACCAGCAACTCGGGAAAACTCATCAACAAATACTTGTTCTTCATAATCAAACTAATGCTATCACACTAGCAACAGGTAGTAAACCCCATGTTTAGAGGAAACCACAAACATACACCCCATTGGGGGAACCTCTTGATGCAATTTTCAAAAAATTGGCCAAAGATAACCTTGTTTGGTATCCACAAATGCAACCCTTGGAACCTAATCAGTCTAGAGCATCTTGGTACAAAGATAACAAATATTGTGAATTCCATCATGTCAAAGGGCACACTACCCTTAAACACATGCAACTTAAGGATTATGTATAGGACCTCATTGATCAAAAAGAGATCATAGTGGGGGCACAACCGTCACCTAATGCAAGATTAATGATGTATCAAAATGCTTTCCCTCCTCATAACAAAAACCTGAGAAAAGCACCTGCAAACCCTCCTATCAACAAACCTAACAATGCTTCAGGTAAACAAGGTGACAACCGAGACACATCTTAAAATTATACCTCAACATACTTAGAGTATGGTAGCTTAATTGGTTTCATATCCCAATTTGAACCATCTATCAATGTCATCAATATCAAAGGCCCAGACACTCAGTGTCTAGTTGCTACTCATCGAACATGACTCAATATAGCTAGTCCACCTGTATCCACACAAATCAAACCACCATCAGCATGACCACCTCCATCTCTTGCATCCCCATCAGAATCACCTTCACTATGGCCATAGTATAACATCTTGGAACACCTTGGAAACATGCCAGCCCAGATCTCTATCCTAGATCTCTTGCAAAGAAGCCCACTTTATCAAGAGATCCTTGACAACACTCTACTTGAGTCCTGCATCCCCCCGACATAAATGCCACTGAGTTTTGCAACTTGGTTGGCCATCTTTTAGCCTCATGTGCCTTATCTTTCAAAACCACTGATATCCCAATAGTTGAACCCGATCACATCCTCCCACTTTGCATCATTGTTATGGTTTCTAACTTTGCAATTAAATGTGTCATGATAGATAATGGATCAGCTCTAAACCTATGTACTCTAAAGTTCATCAAGTAGGAAGGATATACTAAAGCAAATATCATCAATGAGCTGATCACCATCAAGGAATATGATAACTTGGAGCATACTACTGAAGGAACCATCTTGCTCCCTATCAGAGTCAACCCAGCCACTCGAGAAATGCTTTTTTATGTAGTTGATCTTAATCTTCCATATAACATCCTCTTCGATCATCCATGGATTCATGCCATGAAGGCTATTCCATCCACATATCATCAGTGCATCAAATTTCTGCATACTGGCACTGAGATAACCATCCATGTAGATCCTAAACCCTTTGCTTATTACAATGTGGTTGAAGCTTCATACACCAATCACTATCCTAGGATTGAAATTGGCACGACCATGGCCAGCTCCTCTAGCACCTGCCATGATCCAAACACCATCTTACCCTCCACTCTCTCCACAGTTAAGATCAACTTCTAAGGTTGTGGCGAGTATACTCTCACGAATGCTTTTGCTGTTGGCACTCTACCACTTGACCCACATACTCAAGGATGCCCAATACATCAAGGGCCTATACTAGAAAACACCTCTTGACTTCACTAATTTGGCCCTACCACATTTCTCACCAAAGGTATACTTGATGGAGTAGAGAATACACCAGATATTAGCACATGGTTATACAAAGAGCCACCCCTTAAGATTGAAGCACTTCTTCATCACTTTAAATAGAAGTATCCTTGGTCACATCACTTGGCCACGGAGCAATGGGATTATCAAGGAGGTGGTTTAGGCTACTAAGAATCAAGTATGAGACAGCCTATAGAAGCACACCAAGGGAAGAAAACCAAAGGCTTGGGCTATGGACTTCCTACAACTAGGGGCACTACAACAGAAGGCCATGCCTTTACGAATATCCAAAACACTTTCATTGAGGTTGAAGACATCCCTGAGGAAGTTGAAAAGAAAGATTATGATGATATTTTTCTTGATGAAATAATCCTTGGACCCTCGATGCTCTGCTAGTTATCTCTTAATCTCATCAACCTCCCCCTCTCTCACCCCAAACTCATAGATTGGGACCAATCAAGTATCATTCATGTTGACGAGTTTTCTACCGAGCACACACTCCTTAAATTCATGGGGGTAGAAATGCCACATAAACGAGCACCTCCACCATTGGTGTATGTCTACAAGCTAGATCTTGCAGGTTACTTCGGGGAGGAGGAAATCTCTAATCACAAAGATGAAATGCTAAAAGAAACAAAAAAGAAAAAAAATAAAAGAAAAACATCCCATGGTGAAAACTCCTCTAGAGCACCATCGGGTGACTCAAAAAATGAAACAAAAATAAAAAAAATATCCCAAGGTGAAAACCTCTTAGACACACCTAAGGATGGAGATTTCATCCTCCCCCCATAGGAGCATCAAACTCCTATATCTTTAGTTTTGAACGAAGAAACTCGGCCTATAGATATCAATCTGACAGAGATAGCACATATCACATACATCGCAGCCTCTTTACCACCTAAAAAAATAGAGCTTCTTCTTGAAGTCCTCCATAAAAATATAGGCTACTTTGCATGATCATATCAAGATATGGAATGGTTGGACCCCGAACTAGTTGTACACCATCTAGTAGTGGATCCAAGGGCCAAGCCCATCAAGCAGAAACTTCAAAAAATGCACCCCAAAGTGGCTTTATTAGTCAAAGAAGAGAAAGAGAAGTTGTTAGAGGCAATAATCATTCAACCAATAGATTATTTTGAATGGATTTCTAATATGTTACCTATTACCAAGCCCTCTGGTGATATCAAAATTTGCAACAATTTTAGGGATCTTAATAAAGCTTGTCCAAAGGATGACTTTCTCCTACCGAATATGGACATGATTGTGGATCTCACTGCAGGTCATGAACTCTTGTCACTAATGGATGGTTTCTCTGGATATAATTAGATTCATATAATAGAAGAAGATTAGCATAAGATAGCATTTACTACACCTTGGGGCACATTCTGCTACAATATGATGCCCTTTGAGTTAAAGAACGCCAAGGCAACCTATTAGCATGCGATGACGTTCATCTTCCATGACCTAATCCATAAGATACATGAGGATTACGTGGATGATTTTCTAGTCAAATCTCTCAATGCTCTGGATTACCTGTCTAACCTTGAGGAAGTGTTCAACTGACTGGCAGGATATCATCTCATGCTAAATCCAAAGAAGTGTGTCTTTGGTGTTACGTTAGGAAAGCTCTTAGGCTTCATTGTGTCACAGCGCGGTATTGAGATTGACCCTAAGAAGGTCAAAGCCATCATGGATATGGCTCCTCCTAAGACACTCAAAAACCTTCATTCTCTACAAGGAAAACTCCAATCAGTTTGGCGATTCATTTCTTAGCTTGCTGATAAGTGTCAACCTTTCACTCACTTGATTAAGAAATATCAAAATTTCAAATGGGACCCAGCTTGCCAATGCAATTTTGAGCTCATCAAACAATACTTAGCTAATCCACCTATTTTGGTTCCTCTAGTTCTAGGGTGCCCACTCATATTGTACATCATAGCTACTCCTACCACATTAGGTGCTCTGCTAGCACAACTTGACGATGTGGGAAAGGAATGGGCTATTTATTACATCAGCCGAACATTAGTGGGCTATGAGCTCAACTACACACTGATGGAGAAGGCATGCTTAGCAGTAGTGTTTGCCACCCAAAAACTACGTCACTACATGTTGAGTCATACTATACAATTGATATAAAAGATTGATCCATTAAAATATATGCTCTCCCGTACAGTACTCATTGGACACCTGGAAAAATGGGTTATGCTCCTTAATGAGTTTGACATTCAATATGTTGAAAAAAAGGTTATCAAAGGTCAGGCTATTGCAGATCACTTGGTTGATGCCCCCCTAGTTGTAGATCACCCACTCATCATGGAATTTCTAGATGAATACCTCTATTTGATAGAAAAATAATCACTCTGGAAGCTATATTTTGATGGCTCCTATACATCTCATGGCTTCAGTGTGGGCATACTTATGGTTACACCTCAAGGTGATTATATCCCTAAATCTTTCAAGCTACAATTATGGTGTACTAATAACATTGTAGAGTATGAGGCCCTTGTTGCAGGACTAAAAATTGCCATTGAATGGAATATCATAGAGCTTCAAGTCTATGGTGATTCTCAGCTTATCATCAAACAAGCTTTGGATGAATATCAAACCAAGGATGACAAGTTACTACCTTACAAAGATCTGGTTGATCAACTAAAGGAACATTTCACTCAGATCCAGTTCATACAGATACCTCGACTCCAGAATAAGGTAGCTAATGCTATGGCTACTATTGGTTCTCTCTTAGAAATACCACACGAAGCTATGCAATATGAACCCGCATATGAGAATAATGAATCAACATGGGTCTTCATCTTGGTTGGTCCCCAATCTCCATGGTACCACACAATTCATGATTACCTACTAAATGGTATCATATCTCCTCACGTCACATGAACCCAATGCCAAAACCTTATTCGCAAAGCTTCCTGTTACACTATCATTGCCCAAACCCTATATCATTGTGGTTATCATGATACTCTCTCTTGATGTTTAAATCAAAATGAGGCTGCGATGGCTCTCAAAGAGGTACATGCTAGACTTTGTGGTGCTCACATGAATGGGATGGTGCTAGCAAAGTTGATCCTTCGGGCTGGATATTATTGGCCTACTCTAGAATAGGATGCATGTGAATTTGTGAAACGATGTTTACCTTGTCAAAAACATTCTAATTTAATCCAGGCTCTAGCATAGGACTTGCAACCCATTGCACCACCATGGCCTTTTGCCTACCGGGGATTTGATCTTTTTGGTCTTATTATGCCACTTTCTTCAGAAGGGCACAAGTGGATAATCACCGCCACTAATTATTTCACTAAGTGGGTCAAAGTAGTTGCCCTTGTTACTACCATGAGAGTTTAGATGTCCAAGTTTATTTTGTATCATATCATATGTCACTTTGGCATCCCAGCTACCATATTCACAGACCATAGAGGTAATTTTGAAAACTTAAATATGGAAGAATTGTGCACTTCCCTCCGCATCCATCACCATTTTTCTAGCCCATATTTCCCACAAGGTAATGGTTAGGCTGAGGAAACTAATAAAACCCTCCTCAAAATCCTCAAGAAAGTTGTCAATGACTCCGGCCGTGATTGGCATTTGCAAATTAATCTCACCCTAATGACATATCGCATTTCATTCCATACTACCACTGTCACAACTCCATACTCCTTGGTCTATGGTGTTGAAGCAGTACAGCCTATTGAGGTTGAACTCCCATCACTCTGCATTTCTCTTTGAGGACAGATATCCGATGAAGAATATAGAGTGGCTCAACTGACTCAATTGGATCTACTTGATGAAAGAAGAAAACAGGCCTACGACCATCTCATGGTCTATCAAAGTTTCCTCAAGCATAATTTCAATAGGAAAGTCCATCCGCATAGTTTTTAGGAAGGTGACATGGTCCTTAAAGAGAATGGAAAAGGTTCAAGCTGACAGAGAAAAGAAAGGCAAGTTCGAGCCCACCTAGCTTGGTCCTTATGTGGTCACAACATCTTTTGGCTCAGGAGCCTATCAGCTATCTACCCTTGAAGGTTAAGTCCTAAATGATCCTACTAACATTACCCACCTCAAGAAATTATGTGCCTAAGGATAGAATTTGCAAATCAAGGAAAGGAAAAAGGCATAAAGTAAAAATAAAGCATCCAATGGTGAAAACTTGGCAATTCAAGTGCCTTGGATAGGTCCCTGGTAAAAACCTAGCAAATAGGCAGCAGGTGTACTACAGCTCTTCGATTATCTATCACCGACACACACCCCTTTACCACCCCTCCATATTTTATCACTCATCCCACCCACTTTTCCAAGGTGTTCCTTATCATTATTCACCATACTTCACAACATCATCCTCTAGCACTTTGCACTATGTAACATCCCATATCATTTATAGCATCCCGTGTACCATACTTGATGTATCCTAGCATTATACTCTACTAGTTCTACCCTATTCCATGCTTTTTATCCTCACCTTATGTAGCATATACAACCCATATAATGTGTGTCTCACACCCCCTACACTAACCCTTGTCTCCCATATACCGTACCTATGTGCATACAACAATATCTGAACCCCTGTACATAAATCACACTTTATATAGACCCACCTCAACAAAATCATGTATTATAACAACGTTATCCCCTCATCTTGAGCTTTCCCCCATCATGCATATACTTACTACTATGTTTTGCTATCTAGTCATGAGTTCCCATGTCCTTAACTAGTCTTACATTTTATCTAGGTCTTGTTGCAACCCGTCAGTTGATCCCTTTGACAAAAGGTTCCTTTTTCACCTTTGAAGAATCTTTTGGTTGTTTCATTTTTTAGTTGATTGTTTCCACGAATCTTTTGTTGTTTCCTCCTCAAGATCGCCATGATCATTTCATATCATAGTGTGTTTTTCTTGGGACAACTAAGGAGGTTGGTTTCGATCATAGTCTTTTGCTACTTGCGAGTCAGTTTAATATTATCCTTGCATATTTCTAACATGTTTTCATCTTTTGATAAAACATGATGCACTTGGGTAATCTCATTTTCTTGTGGATCATCCAACATCATTCCCACACCGATCTCTCTAGGACTCATGTGTGATGTTGGGGTAATCCTTGCGTGCTTATTGGAGTCAGTCCTATGAAATTTTGGGGAAAAGGCCTTGACGTTCTTAGTAACCTTGGTAGATCCCTAACAATCCTATATCAACTAAAGTGTTTACACTACATAGTGGTACTTCCTCGTGAAGTACCCCATGCTCCAGATTCCCCTACACCTCACTTTTATTTTTTTAGAAACCCCTAGGTATCTTTCTCCTATCATCACCCCTCTCCCTTGAACTATCACTTTTTACATCCTCAGAATCACTTGCTTCACAGCCATGAACATCAATTCTTATTCATTTTCATCATGATGTGATCCCTATCATAAGTTACTATCCTAGCTCTAAAAATCTCTGCTATCCTCCTGACTGCAAGTTTGTTGGTCACTCTTTTTCCAACATTATTCTCCTTAAAGTCAACATCTCCTATGAACACTCTTCATGTCATAGACTGCTATCATAAGTCAAAACATTGGTTATCTTATTCCACCATCATTGTTTGTCTCGCATATCCTAAAAACCTGTATGTTGTATTATCATCGCTTGTATCCTCAATCATATCGCAGAATAGCATTGCATTCAATCTTTTTATGATATTCTCGCATGCTTATCATAAATCTTAGGTGTATCTTTTAGTTTGTGTTCTTTTTAGCACATCATAAATTCACTATTCTCTCTTATGGTTCATTTTACCATCATCATCATTAGATTATAGTTCATTTTAGCATAGTCATTTATCATTAGGTTAGGTTCCATTTTAGCATTGAGGTTCATCATTAAAGTTGTACTTCATTATTTTATTTTCATCTTTTATTTTGTCAATTCATTTGTTTTAATCTTTTATCCATCTTTAGTTTGTGTTAAAATGTCATGACATTATATTCATTTTTCCATATCATAAATCTGTTGATTATCCTTTAGTTAGTGACTCATTTTACATTTGTCACTTATTTTATAGTTTGTACTTATTATCATACAACATCATATCAAATACCCTCCAAAGCAATCAATTTCTCGAGATCACATCACATCTATCATAAAGCAACATCACATCATCAGGATCATATCCGAAACCTATCATACTACATGATTTCTATCATACAAAAATTCTCATCATCATCACATCTAAAATATCATAAGGAAAATCATGTCATCAAGGATCACATCAAATCACATCACATCTATGATATTGTTGATCAAAATCACATCACATCATATCTACACTATCATAGTTGAATCACATAAAATCATATTATATCATGTATACAATGTCATCAAAAATCACATCCTGCATCACAAACTGTCAGCACAATACAAAAAATCATAGCACCTACCACATTTTGCATCACCAATCATCATTAGTACCATCGAAACATCACTATCAATCACTATACATAACATCACTAGTCCATAAACACAAATATCACTGGAGTCATCCAATCTATATATCAATAAAAGAATGAAAGAATAAAAGTCCATCAATATACAAATGTCCATATAGTACAAATGGGTCTAAGCCCACACCAAATCTCCATGTGTCTCAAAATAGCCTATATATATACAGAGTACTCAGTATCTTAAAAAGGTGCCTGCTCATCAATGGTCAACCCATCATCCTTGCATCATCAATCTCCTCTTGTGCCCCTCTCCCGACCCCTGGTGGTGGTGGTGGTGGAGGTGGTGGCCCCATCAATCCTCCCCCTATCCTAGAGCTCTCTGCCTCCTCTCCCATCCCATGCCGCTTCTCGGCCCTGCTCTCTGACTATGCCCTATGTGCTAGGTCCCACCTGCACTCTTTCCCCTAGTGCTCCATCCACTCTCCCCTCCTCCCTGCATCCTTATGTGGGTACTTGCTGTGCCTGATCGAGTTAGCTACCTATAATGCTCAATCTGTGATGCTAGCACTGCAGCATGGTACCTCCCCTGGTAGAAACCAGCCCTCTCCCTCAACTCCTCCATCTCTACTCATAGTCTCCGCAGCTCATCCAATCCCCCTCCCACTACCACCTATGCATGTAAGGTTGCCACCTCCACCACCAGCCTATCTTGCTCTTGCTGGAGGGCATCTAGTCTCACCTGCACCCCTTGCTGCTCCACCATCACAGCATCCAACCTCCCCTCCACCCAGCCCAACTATGTCTATAGCCTCCCCACCTCCACACCTGCCCTGTCTGCTTGCCCCTGGGCTATATCCTGCTCCTGTCTAAACTGATCTCACTCTACTCGTTGCTGATCTCTCTCCTGTTGAGTGTCACGGAGCAGCTGGCTCATCACTATGTGTGCCTGCTCTAGCGAGGCATATCGACCTACCAATCTATCATCTCCTCCCCTAGCAGATGATCCTCCTACCTCTCCCCCTGCTGTCCTCTATCACCCTTGTGCCTCCTCTCCCCCTCTCTCTAGCTAGGCTCCCCTCTTCTCTTCTCTCCTCCCCCACCACCCTCCTCCTCTAACAGGAAGGCTCCTCCTCCTATGTAACTGCTGTTGCACACTACCACAACCCCCTCACCATATATCGCCCCTGTTGAGTTGCTCGAGCTAGCTCCCCTACCACCACTACTGCCCTCATGCCCTGTGCTATCCCCACTAGTCTCAGCCTCACAAAAATATCTCGGTACTCTTGTGTGGACCCTGCATCTACTGCCCCACTGAACCAATCCTATTGTTGCGGATCTAGCTCTTGCCATGCCCTCAACAACCCATCCCTTTATAGGGATGGCTTGTACATCGACACCAACTCACATGTAACCTGTTGATACCAGTGTGGATCTCCTACTACCACCCAAACTATCGTAGTACCCTGTCTGACTTGTATTGATCTGCCACATACTCCCATCTCTCAAACACAAAGCATGGAGAAATGGTGTAGGGGAGATGCTCTCCCTCCTCTGCCCATGGTCCTAGGCCTATGTATGGCCTCCACACCACTCCCACTATCTCATCAATCTACACTCTCTAGTAATCCACTAAATCCATGTGGTGATATGTCAAAGGCTCTGCCTAGCTGTATACCACTAGCTCCTCTAGGTGCCTATCCCTGTGTCCCAATGGCCTGAGCACTACAAGATGCTCCCATGCTCACACCTGTAACAGTGTCAGAAATCCAATGCTCCTCCTCTTTTGGATTGGTGAACATTAAATAACCCCATTTTGCTAGGCGTCCTGCATCCACAATTTGCATCACTACTAGAATTAATGCCAGTGTAACCCCTGTCCCACCTGTGTCTAGAGAAATGTACCGCAAAACCAACCCTAGAACATAAAACTAGATTTGCCTCTCTGCCATCACGTGATCTAGATGCTTTTCTAATTTGAACTATCCCCTCTGGATCCTATACTCCACTCCGGGCCCCATTAGTCTCTGCACAACCACCTCTGCTATCATCCTAGTCACCATGATTGGCATCCCCCGCACTAGCAATCTAAAAATGTGGTATACATCCTCCAATGTCACTGTCATCTCCCTTGTCGGTAGGTGAAACATTGCTCTCACTGTGCCATCTCTCGCACAACACTATAACCATCATCATATAGGTATACGTATGGGGCAACCTTGCCAAGTAGCCTAGCCCAATCGCCTCAACTCACACCCAATCAGCCGGCATCAGCATCTCTCCCGTGCACAACACTACTGCTTGTTGTTTTTGTGAAACTAATGCATCCAATGACCACTACAAACCACCAAAATAAATCCAACCATTATTTTTCTATCTCCTTATTTATCCTCCCACCTTCCCTTACCTCAACCCTACCTTTATCTACTATTATTCTACAAAAACTACGTTCCTGTGGAAACAACATCCCCACAAAGCCTACTGCCCGCATTCCTGTGAAACTATTTTTAGTGAGATGATGATGTTGACTCTACTCTAACCCTTGACCTTTCCCTCAAATCCTGCTAGCGCATTCTTGTGATCTCTCCACCTAGCAATCTTGCTAATCATTGATCCTGCGAGATCGCATTCCTATACTGTCCCCTTTTTCCCCTTTTTTGCTATACAATGACCATAACCTATGAAGACGCGTTCCTACTACATGAATCATGTTCCTCTTTATGGGGATGCGATCCTACTGACTCTATCCTATTCCCACATGACTTCCCATCCTAGGATTGCTTTTTTGCAAATACCTATTAAACCCTCGCATCATCCCACCTGACGCTATTTTTTGTAGGATCGCGATCCTATTGATCCCACTCGCGTTCTCGCTGGAACTGTGCCTATGGGATCACATTTTTGCCTTTGCAAGAATGATCTACCAAAAGCATAAACAAAAATCATGAAGAGCTTTTAGACCCTACCGATCGATCGGGCATCCCTCGTACTCATACTCATCGCACTATGTCTGCTCGGTGCTCTAGTCGCCCAATACCTGCCATCGTAATCTTCGTTGTAGAGCTCCTAATCAGCAATATCTTCTCCTTAATCTGACTGTAAATGACCCCTTCTAGCCCCCTCTTTGCCTCTTATAGCCTACCCGAGTGCTCTGCCTACCCCTCTTGGTCATCCCAACCTCCGACCCACAAATCACAAAACATCTTTGTACACTTATACCAACTCTTGGTCTGTCAGCTTGTACCTTCACTTTCATTGCATATCATTGTCTCTGTCCTCACTTTCATGTCCATTCACCAACCTCAACATCTTGCACACATCGCACAACTCTTGGTTAGCTTTTTCAATGCATCCTTTAGCTAGATCTCCTATCACCAACAATGTTATCCTTCTTAGTTTAGCTTGCCCGATGGATCACTCATCTAAATCCACCAGCTTAGGTGCTCTCCGATAGATCCTTGTAGGATATACCTTTCCTCATGTCCAATCTTGGTCTATTAGTACCTCGTCCTACCCATCTCATTGGCAAATGGTTCTCTTTTGGATTTTTGCTTTCTTTTGATTTGGAATCTTCCCTTTTTGGGTCTTGACGTATCTTTTCCAAGCAATCTTTTTGTTCCCTCCTCAAGGTTGCCACGATCTTCCATATCGTGGTATGTTACGAATGGGGCACTCTGAGTGTACAATTTTGATCAGGTCTTTTGTTTAGTTTTTTTACTTGTGGGTTACCCAGTCTTGGTTCCACGCTGCTTCCTCTAAAATTCATGTGCTGCTAGGGCAATCCTTGCATGCTTGTTTTGAGTTAGTTTGTCAGTCCTCTGGAAAGTTGGTGAACATGCCTTGATGTTCTTGGTAACCTTGGCCATTAATCCAACATTCCTATATTAAATCTCATGCTCAACTTCATGGTGGTACTTATTTTTTCCATCTCCCCCCGCTCAAACCGCTTCCATGACTTCCCTTCATCTCCATTATGCCCCATCCAAACCTCTTTATCTTCCCATCATTCATCCCCTCCTCCTGATCTCCTTTTCTTGTGGTCCCCCCCTTCATCCCTAAAATGTCCCTTTACTAGTTTTGTATGATATTTCCAACCTCTAATCAGATCTTTAAGATCAAACAACCAATATTTCAAAGATCCGCTAATTTCTCAATAAACCCCAAATCAGGTATGCCAGAAATAGTGCCAAAAGCTTCACAGCTTCACCTATTATTAATAAATCTGAAAGTGGACATTTAAAAAAAAAATTGAGCAGCATAACAGCCTACAAAATGATATTTCCAGATCTGTATAGCATGCACACAATAGCTTCCAAATGGAGGACAAAAACAATGCTCATCAGGCTCCCAAAAATAGCATAAAATAGCTCGGAATCACCACAAAAACTTAATAATCTATCACAGAAGTATAATAATATCCAAATACATATTTTCAGCTCTATTTTAACATTTAAAAGTCTGACATACAAAAGCAACCCAAACCTATATGAAATACTCAACCGAAAACACCAAACTCTTACAAAAAATACACCCAAAAACTCACAAATCTGCACTGTTCAGCACAAAGACAAACTCTGCATGAGCATGCACATGGAATGGATTCAAAATACCATCCTTAGACTTCCTAGAAACCTGGAAACTCCCATTCTTGGGTCTCCCTGGAAACCTGCAAACTCCCATTCTTGGGTCTCCTTCTCCACAGGTTTGGTAGCCTCTGAAGAATAACAAAGAAATGAGCCAAAAATCAAGTTCTGGAATGAGCCCAGAATGCCTCCAAACCCCTTAAAAGAGGGCATAACCCTAACTCATGTCCAAGAGGGGTTAATAAAATATATTTTAATATTTATTAGTCCATTAGCTTCCAAATATTATTCCCTTTTTCTGAAACTTCACCTTTTTGGGCCTGCCTACCTTAGAAAAGATTATTATTTTTAATTATTTGAAAGGGACATGACAAGTCCTCCCCTCCCAAATATTGCTTGTCCTCAAGCAATGGCTGAACAATAAACCAATCAATCCACTTGGATCCCAAATGTAGTCATGAACTATACTACTATTAATTAACACAGGCTCCCTCAATATCCTCTACAATATAACCAAGAGGAATCCATAACCAAACTGACAATTATAGCTCAACCAAACTCCAAAATCACCACTACCAAAGTTAGAAACCCATGAGACACAAGCTCTTAGAACATCGGAACCCCAGTAAAGTGGACAAATCAAACTGTCAACATAGTAAATACCATCAACGCATCCCACTGGCCTGTACGGAATGTACAATCCAACTTTGCAACAATGGTGAATGCTCCTGAATGAAACTGTACCAAGTATGGAGAATCCACACACTATACAACTCCTATAGTCAACACAACTCTGTAGATCACCGACCACTATCTCATAACCATAACTCCCATGCACCCCTGATGGTGAAAAGCCATCACAAGATAAACAACAAGAAATGGAACCCAAACCAAGTTTGCCTGCCATCAACTCCTTAGCACAAGGATAAAATGCTAACTGATGTACATACCCTACAATATAATATTGACAAAAAAAACCAACCTCAGTCAACAGCTCACCATGAACAAGTGATACAACCCACTGTGACTGATCACCAACTAAGTTAGGAGATGTCATAGCCAAAGGAGTAGAATCAGTAACGACAACTGCTGAAGCGTCACTCCCAAACTCCTACTCTAAGTCATCTATTATCAAGCTGTCAACTGCAAAACCTATCACCATGTCATGCCCATCACAACTCTCATCCCAAGGCATCAAACTGTCCCATAACTAATGACAAGCACTAGGAACCAAAGTACATCTTCATATCATCATCTCATCAACATGGTCATCAAAGGTAAATTGATGAGCATACCTCACAGTGTAATGCTGATAGAATGTGCCAATTTTAGTCAGTGGCTCAGACTATAATCTAGATGAAACTAATTGCAATTGATCATTAACCATGTTGGAACTGACTACTACCTCCAAAGATATCACCAAGGGAGTAGTATTCCTGGCAGGAACCATGCCAATAGTCGACCCACCAACATCACACATGATCTTTGATACATCTCTAGTCTCTGTGCCATCAGTACTAGAGGCCACCACCATGTCAGGCATACAACAATCTGCTACAACACCCAACTCAACTAAACCTGACTCTAGTGGGAATGAACCTGATATGCCAATGTTAGTATCAAGGATGGATGCATCCCCATCTCCACTATCTCTGACAATCTTGGCCATGGACATCCTCGGATCACCAAACACCACAGCTTGTGACTGTATAGAATCGAGTAAAGACTGTAGTCGCTCTAACTCCATGGTCACCTTAGCCAAATGAAACTATGACTCCTTGAAAGCCAATTGTGTACTCTCAAGAATCTCAGAAGTCACCTCAAGCTGCTCAGTAAGCTCACTCACCTCATCTTCCTTGGCCAACAATGCATCATATGTTGTACTGCCCCACTCCATAAGATAATCTCTATTGGCTACCAACTACATATAATCCTATCTCAGAATCTGGATAGCCTTCCATAAAGAGTGGAAATCTGTCAAGGAAAGATAACTACCTCCCTACTCATCACTAGTAGGAGAACCCCATCCATAAACTGCTAACAATTGATGAGCAACATCAAAATGTTGGCAAGCGATAGCAATGTCTCGCTCACTAACTCTCAACTGATTAGGCACATGATGGCACTGGCTTGACTGTCTCCTACAAACCTCCTCTGATGCACTATCTAAAGGAGTATCCTCAAAGTTACTAGTCTCTAGATTATTACCATCCATATCTTTTGAATCAACTCTAAAGCTCATATCAACAAACAGAGTATCAAAAATTGTAGCACTGCTATCCAACTCCTCTATACCAAAAGAAACCACCAAGGAAACTAAGTCTTCAAAACTGCCCACTACATCCTCATGGATGTCATCAATGCCAATATGACCCTAGGACTCATCTGTACACACTACCAAATATGAAATATCATCAACACATTCCAACAAAAATGGTCAATTGGATATATGAACAAAGCCCAACACTAGTGTATAAAAACTAATACCAACATTGGACAAGCTGCTATCACAAGAAAAGACAACACTATGCAATCTGCTAATCGAATCCATGATAGCACCCAAACAATCATTGCTACCAAAAAGTGTTAAAGATTTCCAGTCAACTAAATCCCAAATGCCAATATAACAATCTCAAGTCCATATCCGTAAACTAGAATCAGCTAGTAACTCAAGCAAACTCCTCACTTGAGTAATATGACCAATACCAACTAACTCCACATACCTGTCATGATGAGATAATGTAGTCACAATACTGTCTTCACTCACCTTTAGCTGGCGGGATAAATCATGTGAAGTAATACTAGCCCCAACCTCATGTGATGAAGCATCTAACTGTGCCTGATACTCTCTCTCAGAAAAGTCATGAATGCTCAATGTCGGCTCATATCTACCAGGTATCTCACCATCATGCACAACAACATCCTCATAATCATCATCCTTGAGGTCAAATCTATCTATCACTCTTTGACTAAAATCATCAAATGTAGTTACCTGATCATGACCTTGAGTAGTCATTCCATGATACCACCAATCATAGGCTACATCTTCCAAGTGTGGACTTGCAATTTGAATAGCATCACTCTCCTTCATGGGCTTAAGTGTGAAGAAGGTCTGTAATTTTTGTAGCCACGCTCTAGCTAAAATTTTATTTGTTCCATCAAAAGTAGGTGCTATAAACTTGCTTATTTTATTTTTGAGCTCTCTTCCACTTATGTCATGCTCCCTTCTATACTCTTTCTTGGGCATCAAAGTGTTCATCATAACCACATATTCTCTAAAAGGAACTAAACTGTGAAAGTCATCATCTAAACCATTGTAAGTAGCTCTTAATGTAATCAAGTTACCTGTAACCTCTTCCATGGGATTAAGGGCTAGATTTGGCACTGGTGGCTCATTTGCATGTAGAAAAATAGTTCTTGTTGATTGAGAGGGTGTGAGTTTCAGATTTCTTGACTCCTCTGAAGTGCTCCCTTTCTCATTAATAGATGCAACTCCTTGCAATTTTTCTGTCAATATTCACAAAGCCTCTCTAGTTTTTGCCAAACTATCCACTGTTTGCTTCTGAGTATTTTGGATGTCTTGGAAGAATTTCTTTGCCATCTCATCTAGATTAGCCATACTTTTTCCTTCCTTGGATTTTATACTTTTACTTTACACTAGAGGTTTGATCAAAATTTCTTTATTCTTTTCTTGCTGTAAATATCTCTTTTCTCTTTCACTTAGTTGCATGCAACCATAAATTTTGACATGCAACTGATTAGAAGCAACATGCAACCACCAAATTCACCAAGAACTAACATGCAAATGATTAGAAGTAGAATGCAACTATAAATTTTGACATCCAGCTGATTGGAAGCAACATGCACCCATAAATTATGACATGCAAGATTTGGGTAGTTATCAAAACTGACATGCTAGATCTGGGTAGTTGTCAAAACTGACATTCAAGATCTGGGTAATTGTCAAAACTGACATGCAAGATCTGGGTAGTTGTCAAAATTGACATGTAAACTTCTACAAAGCCTCAGGCTAGCAAGATCATGGCTCTGATACCACTGAAATGTCCCTTTACTGGTTTTTTATGATATTTCCAACCTCTAATCAGATCTTTAAGATCAAACAACCAATATTTCAAAGATCCACCAATTTCTCAATAAACCCCAAATCGGGTATGCTAGAAATAGTGCCAAAAGCTTAACAGCTTCACCTATTATTAATAAATCTGAAAGTGGAAATTTTTACAGAAATTTAAGCAGCATAAAAGCCTATAAAATGACATTTCTAGATCTGTATAATATGCACACAATAGCTCCCAAACGGAGGACAAAAACAATGCTCATTGGGCTCTCGAAAATAGCACAAAATAGCCTAGAATCACCACAAAAAATTAATAATCTATCACAAAAGTATAATCATATCCAAATAAATATTTTCAGCTCTATTTTAACATTTAAAATTTTTATATACAGCAGCAACCCAAACTGATATGAAATACTCAACCGAAAACACCAAACTCTTACAAAAAATACACCTGAAAACTCACAAATCTGCACTGTTAAGCACAAAGGCAAACTCTGCATGAGCATGCACATGGAATAGCTTCAAACTCCTATCCTTAGCCTTCCTAAAAACCTACAAACTCCCATTCTTGGGTCTCCTTCTCCACACGTTTGGCAGCCTCTGAAGAATAACAAAGAAATGAGCCAAAAATCAAGTTCTGGAATGAGCCCAGAATGCCTCCAAACCCCTTAAAAGAGGGCATAACCCTAACTCACGTCCAAGAGGGGTTAATAAAATATATTTTTAATATTTATTAGTCCATTAGCTTCCAAATATTATCCTCTTTTTTTGAAACTTCACCTTTTTGGGCCTGCCTACCTTAGAAAAGATTATTATTTTTAATTATTTGAAAAGGGACATGACAATCCCCCCCCCCCCCCCCAATCTGGGATCGTCTTAGGCTTGCTTCTTCTTGTGCCTCTGATCTACCTTTATCATTCTCCCATAGTGCACGTTTGAGCTACTTCAGCCCCTAATCTTTGTCAATTTGTATCTTTGCTCGTCTCGAATTCTTTTTCTTTTGAAGAAGCCATCAAGCCTCATCTTCTCTCTCCACCACCTTTTTGAGGGGGCATCTCTAAGTCTAGCCTCTCATCTTCTTATCCAAGACTGGGTCAACCTTATTGCTAAAACATCTTCCTCATGTCGTCTCCATTCGAACTTCTTTGAAATAGTGTTATCTCAACACTATGTCAAAGAGGGGTAAAATGTAGACACCTAAATTCAATTACACTGCTTTGGTAATCCTATTTAGCTATCTCTAAAAGGCATCATTAATTAAATTCCTATTTATTTAATACTTTTCCATCCCATAGCTGATTAATTTAATTAATCATATATAGTCCTAACTGATAAATCAAATAACCCATTATTTATCAATTAATCCTATTCTCCTATCTAATTCCAAATCCAAAATTTATTAAAATCACTTTAATAAATTAAACCCTCAAAATCTAATAACCCCTAAAGCCTATCTTAAATCCTCTATTTAGCCTAATCCACCCATCCACCCATACTAACTAAGCTTAGCCACTAACTCACCAACCCTCATTAATACCATCCACTTGCCCATCTCTAACATCCCTAATCTAATCCTGACCCAAGCCTAAACCATCCCCTAATCATTTGTACAATCCTAAATGAGATTAAGACTTTTCTAATCCAAGCTAAAGTCTCCCCTCAAAATATCCCAACCATCAAGCCATGAATGCTTTTACAAATCCATAAATGGATCTTACATCCTCACTCATGACTCTTACATACCCAACCACCCTCATCAAGCCTTTGACCAAACCATATCCTATCCTTTCACACCCATTCTCCTTGTGACAAGTGTCCACTCCCTATTGGTGCTAAACAAGCATAATCCATGTGCTCCCCTTTAAGTGCATCCTAGCCCTCCCTCACCATCTTGCCATCCTTGCATCTTACCACTCCATCCCTCAAGCCCTTAGCCTATAAATTGGATCCCCTCCGAAGCCATTTTATCAAAATATTTAAGCTAAAGTTACCATGTCGGTTAGAGAAGCCAAATCCATACTTTTACATATACCCACACCAAAAATCCAAAATCCACCTCCATTGAAGCATTTTGAAGCTTGAGCATACATCCCAAATCTATATCAAAGAACACCTCTACAAATCAAGTGATCATCCTCATTGAGAGCCTATCCATGGCTCATATTCTCATTTGAGGACCTCACTTTGTCTCATCTAAAGTTTATATTAGTTTTGTTAGTAAATGCTTTGTTTTTTTTAAATAGATTAGTGTTTCTTGCTAACATTATTTAGTGTATGCAGATAAGACATGTGGAAATTGATCATCAAGTTCTATACAGTTGAATCTCCATCTAGTGTGGGGTTTAGGGCATTGCCTCAATTTTTTTTGGGTTCCTATTTTTCTAAAGAATGGTAAAACCCTAATACAATTGTTCTTTGGAAGTTACCATAAAAATGGAAAGCAGATTATATAAGCATTTTTAGGGTTGTAGATAAGATAGTGAATAGTGCATTACTGATTACTATTGGATAAGTGTTTCATGTCATGAAAGATCTTGCACTACAAGTGTCTTGTATCCTTTGAGTTGAAGATAATACGTTGTGTAGGTTTTGGAGGGGTGGTGTTGTTTTATTGAGGAGTTTTTCCCACTAGCATATCTTTGTGTTTATGTGTTATTATTTATCTACCTATTTTCTATATTCATGGTTAATTTTAATATTGTTGTTTTATTGAAAGTGAATATGAAATTGTACGAATTTAGTAAGAATTTGCACAACACTTTCCTTAAGAGATTAGTGTAGAAAGTTGTTTCCACACCTGAGTTTCCTTACAAGTGGTATCAGAGCTTGATCAACTTTTGATCCTATTATTTGGTGGTGTTTTTTGAGCTAATCTCAACTTGAGTGGGAGTTTTTTGTGTAGAACATTTTGAATCTTATTTGCAGATCGAGATGGCTAGTTCATCATATAGGAAAGTGGAGGTGGATAAATTGAATAATAATAATTTTGAGTTGTGGAAAATCAAGATGGAAGACTTACTTGAAGATTGTGATCTATGGGAGGTGACTTCACTTGATGTGAGACCCACAAAAATATCTCAAGCATATTGGGATCTCAATGATAAAAATGCTAAGGGTCTCATTAGACTCTATCTAGTTGATTTAGTTCTCTTGAATGTTCTTGATGAGAAGACCACAAATAGTTTGTGGATACAACTTGGGTTTTTATATCAAACCAAATCTCTAGTGAACAAGTTTTTCTTGAGGAATAAGTCATATTCTCTAAGGATAGAGGAAGAAGGATCTGTTATAGATCATCTAAATGCTTTTAATTTATTGATTTCTTTGTTGACATCATATGGTGTCAAGATAGAGGAGGATCAATGTATGACCCTATTATGTTCCTTGCCAGATTCATGGGACCATCTTTTGATGACTCTTGGAAGTACTTTAGTCACTTTCAAAATGATGATGTGATGTCTTCACTGATATTTGAGGAAGTCATATGATTCAACTAAGGAATCTCTTTCTACTTGTGAGAGATCCTAACAAAGGGAAGAAAAATGACAAGTCTAGAAAAGGTAGATCCAAATCCTATAGAAAATCAAAGACTCCTCAAAATTATAAGGTAAAATGTTGGAACTGTGATAAGAGTGGGCACTTCCATAAATACTATAAGAGCTAAAGAAGAAGGAGGCCTCAGATTTAGGTTGAAAAAAATCTCAAGAAGATGGTGATGCTTTTATTATAGCCTTGACAATACATGCATCTAATGATGTGTGGTTAATAGACTCAGGTTCTTCTTTCCACATGACCTCTCATTGAAGCTGATTCTCAAAGTATAGAGTTTTTTATGGTGGAAATGTGTACTTGGGTGATGATTCTTACCTAAAGATAGTTGGACAAGGATGGGTCACTATCAGATTTCCTAATGGATGAGTAAAGGGGATCAATAGGGTAATGCACATCCATGGTCTGGCATGAAACCTATTATCTATAAGTATGCTAAATTATGTAGGTATGCAAGTTATTTTTTCCTAAAGATGGATGCAAGATGATGAGAGGAGCTATTGTGCTTGCTAAGGGTACTAGGAGAGGTAATTTTTTTCACTTTGATGCATGTATTTCTCAGTGCAATAGTTCTTGTAATTCAAAGAAGAGAGAAACTATCACTTCATCCCTGCCATCTGAATGAGTAGTAAAGAAGACTGTAGTTATTGGTTTCAATGGAAGTGCAACATGTGTACTTAAGGGTGCAAACACATTCAAAGGAAAGATTCCTATAGAAAAGACAATGTTGTGGCATATAAGATTTGACCACATTGGTGAGAAGGGTCTCAAATCCTAAAAAACCAAAAAATCATTGAGGGGTTAAATGATTGTAATTTCAAGTTTAATTTTTGCAAATACTATGTCAATGGTAAACAAAATCATGTTCAATTTTACTCTAGTTCTCACAAATCTTTTTATATTTTGGATCTTATTCATTCTGATGTATTTGGTGCTATAAAAGTTCCATCAATCTCCAACTCTATATTTTTTGTATATTTTATAGATGATTATAGTAGAAGGACTTAGATTTATTTCTTGAAAAATAAGACACAAGTCTATAGTTAGATCAAGGAATTTAAAACCCTTGTAGAGAATCAAACTAGTAAGAAGACTAAGTGTGTGAGAACTAACAATGGTGGTGAGTTTTTCTTAGTAGAGTTTGAATAGTTTTGTAAAGAACAAGGTATTGAGAGGCATAAGAAAAATCCTTATACCGTAGAAAAAAATGGAGTTGTAGAAAGAATGAATAGGACATTTTTGGAGAAGGCTAGGAGTATGCTTAATGGAGCTGATCTTGAATAAAGATTTTGGGTTGAAGTTGTGGCCATTACTTGCTATCTAGTTAATAAATCTCCTACATCAGCCCTTGTTGGCAAGATACCCATGGAGGTGTGGTCTGGTAAGAAGCCTTCAAGTAGACATCATCATGTTTTTGGCTGTGAAGCTTATGCATATGTTCCAAAGGAGAAAAGATCTAAGTTGGAAAACAAGGTTGTCAAGTCTATTTTCATCATATATGGTGTCAGTATGAAAGCATACAAGATTTGGTATACTATAACTAGTAAGGTGGTGTATAGTAGAAATGTTACTTTTAGAGAGTTAACATCTTCTCCTATTGTGCTACGACCAAGCGAAAAAGAAAAGAAGGAAGATATTGTTTAGTTTCCTCCTACCCCTAAGAAGACTAAATAGAAAGACCATGTTGGGTCTAATGATGAGGAGAGTTCTAGTAGGTCTGATAGTTCAAAAGAAGATGAAGAACAACCTTAGCCTTAGCCCTTAAGGAGATCCATGAGGATAAGGAAATGGCCAAAAAGGTTTGGTTATTCTATGTTGGATTCTAGCTATTCCTTTTCTTTGATTACTAATAGTAATGAGCCTATATTTATGAAAGAGGCTTTGGATATGGAAGATGTAGGTTCCTGGGTTGAGGCCATGGATGATGAGATGGCTTCATTGCATAAAAAAAAAACTTGGGACCATGTACCTTTGCCTAAAGTATAGAAACCTATTGGTAAAAAATGGGTATTCAAGAAGAAATTTTGTGCAGATGGAAGTGTTGAAAGGTAAAAAGCGAGATTGGTTGCGAAGGGTTACTCACATGTAGAGGGAATAGATTATAATGAAATATTCTCTCCTATTAAAAAGGTTACATCCATTAGATTTCTATTATCTCTTGTTGCATCATATAATTTAGAGATAGAATTGATGGATGTAAAGACAACTTTACTTCATGGTGAGTTGAAGGAATAGATTTATATGTCATAGACTGAGCACTACATTGTTAAAGGTAAAGAATCTTTGGTTTATAGATTAAAGAAGTCTCTATATGGTTTGAAAAAATCTCCTAGGATGTGGTACCTTAATTTTGATGCCTTTGTGTTGTCAATTGGATTTGTAAGATTGAAATCATATCATTGTGTTTACTTCAGAGTTGAAAATGATTGCCTTCTTATTGTTGCATTATATGTTGATGATATGTTACTATTTGGGAAGGGTAAGGGTATGATTTCTAATTTTAAATCTTAGCTTTCAGCACAGTTTGAGATGAAAGATCTTGGGGTAGCAAGGTACATCTTGGGTATGGAAATCAATAGAGATAGGTCTAATAGAAAACTTTGGTTGAGTCAAAGTATGTGAAGTTTGTATTGGACAGGTTCAACATGGTAGATTGTAGACCTTTGTTTGTTCTTATTTCTATGGGAACAAAGTTATCTATATGTGATTGTCCAAAATCTCCCAGTGAGGTGGAGGACATGAGTAGAGTACCTTATGCTAGTGTAGTTGCTAGTCTTATGTATGCTCTAGTCTATACTAGACTAGACATTACCCAAGTAGTGGAAGTTCTAAGCTAGTTTATGGATAATCTTGTATGGGTACACTGGGATGTAGTTAACAGAGTATTTAGATATTTTAGGAGTAAATTAGATTACTCCATTTTTTATCATGGTAACTCTTCTAGAGCTTTACATTCAATTTGTATTTGTGAGTATGTTGATTCAAAATGGGCAAGTGATATTGTCAATCGGAGATCCACCAATGTTTATGTGTTCAATATGTTTGGTGTTTCCATTAGTTGGATAAGTAAGAAACAACCTATGGTTGCTTTGTCTAATATAGAAGTTGATTACATGGCTACTACTCATACTTGTAAGGAAGCCATTTTGCTTAGGATATTGTGTTATGATATTGGTGTTGATGTAGGATAGATTACTATTTGTTGTGATAGTTAGAGTATTATTTTCCTTGTAAAGAATCTAACTTTCCATGTCAGAACAAAGCACATTGATGTGTAATTTCACTTTGTGAAAGATATGGTGGAAGATGGAAAGGTAAATTTGGAGAAGTTAGATACTATAAATAATTTTTCATATGCATTGATGAAACTAGTGGGCATAGAGAAGTTCAGATGGTGTTTGGAATCTATGGGCCTTTCAAAAAATAGAAATTAGTTCTTGTTATGTTCTTGTTGACCTTATAAGGTGTCTAAAAAGTGGGAGAATGTTAGGAATAAGCTATCTCAACCTTGGATAATTTCTATTCTTATTATTTGTTTTGTAAATATATTTTTTGCAAATAATGTAATTAAGTGTGAGTGTATATGTCTAGTTGGCATGTTGATGTAACACTCCTTTTGGATGTGTCAGCATCTTGAATTATGTGTAAGGAGATCATGGCTGAAATGGTTATGATGGATTCCTCTAACATGTAAGAGCTATCTTTGGAAGATTTGATGATGGGTGAAGATAGTAAGACATGTGGCAATTGATCATCAAGTACTATACACTCAAGTCTCCATCTAGCATTGGGTTGGGGGCATCATCCTAAAAAAAATTTGGGTTCCTACTTTTTCAAAGAATGGTAAAACCCTAATATGGTTGTTCTTTGGAAGTTTCCATAAAAATGGAAAGTACATTGCATAAGAATTTTTAGGGTTGTAGATAAGATAATGACTAGTGCATTATTGGTTGCTCCTACATAAGTCTTTTGTGTCCTAAAAGAGCCTACAGTACAAGTGTGTTGTAACCTTTGAGTTGAAGATAATATATTGTGCAAGTTTTAGAGGGGTGGGGTTGTTTTGCCAAAAGATTTTTTCCCACCGGCATGTCTTTTTGTTTATGTGTTATTATTTCTCTATCTTTCATGGTTGATTTTAATATTATTGTTTTATTGAAAGTAAATTTGAAATTGTAAGGATTTAATAAGAATTTGCACACAACTTTCATTAAGAGATTAGTGTACGAAGTTGTTTCCACACTTGAGTTTCCTTATAGCTTCCCATGTCTATCTAAAAACAACTATCTTTTTGTGAATTAAAATGTTGTCCAAAAACTTGAAAAATTTCTTGCTATCTATCTAAAATCTCTACACACAACCAACCATTTATTTTGAACAGTCAAAAATATTTAAAAACTCTTTAAATTCTAGTCAAAATTATTCATTTGGTCCCCTTTCTCAAGCCCAGTTTGTGAAACTTCGCACAAGAATATTTTTTGTCAGCACTTCCTCTTGCAACACTACTCAATTCCTCATACAAATCCTTATGAATCTTTATGTGAGATTTTTCCAAACAGTTTCTTTTATGCCAAAGCTTTACATTTTTGTTGGTTTGTCAACTCCTCGCATGACTCTCTACAAGTCCTCACATGAGAAAACTATCCAAAAATTGTTGTTTTAAATCTTCACCTAGTTCCTTGTTCTTTATCACATGGTTCATTGAGGATCCTCCTATGTGATCTTGTCTTGAAAATTGTCAAACTATTCTATCAAAGCTATCTATGCTCTAAGTCTGATCCATGTCTACAACATTTACCACTTCTTTGTCTATAAACAATGTAAAACAACAACTTCTTGCTTAGCTAACAACTTGTGATCTACATGAAAATTAGTCTCATCACTTGTCTATCTTGTTCTCATCCTTTTCTGTTTTTCATACTTTGTGTCATGATAGTCATAATCTTTAGCTATTCTAGCCATTACTTAGATGACTCATACCTAAGTATACAACACTTTTATCTCACTTCTTTTAAGACTATATTCTGGTGTGGTCCTTGTTTAGGCTTTTTCTTTTTTTCCTTGTCTATGATAATGGCAAAAAGAAGTAAAAATGTGTTTTATCCCCATAGACCTAGACAAGGTAGAGCTAGGGGTCATAATCATGGTAGAGGTCACTTCTCAATTTATACATTTTTCATAAATGTACAACAAACTAGGAACCCCTTGTATCAAAAGGATCTTGAAACTAGAAAAGGTCATACATCTCCAAAAAACATAGCTGAATTCTTATTCAGATGACCTTTTCAACCAACATACACTAAAACTTATCACACTCCTAAAATGGCTGATCAAGAACTAGAAAATGGAGAACATAGTAGAGAACAAGATCACTAGAGGAATAAAAAATATAAGGAACCTTTTACTGATGAGAATGAGGAGGAGGCAAAAGCACTTCTTGAACATATCAAAAAAATTCATAAGGGCAAAAACTTCTAGAAGTTCATGGAAATCTTACTTAAAGAAGAGAAAGAAAAATACTTTCTCAAAGTTGTCCAAGAGGGAGCCAAGCTATCTCACTGCTTTAATATCAAAACAATAATTACACCTAAAGAGGAAACTAAAATGTCTAATTTGAAAAATAATTTAAGATTGTGCCAGAATAATTAGCCCAAATGATGCATGATAAGTACAAACCTACAAAAACATACACCCTAGACTCTTTTGAAAGGATTATAGACATGCCTCCTTTTACAAGAGGATTTGAGTTATGCAAGTATGATAAATACTTTGGATACTGTGATCCCCAAGATAATTTGTAGAAATTTGGTGCCTTTTCTATGGAATATATGCATAATAAGACATATCTCATGCATGTATTCCCACAAAGTCTAGGTGATCAAGCCATGGAATGGTTTTCACTATTGCCTACTGGTATCAAAACATTTAATGAGATTTCTAACCTATTTGTCCACTATTACTCCCACAACATACAAAATCCAATTAACATATGAGATTTATGTAACCTCAAATAGAAAGTTGGGGAAACTTTTCTCGCATTCCTTTAGAGATGGAGACAACTTTACACCAAATATTCACGAAAGATTCTTGAAATAGAAAAACTTGACATCTTTACTGATAATATTTTACCCAACTTTGTGATGTGGATCATTGTAAAAATCAACCAATTATTGGGATATATTATGATCCTTTCAAAATATATGAAATAATTTCATTATATAGAGGCATCTTATGAGGTTAAACACAACCAAGTTTAATATTCTTTCATTTTGATAGCCTAGTTTCTATTTCGGGTTCCATTATTCATAAAATTTGTTCCATAAATTTCTTTCCAAACCCTTTGGAGAAATTATTTAAAACTAGTCCTTCTATATCATATCCAAATTTGAGCCAAATTCAACTATGCAATTATAGCCTATGATCTCTATATCAAGACCTAATTTTACTGTAAAAATGTAAAAGTAAAACTCAAAACCTTGCCTAAGGATTTTGATATCTTTCTGAAATAAATGCAAAATGAAACCAAACCACTTTAAAAATGACCATTTATGAGTCTATTTCTCAAATATTTAAGCCATTTATTATTCAAATCTATAAATAATTATATGCATGCAAATTTATGCCTACAGCTCCATTGAAGATATAAAAAAACTAGTTTCCACTAAAATATTCATAACTTCCATAACTATGACTGAAAAAGACTCAACCCAAAATGAAATAAAATTATATTCACATATTTTTCCAATTAATATATTTAGAGATCATAACTATTCCATATGTATCTGGACCAAGGGCTGCAACATGACTACTATCAAAAAATCTGAAATCTGTAAATAACCACTTTCACTAAAATATGCATAACTTCTTTAAAAAAAAAAAAAACCAATCCAAAATAAAAAGAGAAGCAATATTATTCAGCCTTGTATCAAATAATACATATTATACATGGTTTCTATTCTAGACATGGGCGTACAAGACCTAGAATCAATACTAAAACTGAAAAGTCAATCAAAATAACAACTCAAAATTTCACCAAATTTGGTTCAAATTTATATCTTTCCTTACATTAAAGCTTTAGTTCAACAATAAATTAATTTTATAGCTTTTTTTGTTGGTTATAACTTCGAAACCAACCTTTAAACCAACTTATTACATTCTTTTAACCCTTTTGCATTTTTGACAACATTTTATGCACTCTATGCATTTTTGCATTACAACTTTCATATAAACCCAACTACAACAAAATTATGTCTCAAATGACTTTATATGGATGCCTATAGATCCATTCACCTTTTAAATAAAAATTTTGACATTATTGATCATATTAAGACTTCCTTTTATAATTTTGACAACTTGTTACAAATGGTTTCATAGACTTTACATCTTGACCCAAATACAACATAAATTACTGAAATGGATTTAAATATCTCAAATGAGGAATCTTAACCTTCATATGTTATTTTACTTTAGGTGCTCCTATACCATACTCCCAATCTTGAAAATTTTCCAAGTCTCTTGGAAACATGGAATCAATAACCTGCAAAAACAAATTAGACCAAAAATCTTCACCTTTTTTCTTTAGTCAACTTATTTTCCTCTTCATATCTCTATCACCATCATATTTTCCTTTAAGGACATAGGAATTCCCTCAAAATAACCTTCTCAAATACTCCTATTAGTGGAGCATTAATGGCTACAAATTCTAAAATGCCTTATCAGTTAGATATCCACCTTTATCATGCTACTGCAAACTCACCAAAACCAATTCTCTATGTGCCTCACCTAGGAGTCCTCATCTTTGCCTCTCTTCCTAGATTCTTGGAATTCATTTGACATTCCCATGGCCTTTGATAGAACTTCCATATCTATAAACTCAACAACACAAAATATTTCTTATGCAGCAAGATGGATGAGCACCTACAACCAAAATCACATCAACAAATCAAAACCAAATCTTCAAGGTCATGGTGCAGATTGCCTCCTTTAGTGCTCTACCCACACACTCAAGATCTTCATCTCTAATACTAATTTGATATAGATTATCCTCCAAAAAAAGAAATAATAGGATCCTTTCTGATACTTTCATCATCAATTCAATAATTTCATAATGTAGAGGTATCTTATGAGGGAAAACATAGCATGTTTCAACACAAAAACATCAATTCTTCTCCATTTACATATCCTAACTTTTGTCTATGATTAAATTATTTGTAACTTTTATCTTTACATTTATTTCAAAATACTTTGGTAAAATTGTTTCAAATTAGGAATACTAAAATATGTCCAAATCTAAGCCAAAAATAATAAATCCATTGCAAGTTATAGTATTTGTACTTAGACCCATTTTCTCTATCACAAACTAGAAACAAAACCAGTAACCCTTCCTAAGGCATCAAATAACTTGCTCAAAATTAATGCAAATGAAACAAAACCAATTTAGAATTTATCTTATATAAATCTTGTTTTATTCTCTATAAATCATTAATTTATCCAATAAATAAATCATTTTATAAGATCAAATCTTTGTCTACACCTTCAATGGAGATCCTTAAAAACCAGTCTTCACTCAAATACCCCTAACTTACACAAATATAAATGAAAATGATTAAAACCAATTGGAAATGAAAGATAGTTCATATATCATTCCAATAAATATAAATATATTTCTTTTTTAATTAAAATGTGTCCATTCCAAACATTTCAATCTGACTATAGTTGGGCATCCTCAAGTATGAAATTTACAAGATTTGCCAAAACTTGCATAACTCATTCATTTCTATATGAAATAAATCCAAACCAAATCCAAAAAAAAATTATTCAGTACTCTATCCACATATACAAATTTATATGGTTTCCAGGCCATACATGGGCATACAAACCTTGAACAAACACTAAAATTGAAAAGTTAATCAAAATGACAACTTAGAATTTCACAAAATTTGTTTCAAATGTATCTCTTTCCTTATATTAATTCTTTGGTTCAACCATACATTCATTTTGTAGCTTTTTTCATGGTTATTACTTCCAAAACACCCTTTAAACCAACCCATTATGTTCTTTTAACCCTTTTGCATTTTTGACAACATTTTATGCACTTTATGCTTTTTTGCATTAAAACTTTCATATAAATCCAACCCAAACCAAAATTATGAATCAAATTCCTTTATATGGATACCAATAGATCCATTCACCTTTTAAATAAACTTTGACATCATTGATCATATTAAGATCTCCTTATACAATTTTGACACTTGTTAGAAATGGTTTCATAGCCTTTACATCTTGACCCAAATACAACATAAATGACTCAAATGGATTTAAATATCTCAAATGAGGCATCTTTACCTTCTGATGTTATTGTACATTAGGTACTCCTACACCATTTTGGGTATAAATTTCAACTTCAAGGTCCATGTACCTTTGAAGGCATGGTCACAAAAGCTATATGAATAGAGGAATTCATGGTCAAAAAGGGTGAATTAACCCTTTAAAAGGACACCAAACAAGAGTAAACCTCTAATAAGGACAAATCTAATTATGTGAACAAGAACTGAGAGGTTGTGCATGATGGATTTGTTGACAACATTACTCCTAAACCTGCTAAGTTCTCTTTCAATCTCACAGAAAATCTCAAATCATCTAAGAATGTTGATAAACCTTCTTCTAAAAACAAGACATTTAGTTCTAAAAAAATTGAAGAAATCATCTTGGGTCACATGCCCAAAATGAGATTATAAAACTCTTGGTGAAAATTTGGATGTTGTCTATAAGACCTTGCTACAAAATAAGCTCATTTCTCCATTGGAAAACTCTCATCCTTATGATCCACAACTATGACCTCCATGATGGAATGAAATTGCATTTTGCAAATATCACCAGAAAAAAGGTTAGAAAACTAACAATTACATCAACTTGCATCAAAAATTCCAAAACCTAATTGATGATGATGACATTGTTGTCGATGGACATAACAAAAACTCAAATCACAAGGATTTCAAAGAGTCATTGCCTCACTAGAAAAAAGGAGAAAACTTGATGCAAAAATCTCATAACATCAACTATACATAATCTAACAATGATGATGTGATCAACATCGTTAAACCTATGGATTGTGAGTACTATGATGTCACCACTATCAAGGGAAAACAAGACAAAACTAAATCTAAGACACCCTTTGTATTAAGGGGCCCTACTTCCAATACATCTAACAATGAACTATCACAATCTTGTGCCAATGCAGTTACACCAGGGTAAACTTTAAGAAAGCTGCCTCCAAAAAAAGATATAAAATATTGGCGAATCTTTCATTATTTTGAAAAAAAAAAAATATTTCTATTGGCAAATTTCTCAATTTTTTATTCCAAATATGATTAATATTGGTGATTATTTTTGAATCATAATTTTTTTTGTATAAAATATTGACGAATCTCAATAATAATAGGAAGTTTATTAATCACCATGGAATATTACAATCAAAATTGAACATTTTTTTACCTTGTGGAATATTATGAGAATCATTACATATACTTCAAATCCATAGTGAAAAATAAATATTGGTGATATATACCTAAAGTAACTAATAATTATGATAATTATTGGTCAGTTCAATTTAATTTCTCCAATAATATATTATATTTTGGTAACTCAAATATATTCATGTAATGAATATTGTGGCAAATATTTGAGTTTAAATTTTTTAATAAAATAAATTATTGAGCGATTTTAAATATTCTAGAACTGAATTTTATATAACTATGGTGATTTAGGTTGTATCAAATCTTAAATTATTAGCCAAATTACTAGCCAAAAAATTCTAAAATTAGCCAATTTACGAATATTAGCCACTAAATTATACCCTAAGTTACACATTCCCATGCTAAGTTAGTACGCAAAGGTCCTGCACCTTCTACTTCTGATTTAGGACAAAACAAAGTTAAACCTCTTGCTGGTCCATCTACAATAGGTATAAAAGTTACAACATCTTTTATAGCTACTGGCTGAAGTATCCTTGATCAATTACAAAGAAAAAATTCTCAAATCATAGTCTTTGAATTCCTCAAAATCTTGCATGTTCATATGAAAATTCTTTACAAATCCCTCATTGAGGAAAATGTACCTCAAGATATTGATTTTGAAAGGTTTGAATCTATGGTAGGTCATCTGAGGTCATCTTTCTATATGTCCTTCTCTAAGGAGGATGACAATTCACTGAGTCATCTACATAAACAACCTCTACACATTGAAGTCATGATACACCAAAAATGTGTTTGTCATGTAATCGCTGATAATGGAGTTGGTTTAAATGTTTTCTCTACTACTCTACTCAGATAATTGGGCTATTCTAAAGAGTCCATTAACCCTCATCGCAAGATAAGTATTAAAGCATATGATAAAGCCAAGAAAAAATCTTTGGTTCATATGGTGTTTCTTCTCTGAGTTGGTCCTATAGAAAGGGATGTCACTTGTTAAGTCCTTAATATTCCCTTAGGTTAAAACATTCTGCTAGGAAGACCATAGATACATGAAATGAAAGCCATTTGCTCCACTTACCATTAATACATAAAGTTTCCATTTCATATCTTTGAAGTTTTCATACCTGCAAATACTAGCTATACTTGTGACATGTTGAAATATTCTAAAATATTTGTACCTACAAATAGGGAGTCTATAGAACATCATGATAATAGGTTGAAGAAAATCAAGTAGTCACTCAAGCTAAAAGAAACTAGAATGGGTAAATATCACATAGAACTAGTTTTGTCTTTAACATCTCTTCCTGAGTTTCCCTATCATTATGGGAGACCATCTGAAGTAAAGAGACCTTTTATATTGACACCTTAAACTAAATACCATGGTGCCTTTGTCAAAGCTATTATACCTCTTGAGGATAAAGATGAAAATAGAGCCATTGCTACATGGATATACAAAGAGGAAACTCTAGTTGACCTCACAGAATAGTCTCATGAAATTAGTCCTAAAAAGTATGGTCTAGGTATTAAACTCATGAAAGAGTGGTCCTATTGGATAGAACAAAAATGGTTTGGTTGATCCTATCAAAGTGATAGCTAGAAGGAATCAAGATACATCCAATCTAGGCTTCAAGAAGATTCCCTTCCATCTAGGGATAAACAAATTTATATCAAAACTTGAGAATTCATCTGAAAATGAGTCACAAGTTGAGTTTGATGATTATGAAGACAATATTGACACTAAGTATCCTTATCCTTATTCAATTCTTATTGATATTGCTAAATTATTTATGGAACCTAATGATTTTGTACCATGTACCAACACCATAGATACTGATGATGATTCCTCTAACAACACTGCTAGTTCTCCCCATATTCAATATGAACAAGGAGAGTCTAGTCATGATCTAGTCATCGAGAAACTTTGTAAAAATCCATATGTTGAAGGATAATTTATCCCTATCACTATTGGGGAATTCTAAAATCTATCACCATGTAGCACAGATTCTTGAGAGTATGAATTTGACTCTCTCTAAAGTAACTACAAGCAAAGACATAGATCAAGTTCATGTCTATTAAACTCTCCTTAAAGTAGGTGAATCATCTAGGGTTAGGTAAAATGAGTCTTATCCAACTAGTGTCATTGAGTCTTTGATTAATGATGCTATAACTTAGAGGTATTTGAGCACACTTGTGGATGAAGCCACTCTAAGTCTCTAATTTCTTGTCCATGCATTTGATGACTACACCATGAACACTATTGAACCTACCACATCTCTTTCACTCACCTATCCTATGCTCATAGATTGGAATTCCAATGCATCTAGTGAAGTCCCTACATTCCAAAATGACTATGCTCTTGCCTGTTACTTAAGTATTGTTGTAACTATAACATCTTCCACCAGTGAAAAAAGTGTCAACATGACTGAAGCTGACATCAAATGTCTCAGTCATACAATAAAAAAGAAAAGAAATAAAAGGTTTGATGGTGAAAACCATATTGTGGTAGTATCAAAACATAAAATAGTAAAAATAAAAGACATATCCAAAGGTGAAAACCTCTTTAAGGCACCCGTGGATGAGATAGTTGATTCACTTCCTAGTCATTTTTAGGAAAGATCATCAATGTTGCTAGAACTAACATAGTCAATCAATTTGGGAATAGAGGAATAAACTCACATGATACATCTTGCACTATCACTATCTAAAAAAGAAAAAGAGGAATTCATTGCCTTCTTCTGAGAGAAAAAGATAAATTTTTCATGGACATACTCAGACATGCTAGGCTTAGATCTTGATCTCATAATGCATCATTTATATACTGCAGCAGGAGTTAAACCAGTCAAAAAAAAACTTAGAAAAATACATCCTCATGTTGCGTTGCTTGTCAAAGATAAACTAGAAAAACTTTGAAAGTTGGTTTCATACATGATATTAATTATGCTATATGGATATCAAACATTGTTCTAGTCTCCAAACATGACAAGTCTATCAAAGTTTGTACAGATTTCCAAGACTTGAACTTAGCATGTCTAAAGGATTATTTTCCACTACCCAATATTGATATGATAGTCAATATGATGGTAGGATATGAAATGTACTCACTTATGGATAGATTTTCTAGTTATAATCATATCAAAATTGCACTAGAAGTTTAGGAAAAGACTTCTTTCACTTGTGTAGTAGAACCTTCTATTGGAATGTGATGTCATTTAGTATAAAAAATGTTGGTGCTACATATCAAAGGGTAGTTACTACAATCTTTCATTATATGATGCATAAGACCATGGAGGAATATTTCGATGATACCTTGTTTAAGAGCACAAAATACAACACTCACCTTCAAGATTTGGGACCCATCCTAGGTCATATGGAGAAATTTTATCTAAGACTTAGTCCCAAGAAATGTGAATTTGGTGTAAAATGTGGGAAATTACTTGGTTACATTATCTCTTCAAAAGGAATTGAGGTTGATCCAGAGAAAGTTCAAGCAATCATGGACATGCCTCCACCCCATAATATTAGTTAGATGAGGGGCTTGCAAGGGAAACTTCAATCCATTCTCAAATTCATCTCATGACTGGTGGATAGGTCACAAATTTTTATCAAGACTCTACATAAAGGTGTACAATTGTAAATGGAGCCAAGATTTTGATTAGTGTCTAACATAAATAAAGAAACACCTTGCTAATCCACCAATCTTAATACCTCCTATCTATGGGAAACCTCTTATTAAGTACATCTCAACAACAAAGTCATCTCTTAGTATTTTGGTAGATCAAGAAGACAATGATAACAAGGAAAGAGCTATCTACTATCTGAGTTGCATGCTAATTGCTTATGAAATAAATTATAGCATCATCGAGAAGGTTTTCTTGGCAGTCATCTTTGCTTCCCAAAAGTTGAGACACTACATGCTCACTTGTACTATGTAGCTAGTAGCTAAAATTGATCCACTAAAATACTTACTCAACTAGGTAGCTCTAACATGAAGGTTAGCTAATTGGGTCATGATACTAAGTGAGTTTGACATTTAGTATGTTGAACAAAAGGCTATCAAAGGACAAGCAATTTTTGATCAATTAGAAAAAGCACCAATGCAGAGTCTTCTCCCACTAAACATGGATTTTCCTAATGAATCAATTCTAATGCTCACACACCAAAATTGTGTGATGTTCTTTGATGGTTCCTTCACACAACGGGGATCTTGATGTAGGAGCATCTTGGGTTTTCTCAGTGATTACTTTGGAGTTCATGGGAGGAGGCTTGGTATTTTCTTTGGAGGGTTCTTATACTGGTGATTAGTATTCTCTAGGATCCTAACATTATCTATGGAGCCTAGCATGTTCTAGGAGCTCAGCATGGTCTATGGAGCTTGACATGGTCTTGGAGCTTGGCATGGTCTAGGAACTCAGCATGGTCTATGGAGCTTGGCTTGGCCTAGGAACTTGACATGGTCTTGAAGCTCAACATTGTCTTTGGAGCTCAACATGGTCTTGGAGCTCTACATGGTCTGTGGTTGCTCAATATGGTCTAGGGACTTGGCATGGTCTTTGGTTGCTCAACATGGTCTATGGAGCTCAAAATTGCTTAGGTTTTTGGTGCTTGTTGTAGGCCATGTAACTAATTTTTAAAAATGAGTTAGAGGATGAAAATTTTAGGGACTCAAAAGGGCCTAGAATACTAACTAAAATTTGAAGCACAAGCTCTAGTTCAATAGGAGCTAGGAGATATTGAAATTTTACTTAGGTATTAAGTTTGGACATTTAATGGTTGTTGCAAGCCAAATTGTGGCATAGATTGGTACAAATAGGGGTTGTTGTGGAGTCTTTTATTCATTCATTCATGAAATGATTCATGGAGGGTAGGTGAAGAGTGAGTTTTCTTGAGTCTGTGGATAGAGCATTGAATGTGAGGCAGTTTACAATAGTATTATGATGGAGTTGTGAATGTGTGGATAGAGAACTGAATGTGAGGTAGTTTACACTTGGATCTTGGATCAAGTTTGAGAAGAGCTAGTAGTTGCAGCTTGGAAAGAAAGGAGATTACTTGGTGGGCTTGCAAGCACAAGTTTAGATCTTGCTTGGAGGTTTTTACCAAATTGTGGATCTAGACTAGCTAGGGTTTGCATTAGATCTTGAGGGATCTTGCAGAACTATTACTTGCTTTGTACTTGGCCATAATCAGGAAGGCCTTACAACCTAACACATTGCATGTAATTAGTTATATTTTATGAATATCTAATTGTAATTTGGTATCAAATATTACATTGTTGCTTCTTGTTTTTGTGTTTCTACTGCATGGTTGTATAGATGGGGCCTAGGACATCTCCTTTGGGGATTCTCCTTTCTTGCACTACATCAAGTGGTATCAGAGTGAAGGTTGTTCCTCAGTGTGTAGACAGATAGCTAAAGCTAAGGAAGTTTGCACCAAGACTTGGGTTAGAGAAGTAGATCTGAGTTGATCTTGATCTATTAGTGGATTTTCTTTTTAGAGTCCTAGATCTCTTGGTTGTGAGGTGGCAGATCATGGTTTTGACTTGCAATTGTAGAGGGCTTGCATATGGATTGATGGATGTGAAGATGGAAAACTACTCTTGTTGAGACATGATCGTAGAGAGTTTTTGTATTGTAGATCCCTAGTCCTAGACTTGTGATGTGGTGCTTGACTATTTGTGTGAGGTGGCAGGTTGCAATCTAACTTGCAAACAATTTAGGTTTATCACAAGGAGTATAGGAAGGAT